>CM042392.1:34316156-34891156 GCA_023634145.1 Thymallus thymallus
TTCAACTATACTGAGAGATAAAATGATACATGTAGTTTGAAGTACCCAAGACATCATGTCATTGATCCCATATCTCCAGGTTGTTAAGGAGACTACAGTAAACACTAGCCTACTATTATATGACTTACCTCAACCTAATGGCCCCTATTCCCTGTATAGTACACAACCTTTGACCAAAGTAGTGCACTAGGATATGGAGTAGGGTCCCATTTAAGACAAGTCACAATCTGTCAAATAACTTTGTCCTAAAAGCCATAACCTTGTTTGTTTGCTTTTCTGTGACAGGAAACGCCACCCATCCTATTCCGCCAACCAGAGCAGCAAACAAGCTGTGGTCACACTTACAGATGCAACTTCCTGCTGCCTGCGCTGTACAGTCAGAGATGGCAGAACTATCTTTTGACAGGCCTTTTTAGATAGGCCTATGTTTCTGATTATAATATCCAACATTTTGGTAGGCTTTTGTTAGTCAACTTGTCATTATCCTACGTGTTGCCCTAGTAGATTAAATAAACCCTTGATTACCATAATAATGTCATAAATTATAGAATGAATGCTTCAAACTAGTCGACGTCGGTAAAGTTCTCTTTCATCTCTGCTTCTCTTGCGCTGCAAAGAGTTTAGGGACGGAGAGAAAATACAATAACTATTTTTTTTAAGATGCTGAAAGAAATAAATAATTTTACTCCACTCCTGTTCCAGAGAAAGAACTTACATTTAGAGTAGCATTGAACTGCAAGAAATGCTTAATTCTCATAACATTATATGAGGCTATGTGAGAGGTTATAGGCCTACAGTCAGTGTCCAGATTTCAGCCTACTATTCTATTTAACTCATCTGAACGGTAGACTACAGTTCCCTTGACGTGCCATAGGCCTGTTTGAAGACACAAATATAATACTTCATTGTATTGTATATCTTATTATAATATGCAAATTATGCAATAAGTATTTAAATATGCACATTTTTTACATATCGTGCAAATAAATGTTTCTGGACACTGGATTCTGTCAGCCTAAATATTTGAGTTTCCTTTTGTTAAGACACTCCAGGACCGAACTTATGCAGAGCAGATTGTGGATCTTTGCTCATCTTTTTAACTGTAAAATACTAAAGACATGTCCTTAAAATGCAGTTATCTAGAAGAAATCTGCATTTGGTGAATGCAGATGCGTCTGAAGCTGAGAAACATTAGTGTGTGGGAAGAGTCTGACTTTCAGGAAATGACATTTACAGACAAGTACACTGAATTTACACTACCAAACACCAAACACTAAACACCAAACACCAAACACCAAACACCAAACACCAAACACCAAACACCAAACACCAAACACCAAACACCAAACACCTATTGAGTCCCAAATACCATCTCTTCAAAGTAAGTTACTTACTACAGTCCAGTTTGTAACATTCTCAATGAAATGGGTTTTTAAATAAAGTTTTAATTTTATGTAGTGAGCTTTGAAATTCTTGATGTATGTACATTTTAAAGTGGTTAAAATTCATAAAAATGTTGATGATGGTAGATACACTGAAGAAAATATTAATTTTCATCAAGTTTTTTTTACATTTTTATGTTTACATTTTGAAAATACCAATATTAATCAATATTAATGGACCAAAATACCAACAAATCTCAAATTTGATAGGTAGATGCAAATCTGTAATTTCAGCCTGTGGTGCCTGGCCTTCAAATGGCCTTGTGTTGTTAGAAAACAATGACAGTCAGTGTTATCTGTCCATCTCTATCCTAATCTCCATCACCATGGTGATATACCATAGACTGTCAGTGTTATCTGTCCATCTCTATCCTAATCTCCATCACCATGGTGATATACCATAGACTGTCAGTGTTATCTGTCCATCTCTATCCTAATCTCCATCACCATGGTGATATACCATAGACTGTCAGTGTTATCTGTCCATCTTTATCCTAATCTCCATCACCATGGTGATATACCATAGACTGTCAGTGTTATCTGTCCATCTCTATCCTAATCTCCATCACCATGGTGATATACCATAGACTGTCAGTGTTATCTGTCCATCTCTATCCTAATCTCCATCACCTTGGTGATATACCATAGACTGTCAGTGTTATCTGTCCATCTCTATCCTAATCTCCATCACCATGGTGATATACCATAGACTGTCAGTGTTATCTGTCCATCTCTATCCTAATCTCCATCACCATGGTGATATACCATAGACTGTCAGTGTTATCTGTCCATCTTTATCCTAATCTCCATCACCATGGTGATATACCATAGACTGTCAGTGTTATCTGTCCATCTCTATCCTAATCTCCATCACCATGGTGATATACCATAGACTGTCAGTGTTATCTGTCCATCTCTATCCTAATCTCCATCACCATGGTGATATACCATAGACTGTCAGTGTTATCTGTCCATCTCTATCCTAATCTCCATCACCATGGTGATATACCATAGACTGTCAGTGTTATCTGTCCATCTCTATCCTAATCTCCATCACCATGGTGATATACCATAGACTGTCAGTGTTATCTGTCCATCTCTATCCTAATCTCCATCACCATGGTGATATACCATAGACTGTCAGTGTTATCTGTCCATCTCTATCCTAATCTCCATCACCATGGTGATATACCATAGACTGTCAGTGTTATCTGTCCATCTCTATCCTAATCTCCATCACCATGGTGATATACCATAGACTGTCAGTGTTATCTGTCCATCTCTATCCTAATCTCCATCACCATGGTGATATACCATAGACTGTAAAAAGAGACACATGAACCTTGTCCGACATCATCACACACAAACTCTGCATTGAGTCATTGGCTCATAGGGCACTAGTCAAAAGTAGTGCACTACGTAGGGAATAGGGTGCCATTTAGGATATAACCGGAGTCATTCTCACTCACATCTCATGTTTAAGTACCATAGACGTCTCTCTCTGTTATAACTTCTACATTATAAACTGGGTGTTTCGAGCCCCTGAATGCTGATTGGCTGACAGTCGTGGTATATCGGACAGTATACCACTACCACTGGTATGGCAAAACATGTACTTGTACTATTCTAATTCTAATTACGTTGGTAACCAGTTTATAATAGCAATAAGGCACCTTGGGGGTTTGTGGTACATGGCCAATATAACATGGCTAAGGGCTGTTCTTAGGCACAATGCAACGCCTCCTTGGGCCTTATTGCTTACGTCAGAGTTTCCTAAACTCGGTCCTGGGGTCCCCCCTGGGTGCACGTTTTGGTTTTTGCCCTAGCACTACACAGCTGATTACAATAATCAGAGCTTGATGACTTGCACCCAGGGGGGTCCCAGGACCAAGTTTGGGAAACCCTGGCTTAAGTAACTACTGTACTAGGGTTAATGTTAGGTTTAAGTATCATAGACGTCTCTCTCTCTGTGTTATAACTTCTACACTAACTACTGTACTAGGGACCGTGGTTACAGACAGTCATCTAAAACGAATGCTGGGGATTGGGGGAACATTCAAAGTAATCCATCTAATCTGATATACAGTATTACAATAGATGGTAGGCTATAAAACAGTCCATTGCTTTGCTGACAAAGTTATGCGGCTCTTCTGTATTCTGAAGCAGCAGAGTATTTCTTCAAGCTCAGAGAGAGAGAGAGAGAGAGAGAGAGAGAGGGAGAGAGGGAGAGAGTGAGAGAGAGGGGGGGGGGGCTGACTAACAACATGACCATGTTAAGCCTGAAAAGGAATCCTGGAGAAGTCCGACTCCCAACATGAGGCAGCCTGGCAGTGTGTTAAAGGAAGGTCAGAAAACCAACACTTTACTCTCCGGACAAAAACTGATTCAACAATGCCTCTGCTTATAATACACAGTGAAACGTTGACCAGAGGTAAAACATAAAGTCCTGCATTAATATGATATGTTGTCGATGTTCCTGCATGGACAGTAGGTCTATTTACAGTATTCTGAGAAATCTTTAAGTGTTTGCTGATATTTTAAACCCTATCCATTAAAGTAGTCTACAGATCTACTGTAACTCAACTTCTGAAATAATGTCTATACTCAATAAAACGGTCAATTGTCTGGGTCTGGGAAATTAATTTGTACAGGACAAAGTTTGTATTAGGGCCTAGCTCATGTTTACGGTCCCTACAATTGAGTCGGTCTGCATAGAGTCAAATTAAATGCGTAACTGTTAGGCCTATAAGCAACAAAATGATTGTATAAGCTATAGATCAATCTACACCTACATATACATTTTTAAAAAATAACATGTTTTTACATTTTAAGTAATTTAGCAGACGCTCTTATCCAGAGCGACTTACATACATTTGCATTCTACAACTCACATCTAAAGACAAAAAACATACTAATTTGATTATCATGAAGCTGTAAACAAGCGAGCAAGAGCATGGAACATCAATCAGTTCAATGCGGCGCTGCCTGCCTGACTGCTCTGACACATGTAGCCGAACAATTTACCATCACATAGGGAGATCCGGCTCATCTCAATTAAAGTTTCGTCTGTAATCTTTCCCGTTAGTCGACTCATGCCACTCATCTTGCGGATCGCCGGTCGGCCCGGTAAAAACAAGGAGGATCGGGTATCTTTGGAGTCAGGACTGTCCGTCCAAGACCACGCCTTACTCTCCGGACTTACTTCGAGCGGTAAATGTACTGCTACCTTCCCAAGATGAATGTTGAAACTGTGCTCGACACACCACCAAGCCCCCAACTTCCCCAGACAAAAAATGTCGTCATTAAAGGGAGGGGCTTGACTCTGTCAGCACTGAGCTGGTTACGTTCTACGGGTACAGACACTGTGACATACGATGGGCCTACTGTATAAACTAATACCACAAAGTGATTCAAAGGACAAGATCATAAAATAATATTTCTTACTGGTTTAATGTTGCAAAACAAGTGGCTTTATAGGACAGCTTTCTTTGCCATTAAACATTAGTGGAAGTGAATTGGCATTTAGTTATTATATTCTAATCCCGTTGAAGGTTTATTTAGCAGTGCCTGAATGCAGGATGTCCAGTATGAAGGCTACAGTGAATACATGGCGAAAACACAACAGATATATGTTGACACTAACCAAGGGTAAGTAAGGCCTACTTTTAAGTCGTTTTGGGGGGAATCTGTACTTTACTTTACTATTTATATATTTTTGTACATCTTTTACTTTTACTTCACTACATTCCTAAAGAAAATCTTGTACTTTTTACTCCATACATTTTCCCTGACACCCAATAGTACTCATTACATTTTGAATACTCAGCAGGACAATTCACACACTTATCAAGAGAACATCTCTGGTCAACCCTACAGTCGTGGCCAAAGGTTTTGAGAATGACACAAGTATTGGTCTCCACAAAGTTTGCTGCTTCAGTGTTCTTAGATCTTTATGTCAGTAGTTACTATGGTTACCTGAAGTATAATTACAAGTATTCCATAAGTGTCAAAGGCTTTCATTGACAATGACATTCAGGACTTTTGCCTTATGGCAAGGTGCTCCATCATGCTGGAAAAGGCATTGGTCGTCACCAAACTGTTCTTGGATGGTTGGGAGAAGTTACTCTCTGAGGATGTGTTGGGACCATTCTTTATTCATGGCTGTGTTCTTAGGCAAAATTGTGAGTGAGCCCACTCCCTTGGCTGAGAAGCAACCCCACACATGAATGGTCTCAGGATGCTTTATTGTTGGCATGACACAGGACTGATGGTAGCGCTCACCTTGTCTTCTCCGGACAAGGTGTTTTCCAGATGGCCCAAACAATCGGAAAGGGAATTCATCAGAGAAAATGACTCTACCCCAGTCCTCAGCAGTCCAATCCCTGTACCTTTTGCAGAATATCAGTCTGTCCCTGATGTTTTTCCTGGAGAGAAGTGGCTTCTTTGCTGCCCTTCTTGACACCAGGCCATCCTCCCAAAGTCTTCGCCTCACTGTGCATGCAGATGCACTCACACCTGCCTGCTGCCATTCCTGAGCAAGCTCTGCACTGGTGGTGCCCCGATCCCGCAGCTGAATCAACTTTAGGAGACGGTCCTGCCGCTTGCTGGACTTTGTTGGGTGCCCTGACGCATTCTTCACAACAATTTAACCTCTCTCCTTGAAATTCTTGATGATCCGATAAATGGTTGATTTAGGTGCAATCTTACCAGCAGCAATATCCTTGCTTGTGAAGCCCTTTTTGTGCAAAGCAATGATGACGGCACGTGTTTCCTTGCAGGTAACCATGGTTGACAGAGGAAGAACAATGATTTCAAGCACCACCCTCCTTTTAAAGCTTCCAGTCTGTTATTCTGACTCAATCAGCATGACAGAGTGATCTCCAGCCTTGTCCTCGTCAACACTCTCACCTGTGTTAACGAGACAATCACTGACATGATGGCAGCTGGTCCTTTTTGTGGCAGGGCTGAAATGCAGTGGAAATATTTTTGGGGGGATTAAGTTCATTTTCATGGCAAAGAGGGACTTTGCAATTAATTGCAATTCATCTGATCACTCTTCATGACATTCTGGAGTATATCAACATCAACACTGAGGCAGCAAACTTTGTGGAGACCAATACTTGTGTCATTCTCAAAACTTTTGGCCACGACTGTACTGCCTCTGATCTGGCGGACTCTCCAAACACACATGCTTAATTTGTAAATGATGTCAGTGTTGGACTGTCCCCCTGGCTAAAAAACAAGAAAATGGTGCAGTCTTTATGTAAGGAATTTGAAATGATTTACACTTTTACTGTTACTTTGATACTTATTCAAGTAGTATTTTACTGGGTGCCTTTCACTTTTGAGTCATTTCCTTTACTTTTACTCAAGTATGACAATTGAGTACCTTTTTCCACCCCTGAAAAGACTTGACATATAAACAAAAAGTTTTAGCTGGAGAAACTTTTACAAGTTCCTTAAATAGCTAAATGCAAATGTGGCACGGAACAGCTCACAGCAATGTGTGCATAGAGCTCGCCAGCTTGTAGTCTTAAAACCCCAAATTGAGTTACCTCTGGTTCGTTCAGCCATTCCTATGGGGAAAGAGTAGGGTTTTGGGATAAATGCCAAAAATAAGGTCTGAGTTTACCACAGGCTTAGGAGATCTTATACATTTTGTTCTATGAGGTAATATCATTCAGTTAACATGACCTTTATTAGTTATGAAACCTTTGTGTGCTTTATGTGCTATTTTTAATTACATAAATATTTGTTTTTATTCACAAAAAGGGACATTAGCTGATGAAGATCATCTCATAGAATAAAACGTATAATATCTCCTTAGCCTGTGTTTCGGCGTTTATCCCAAAAACATTTTAAAAATCGCCATTAATTTTCCTACAACAACACAATATTACTGTTTCTCTGTATTATGTCTGTTCTCTGTTACAGAACAAGTCAGAACAAGTAGTGGCACGGATAGAATAATGAGACAGATATTTAATCGGATGTGTACATGTGAAGCATCCGCTTGGCGTTGCCACTCACTACCAAATGTACCCACTTCAGAGTAGGCGTTCCCTAACGGAAATATGCAAATATTGGAGCTAGAAACACCCGCAATAACATCTGCTAAACACGTGTACGTGACCAATACAATTTGATTTGATATGCAAATGTAAGCTAGAATGCGTGAATGGGATCTCGCTAGCTCGTGCCTGCCGACTATTATTATTATTATTATTATTATTATTATTATTATTAATTGACTATTATGATTCACCTTAGTGTACGCCACGGTTGCCCTATTTCAGCATTCTTATTCCTTTTAGTTGTAGAATTACTATGTATTAACATTTAAAAGGTATTTCAATATTTGGAAAATAAATAAATTAGCAGACGATACAGCTCTGTTTGTAAAAGACAAGGATCAAGTTGCTATTGCACTAAATCATTCTCTTCTGCTTCTGGTCTGGAACTTAACTTAAATAAAGTGAAATATTGTCCCTGCATAACTCAAATGACCAATCTGTTGAGAAGATTCCAGTGAAAGATAATGTGAAATATTTAGGGGTGCACATGGCGAAAACCCATATTGTCTGTCAACATTTCATTTTCTCTCAGAGATTAAAGAATCCATCTTTAATAATTGACTACAATGTGACCTCTCTATTATTTGAAGGGTTTTATTGTCCAAAGCTGAGGGTCTGACACATTGTCTACCCTGCTCGACCCCTGTGTCTAAAGCAGAGGGTCTGACACGTTGTCTACCCTGCTCGACCCCTATGTGTCTAAAGCAGAGGGTCTGACACGTTGTCTACCCTGCTCGACCCCTATGTGTCTAAAGCAGGGTCTGACACGTTGTCTACCCTGCTCGACCCCTATGTGTCTAAAGCAGAGGGTCTGACACGTTGTCTACACTACTTTATCCCTATGTGTCTAAAGCAGAGGGTCTGACACGTTGTCTACCCTACTTTATCCCTATGTGTCTAAAGCAGAGGGTCTGACACGTTGTCTACCCTACTTATCCCTATGTGTCTAAAGCAGAGGGTCTGACACGTTGTCTACCCTACTTATCCCTATGTGTCTAAAGCAGAGGGTCTGACACGTTGTCTACCCTACTTTACCCCTGTGTGTAGCTGATCAAACCAGCAAGGATATCAACACAATATGGAAAAATAAACAACACACACTTAAGAAGTCTTTAATATCAAACCAAAGAGCTGATCGTGGGCTTGCAGAACTAGATTTAATTTATATCAACAATACCTTTAAAGTGAACTGGATGAAGATATATCTGCTTAGCTCTGAATCTATATGGTACTTCATTCCCTGTCATATCTTTAAGAAATTGGGGGGTTTTCAATTTTTGCGGAAGTGTAATTAATTCCCCAGCAAAACTCCCCATCAAACTGTCCAAATTTCATGAACAAGCCCTTATAGCCTGGAAACTATGTTATATCCACAACTTTACCCCACACAAGGCACTTCTGATATTGTTGTTAAAACTTAGTTCTCCTCTCCTCTCCTCTCCCTTATATTTGAGTTCAGTGTATTTTAGCATCTGGTCACCTGGCACCTGCGCTGCTATGCGGTCCTTTAAAATGTTTACTCTGCCGCCACCGGTTGGATGGTAGTAGGTACTGTACAAAATAATGCTGAGATTTCCAACTTCTTGATGCCCAGTTTGAATAACTATTAAACGAATTATTTACAGATAATAACGCAATCTCCGTTTAACCAAGCAAGTAGCATGCTAGCCTATATTTCTGCTGTTATTCCCAACCACAACCCATTCCATTTCCAAAGGTCGCCAGCAGGCTAAGAGAGCAGTAAAGCAGCTAGTGACATCACTGGGCAACAGGTAAAGTCGCTTTTACATTCCTGAGCATGAAAAACACACAAGTTGTTTGAGTTCCTTGGGAAAGTACAGAAGAAGTGGTTTGTCAGGTGCACTGAATGCTATTTTTGTTACGGGCAAATGTTGAATTGAAAAATAATCAGTCTGTGTGGTTTGGTCTCTGGACACCTGTAGCGGAGAACTCTCTCGGTTGGATTGAAAACCGATTCAGCTGTCATGTCCCGGCACAGGAGACAGGTAGATAAAACTATTGTTATTATAATAGACGTCGGTAATAGGCTGTTTGAGTATCGGTTTAGCCTACTTACTGTAGGCCTAACTATACATGAACAAATCATCATATAGGCCTACGTTTTTATTCATTATTATTGCGTGGTCTTTCAAATAGTGGGCAATTTATTCATTTAGTAGCCATTTCATAGATAGGAAAAAATAGATGAATGGGTTGTTGAATATGATGCTGTGATTTACCTTTAACTGCGTAAATAAAAGGCTACATTTTCAAATATTGCATAATTCCACTTTTTATTTGGATAGCATACCTAGGCTTAAGCGATACATTAAAATAAGTGGCCCGTGGGCTTTCTCCCAACATGCTGTGTGCTACAATACACACCCTCGTGTACCTTATTCTATGATAACTGGTGGCCTGATGAGCTGCTCTCTGAGGACTGTAATAAAGTATATTCTGTATCTGTTGTCCCTGAACATGAAGGCTGACCGGCATATAGTGAATAATGACTTTTTAAATTAGGTCACAAAAGGAGTGCCTGGGATTATTGTTGTTTTTCAAGATACAATTCACAATTTATGGCATCTTCTGGCGTTTTATGGGGCTTAAGAGAGGCTATTGTTTGTAGGGGTGTGTCTCAGGTTTATGATCACAACTTGTAATATCTTTAATGAGATTTAACTATGAACTATGTAGTCAGTCAGTTCCACCGTTGTGCAGACTGATTATTTCAGAGAAACGGTGTAGCCTACATCACATCAAACCAAATTCTATTGGTCACAACAGATGTAGTAGTACAGTGAAAAACGTATTTACAATTTTTTTCCTTTTTAATACAAACACATGAGAAATAAAACACTGCATTTCGTACTTGGAAAGAGGAAGTGGTTATTTGGCAGGTTACTCTCAGCATGAACTAAGAACTAGGAAGACTGACGGATTGTATCATTACACCACTGTTGCCTTAGAAACACACTTCACTTCATCATTGTGTGTGTGTGTGTGTGTGTTTGTTTGTGTTGTTCTCCTCTGTGTTAAAATTTTTAAAACATTTGTCATGCTAATACATTGAGTCAGACTGTGTGTGTGGGTGTTTGAATGCAGAAAAAGCTAGCTAACGAGGTAAGACTGAACAAGGTGTAGTCCACAGGAGGTTGGTGGCACCTTAATTGGGAGGACGGGCTCGTGGTAATGGCTGGAGCGGAATCAGTGGAATGGTATCAAATATATCAAACATCTGGTTTCCAGGTGTTTGATGCCATTTCATTCGCTTTGTTCCAGCCATTATTATGAGCTGTCCTCCCCTCAACAGCCTCCACTGGTGTCGTCTAAACAAATGGTCTGGTCCGCAAGTAGCCTGGTTTTAGAACGGCCTGCAATATACTTTATGAATGTAAAAAGGCGGCCTGCTACGATATGGGTCATATCTTTTGAACGGTATTATGGGTCATATCTTTTGAACGGTATTATGGGTCATATCTTTTGAACGGTATTATGGATCATATCTTTTGGCACCAAACTTTTTTGGCCCACGACCCCATTTTGATATGTGATAATTCTCTTAATCCCAACCATTTGAAAACAATTATGTAATTAACAGCCAATGTTAACATTTTTTATTTGGGGATGTATATATATTTTTTGTTGTTGTTGTAATAGATCAGGGTGAGACACATTCATAACTAGAGTGCAGAGGCCTGCCCGCCGTCCCGCCATAGATGGAGCTCCATCTGTGCTAAAGCCCACCATTCCATCCTATGGAATCTGTCAATATAACATCCTCTGTGTCCTTTCATGTTCGGGAATCGTGAGGCAGAACAATCTTTCCTTGTGAATAGCATCCCCAGACATGTATAGAATTTTATCTTTTAGATTTGACTAATTTTCATTTACATTTTTAAGGTTAACCACATTATAATGATTTTGAGATACAAAGACGACATTATAATATACAGTATATATATCTTCTAGTATGTATACAGTACCAGTAAAAACGTTTGGACACAGCTACTCATTCAAGGAATTTTCTTTATTTTTACTATTCTCTACATTGTAGAATATAAGTGAAGACATCAACTATGAAATAACACATATGGAATCATGTAGTAACCAAAAACGTGTTAAACAAATCAAAATATATTTTATATTTGAGATTCTACAAAGTAGCCACCCTTACCTTGATGACAGCTTGCACACTCTTGGCATTCTCTCAACCAGCTTCATGAGGTAGTCACCTGGAATGCATTTCAATGAACAGGTGTGCCTTGTTAAAAGTTCATTTGTGGAATTTCTTTCCTTCTTAATGCGTTTGAACCAATCAGTTGTGTTGTGACAAGGTAGGGTTGCTCAAATAAGCAAAGAGAAACGACAGTCCATAATTACTTTAAGACATGAAGGACAGTCAATACGGAACATTTCAAGAACTTTGAAAATGTTCTATTAGTGCAGTCGCAAAAACCATCAAGCGCTGCAATGAAACTGTCTCTCATGAGGACCGCCACAGGAATGGAAGACCCAGAGTTACCTCTGCTGCAGAGGATACGTTCATTAGAGTTAACTGCACCTCAGATTGCAACCCAAATAAATGCTTCACAGTGTTCAATTAACAGACACATCTCAACATCAACTCTTCAGAGGAGACTGTCTGAATCCGGCCTTCATGCTCGCATTGCTGCAAAGAAACCACTACTAAAGGACACCAATAAGAAGAAGAGACTTGCTTGGGCCAAGAAACACGAGCAATGGACATTAGACCGGTGGAAATCTGTACTTTGGTTCCAACTGCCGTGTCTTTGTGAGACGCAGGGTGCTTTGCTGGTGACACTGTCTGTGATTTATTTAGAGTTCAAGGCACACTTAATCAGCATGGCTACCTCAGCATTCTACAGCAATATGCCATCCCATCTGGTTGGCACTTATCATTTGTTTTTTAACAGGACAATGACCAAAACACACCTCCAGGCTGTTTAAGGGCTATTTGACCAAGGAGAGTGATGGAGTGCTGCATCAGATGACCTGGCCTCCACAATCACCCGACTTCAACACAAAGTTTTATTATAATTGCTTATTTAACCTTTATTTAACTAGACAAGTCAGTTAAGAATAAATTCTTATTTACAATGACAGCCTACCCCGGCCACCCCTAACCCGGACGACACTGGGACAATTGTGGCTGCCCAATTGAGATGGTTTGGGATGAGTTGGACCGCAGCGTGAAGAAAAAGCAGCCAACAAGTGCTTAGCATGTGGGAACTCCTTCAAGACTGTTGGAAAAGCATTCCTCATGAAGCTGGTTGAGAGAATTTCAAGTGAACAAAGCTGTCATCAAGGCAAAGGGTGGCTACTTTGAAGAATCTCAAATATTAAATATATTTTGATTTGTTTAACACCTTTTTGGTTACTACATGATTCCATATGTGTTATTTCATAGTTTTCATGTCTTCACTTTTATTCTACAATGTAGAAAATAGTAAAAATAATGAAAAACCCTTGAATGAGTAGGCCTGTCCAAACTTTTGACTGGTAGTGTATATTTTTTTCTTAAGGATTTGGGGAATTCTCCTGCGATTCCATTTTCATATCAGGTGACCCCACAAGGGGTTGCGACCCCTAGTTTGGGAACCACTGGTCTAATTGCTGTCTCGGAACCATCTAATTAAAGAAGATTAAGGAGATGATGTGCAAATTCACCTTGCTGTGTTGTCCTGTGTTCTCATCATGTTGTAGGCTAGCATGGTGGTCATGTGTGGTCCTGTATGGTCCTGTGTGGTCCTGTGTGGTCCTCTGTGGTCCTGTGTGGTCATGTTGGATTCATGTTGTGGTCATGTTGTGGTCATGTTGTAGGCCAGCATCGAACTCCTGGAGCTGTTTGGAGTGGTGAAGGAAAACGAGAACCATTCTGATAGTCCTGAGGCATCACCACTACTTCCCCCAGTGGTAAGAGATGACTGTTGAAACACAGGCCTGTTTCACTGTATAACTGGATGTAAACCAGCTTTACAGTGCATTGCTGGTTGTTGTATATACTCTATGGACAGTATATGTAATCATCATGTCATAGATTCAGTTATTGCTTTGTTTCATCTTGATGTTTAGTATTGGATCCATCAAATTACTCAAGTCTACACTACCTTGTTCATCCTTCATCCACAGCATACTCCACTAGCATACGACTATGTGTGTGTGTGTGTGTGTGTGTGTGTGTGTGTGTGTGTGTGTGTGTGTGTGTGTGTGTGTGTGTGTGTGTGTGTGTGTGTGTGTGTGTGTGTGGTTGTGTTGTTGTTCATCCTTCATCCACAGCATACTCCACTAGCATACGACTATATCCTGGTCGCTAAGACCGTGGATGATCCGGAGAAAGATACCTTCAAGATGCAAGAGGCCTTCATTGAGAAACTAAAGAGGAAGAACTTGAAGATAACAGTGAGTTCTATTACAAGTTGTTTAACAAGCTGTAGAGTTCTATTACCAGTTTAACAAGCTGTAGAGTTCTATTACCAGTTTAACAAGCTGTAGAGTTCTATTACCAGTTTAACAAGCTGTACAGTTCTATTACCAGTTTAACAAGCTGTAGAGTTCTATTACCAGTTTAACAAGCTGTAGAGTTCTATTACCAGTTTAACAAGCTGTAGAGTTCTATTACCAGTTTAACAAGCTGTAGAGTTCTATTACCAGTTTAACAAGCTGTACAGTTCTATTACCAGTTTAACAAGCTGTACAGTTCTATTACCAGTTTAACAAGCTGTAGAGTTCTATTACCAGTTTAACAAGCTGTAGAGTTCTATTACCAGTTTAACAAGCTGTAGAGTTCTATTACCAGTTTAACAAGCTGTAGAGTTCTATTACCAGTTTAACAAGCTGTACAGTTCTATTACCAGTTTAACAAGCTGTAGAGTTCTATTACCAGTTTAACAAGCTGTAGAGTTCTATTACCAGTTTAACAAGCTGTAGAGTTCTATTACCAGTTTAACAAGCTGTAGAGTTCTATTACCAGTTGTTTAACAAGCTGTAGAGTTCTATTACCAGTTTAACAAGCTGTAGAGTTCTATTACCAGTTTAACAAGCTGTAGAGTTCTATTACCAGTTTAACAAGCTGTAGAGTTCTATTACCAGTTTAACAAGCTGTAGAGTTCTATTACCAGTTTAACAAGCTGTAGAGTTCTATTACCAGTTTAACAAGCTGTACAGTTCTATTACCAGTTTAACAAGCTGTAGAGTTATATTACCAGTTTAACAAGCTGTACAGTTCTATTACCAGTTTAACAAGCTGTAGAGTTCTATTACAAGTTGTTTAACAAGCTGTAGAGTTCTATTACCAGTTTAACAAGCTGTACAGTTCTATTACCAGTTTAACAAGCTGTAGAGTTCTATTACCAGTTTAACAAGCTGTAGAATTCTATTACCAGTTTAACAAGCTGTAGAGTTCTATTACCAGTTTAACAAGCTGTAGAGTTCTATTACCACTTTAACAAGCTGTAGTGTTCTATTACCAGTTTAACAAGCTGTAGAGTTCTATTACCAGTTTAACAAGCTGTAGTGTTCTATTACCAGTTTAACAAGCTGTAGAGTTCTATTACCAGTTTAACAAGCTGTAGAGTTCTATTACCAGTTTAACAAGCTGTAGAGTTCTATTACCAGTTTAACAAGCTGTAGAGTTCTATTACCAGTTTAACAAGCTGTAGAGTTCTATTACCAGTTTAACAAGCTGTAGAGTTCTATTACCAGTTTAACAAGCTGTAGAGTTCTATTACCAGTTTAACAAGCTGTAGAGTTCTATTACCAGTTGTTTAACAAGCTGTAGAGTTCTATTACCAGTTTAACAAGCTGTAGAGTTATATTACCAGTTGTTTAACAAGCTGTAGAGTTATATTACCAGTTTAACAAGCTGTAGAGTTCTATTACCAGTTTAACAAGCTGTAGAGTTCTATTACCAGTTTAACAAGCTGTAGAGTTCTATTACCAGTTTAACAAGCTGTAGAGTTCTATTACCAGTTGTTTAACAAGCTGTAGAGTTCTATTACCAGTTTAACAAGCTGTACAGTTATATTACCAGTTGTTTAACAAGCTGTAGAGTTTTATTACCAGTTTAACAAGCTGTACAGTTCTATTACCAGTTTAACAAGCTGTGGAGTTCTATTACCAGTTTAACAAGCTGTACAGTTCTATTACCAGTTTAACAAGCTGTGGAGTTCTATTACCAGTTTAACAAGCTGTACAGTTCTATTACCAGTTTAACAAGCTGTAGAGTTATATTACCAGTTTAACAAGCTGTACAGTTCTATTACCAGTTTAACAAGCTGTGGAGTTCTATTACCAGTTTAACAAGCTGTACAGTTCTATTACCAGTTTAACAAGCTGTAGAGTTCTATTACCAGTTTAACAAGCTGTAGTGTTCTATTACCAGTTTAACAAGCTGTAGAGTATTATTACCAGTTTAACAAGCTGTAGAGTTCTATTACCAGTTTAACAAGCTGTAGAGTTCTATTACCAGTTTAACAAGCTGTAGAGTTCTATTACCAGTTTAACAAGCTGTAGACTTATATTACCAGTTTAACAAGCTGTACAGTTCTATTACCAGTTTAACAAGCTGTAGAGTTCTATTACCAGTTTAACAAGCTGTAGAGTTATATTACCAGTTTAACAAGCTGTACAGTTCTATTACCAGTTTAACAAGCTGTACAGTTCTATTACCAGTTTAACAAGCTGTACAGTTCTATTACCAGTTTAACAAGCTGTAGATCTTTTCACTGCATGTTCTTAAAGCCCAAGACTAGTTTACCCTCCTTTGGTTGTTCTTGTAAAATACATATTATATTTATTAGCGTTTTTAAAACCAAACTTAAGAATAATCATGTCTGTGGGGCTTAAACTAAGATGAGTTAACCTTCTCAGGATTTCAAAGTCTATTATTATAGTTTTGTTATAAGACATTATAAAGGCTCAGGGCTCTATTTTAACAAGCGGAGGCTCAGCGGTGTGCAAAAATAGTTTCTCTATTTTCCCTATCACAGTTATCGGAGCACTTGCTGGCGTTGGCGCCAAAAAGGGTGGGGTTTGGATGAATAAATAAGTTGCGGGTGTGTCGAGGCATGGCCCCTCACTGGCCAATCAGAACGTGCTCCATGGCGAAATATGTGGTTGCTTCAAGTTGTGTATTTACGGTCTTTAATGTATTGCCTTGGAATCAACTCCAATTCCAATGTTAGTCCGTTAGAGTTTGTTAAAGGGCTTACAGAAACGAAACAACTAAATGTAGAACTATGTTTGCTAAATACGTTAACGTGATCCCATTTGCATTCCACATTGTTCTAAGAGTAATTCCACGGCTCCAATAGCATTCACACTGATATAGGGACTAGGCCTACTGTAAATGACATTGTTGCTGAGCATGGACATGCCAAACATAGTCAATAAGCAAGATTTAATCCATTATTTATGAGGCCTAAACATCTCCAGAAGTTGCGTTGCATGCGGGCGGGGCCACAGACGTTGTAACCATAAAACCAGGAAGGTGAATCATTCTAACGATTGCTTGTTTTTTCGTTTAATTTGATTACAACCAATCTGTTTTTTTAAACAACAACAACAACAGTAAATATATGTAAAATATAATTATATCATAAAATCTCCAGGATAAAAAAGACAGGCATTGCTGTTGAACCAGCCTTCGTTATAGTAGGTCTAAGGGAGGGCTTGGGTTGAACCAGCCTTCATTATAGTAGGTCTAAGGGAGGGCTTGGGTTGAACCAGCCTTCATTATAGTAGGTCTAAGGGAGGGCTTGGGTTGAACCAGCCTTCGTTATAGTAGGCATAAGGGAGGGCTTGGGTTGAACCAGCCTTCGTTATAGTAGGCCTAAGGGAGGGCTTGGGTTGAACCAGCCTTCGTTATAGTAGGCCTAAGGGAGGGCTTGGGTTGAACCAGCCTTCGTTATAGTAGGCCTAAGGGAGGGCTTGGGTTGAACCAGCCTTCGTTATAGTAGGCCTAAGGGAGGGCTTGGGTTGAACCAGCATTCGTTATAGTAGGCCTCAGGGAGGGCTTGGGTTTTGAACATATGAAACTGAAAACAAGCAATTGTTAAAGGCTACATACGAGGTCTAAATACGAGGTTCACCGGTATTCACCGAGGTTCTCATCTCTCGTTTCATGATGGGCATGGAAACAGCCTACATCATGGAGGGGGTTTTACGCACGTCTAAAATAGGACCTGCCTGGCTAAAATACTGTAGGCCTGACTATAATGCATAGATAAAAAGAGTGTCAGCTCACTCTTTTACTCCTGTCAAGCTTGATATTTTAATAAAGGTTTGGTGATAAAGATTCAGGAGCCAAACCCTTTATTGACAGTCTTGACTATTTTGTGATTGCATCGGGCAGGACTAAAAAGGCTTAATTGACTGGAGGGGAGGCTATGCTAGGTTTTTAACCAAATAAAATGAAATGGGAAAAAACGTTAGTCTTTTCTGTTTCCAAATACGAAGTATAAAGGCACCAAAAGCACACAAGCTATATGGGCAGCATATATCCAGCAGTGTGCCCCACTGTAAATACTGTAAATACTGTAAATACATTTTACTTGTATTTTTATTAATATTGCTTGTATTTCTGTGTTAGAAAATTGTAGACGACACTGTAGTCTTCTATGGGATCCAAGCACCAAAGGAAGTCTTTGAGAAGTACAGGTATCTACTGAAGGTGTCTGATGCCTGCAACTGGAGCGAACAGCAGGGACCTCTCCCTCTTTCCACCAGGTAAGGCATGCACTTATGCACATGCATGCAGAGACACACACGTGCACGGTCTGATGACTCAACGTATTAACATGACAAACATTCGAACTTCAAAAAAAGGACTCTACATTTATCAGACACTCAGTTAGTTAGTGCATAAATGTTCATACTTTTTTCATACTGGTCCCGCGTGGGAATTGAACCCACAACCCTTGCGTTGCAAGCACCAAGCTCCAAGCTCTACCATCTGAGCTACACGTGACAATCATTCCATGTACGTAAACAGATACTCAGTCTTGTCAGACATCTTGAGATGTTTTCTTTATTTCAGGATCCGGATTGTTCACTTTATCCTGAATCATGTCTTCCTCGATACAGGAGGTGAGTAGAGCTCAGCCCTCACACACCGACGCCAACCTCTCTCTCTCTCTCTCTCTCTCTCTCTCTCTCTCTCTCTCTCTCTCTCTCTCTCTCTCTCTCTCTCTCTCTCTCTCTCTCTCTCTCTCTCTCACTTTCTCTCGCTCTTTTGCTTTCTCTTTCTCTCTCTCTCTCTCTCTCTCTCTCTCTCTCTCTCTCTCTCTCGCTTTCTTTCTTTCTCTTTCTCTTTCTCTCTCTCGCTTTCTCTCTCTCTCTCTCTCTCTCTCTCTCTCTCTCTCTCTCTCTCGCTTTCTTTCTTTCTCTTTCTCTCTCTCGCTTTCTCTCTCTCTCTCTCTCTCTCTCTCTCTCTCTCTCTCTCTCCCTCTCTCTCTCCATCTCCGTCTTTTTCTCTCTCTCTCTCTCTCACACACACACACACACACACACACACACACACACACACACACACACACACACACACACACACACACACACACACACACGCGCGCGCGCACACACACACACACACACACACACACACACGTTCCCCTCCTCCTTCTCATCTGTCCATTCTTACAGAGAACCTGTGGGGACTCATGAAGAAGAAAGTGTTTGAAGCAAAGTTCTGCCTGCATGAGGTAAAGACAGTAGTCTGCTGTACTAGTACTGCAGGGGTAGAGCTGAATCTGTTTCCCTGCTCCCATAGAGCTCTTGTCAAAAGTAGTGCACTATGTAGGGAATAGGGTGAAATTTGGGATGCGACCTGTGTCTGTATGGTGTGTGTGGATCTCTTCCTGATGTTTGACATTTCTTCTCTGCTGAACAGCATGCTTTAGGTAGACTGTAGACACACCCATGAGGATTCTCCATAGATAGAAAAGTACCTGGCTTTCTGCAAAGACTTTGGATTTACTGTCAGAATGAAAGTAGATGAAATGTTATGTACTGTACTATATCATTGTATAATAGTCTTGTATAACAGAGTTTATAGTAAGTAGACAGTGTGCCTGGCTGGCAGCGAAATGTTTATACAATATCTTTGATTCCAAATGTCATTTTGTGCCCACATATGATTGTGAAAAGGGAAAGCATACCTGTGAGGGAGAAACACCCTATTCCCTGTACCCTAGACCCTATATAGTGTCTCTGGTCAAAAGTAGTGGACTATATAGGGTGCCATTTGGATGCACACTATATACTACCCACTACCCAAGTGTCTGAGTTTATCTGATGGAAAATAAGCTTCTGTGGCAAAGTGATATGAATGAATGACTGCCAGAAAGACTGTAAAGGTCAAAGTGATATGAATGAATGACTGCCAGAAAGACTGTAAAGGTCAAAGTGATGTGAATGAATGACTGCCATGAAGACTGTAAAGGTCAAAGTGATGTGAATGAATGACTGCCATGAAGACTGTAAAGGTCAAAGTGATGTGAATGAATGACTGCCATGAAGACTGTAAAGGTCAAAGTGATATCATTGTGTTCATTTCTCAGCGTACCGAGACACATCCTCCATTCTTGTTAACTGACATTTGCACACGCACACACACACGCACACACACACGCACGCACACGCACACACACACACACACACACACGCTGAGTATCTGTTTGTCCGTGTGATGATTCATTTTTGAAGATGTTAAAACATTTGTCATGTTAATACGATGAGTCACTCTGTTCTCCTGCTTTCAGAGGAACAATCAGAAGAAGCTGAGGGAGAGTTGGGCAAGATGGACTTCCTGTCTCAAGGGCCAACCAATCAGTGATGTTAGGTTAGTTATACTTCCTGTCTCAAGGGCCAACCAATCAGTGATGTTAAGTTAGTTATACTTCCTGTCTCCAGGACCAACCAATCAGTTATGTTAGGTTAGTTTTACTTCCTGTCTTCAGGGCCAACCAATCAGTGATGTTAGGTTAGTTATACTTCCTGTCTCCAGGGCCGACCCATCAGTGATGTTAGGTTAGTTATACTTCCTGTCTCCAGGGCCAACCAATCAGTGATGTTAGGTTAGTTATACTTCCTGTCTCCAGGACCAACCAATCAGTTATGTTAGGTTAGTTTTACTTCCTCTCTCCAGGACCAATCAATCAGTGATGTTAGGTTAGTTGTACTTCCTGCCTCCAGGGCCACCAATCAGTGATGTTAGGTTAGTTATACTGCCTGTCTCCAGGGCCAACCAATCAGTGATGTTAGGTTAGTTATTCTGCCTGTCTCCAGGGCCAACCCATCAGTGATGTTAGGTTAGTTATACTGGGCTGGTACACCTGTCTGTCATTATCTTGTAACCTGTCTTTCTTTATCTTGTCACCTGTCTGTCTTTATCTTTCCCTGTCAGGAACTACTTTGGAGAGAAGGTGGCTCTGTACTACCTTTGGCTGGGCTGGTACACCTGTCTGTTGATCCCTGCTGCGGTGATAGGGGTCATTGTCTTCCTCTATGGAATATTTTTCTTCAACACCTCACCACTCATGTGAGTTTGTGTGTGTCTGTGTATGCTGACTGTGTGTGTGTGTGTGTAATATTACTGTGTAATAACCTGTATCTTGGCATCCACCTGGTTAATAATGTTTTTCTTGTAGAAAGGAGGTGTGTGAGTCTAATACGATCATGTGTCCGCTGTGTGACAAGAGATGCAAAGTGTGGCTACTCAGCGATACCTGCCTCTACGCCAAGGTACGCAAGCGCTCGCTCACATACTCATTAGTTATTTAAAAAACAATAACACCCGACAAGTATCAATACAAACCATTGTCATGGTAAAATCATAACATATACTGATGCAGTGCCTTACAACGCTTGACACCTGTCTGTCTTTATCTTGACACCTGTCTGTCACTATCTTGACACCTGTCTGTCACTATCTTGACACCTGTCTGTCACTATCTTGACACCTGTCTGTCACTATCTTGACACCTGTCTGTCTTTATCTTGACACCTGTCTGTCTTTATCTTGACACCTGTCTGTCTTTATCTTGACACCTGTCTGTCTTTATCTTGACACATGTCTGTCATTATCTTGACACATGTCTGTCATTATCTTGACACATGTCTGTCATTATCTTGACACCTGTCTGTCATTATCTTGACACCTGTCTGTCATTATCTTGACACCTGTCTGTCATTATCTTGACACCTGTCTGTCATTATCTTGACACCTGTCTGTCTTTATCTTGACACCTGTCTGTCTTTATCTTGACACCTGTCTGTCTTTATCTTGACACCTGTCTGTCATTATCTTGACACCTGTCTGTCATTATCTTGACACCTGCCTGTCTTTATCTTGTCAACTGTCTGTCATTATCTTGTCACCTGTCTGTTATTATCTTGTCACCTGTCTGTCTAAATCTTGACACCTGTCTGTCATTATCTTGACACCTGTCTTCAGAGGGTGAATTAGCAAGACAAAAGATGTGTCTTTGAACAGTGTATGGTAGTAGGTGCAGGCGCACCGGTTTGTGTCAATAACTGCAACCCTGGTAGGTTTTTCACGCTCAACAGTTTCCTGTGTGTATCAAGAATGGTCCACCACTCAAAGGACATCCAGCCAACTTGACACAACAGTGGGAAGTATGTGTGTCAACATGGGCCAGCGTCGCTGCAGAAAGCTTTCGACACCTTGTAGAGTCCATGCCCCAACGAATGGCTTCCTGATTGGCCAAGGGCTCTATAGACAGGTGCCTGATAGAACAGGTGTAGAGGGCTTAACTGTTTCAGTGCTGGTGAGAAACCAGGTGTGAGTGGTGGGTATCTAACAGTACAATCCTCGGCAGTGTTTCACGCATCTCATTAGGAGTTAAAGACAAGAATGAGATTAGTTTCTGCAAGGTGTGAAAGGCTTCATATTTTGAGTGAGAAACCAAATATATTTTACAGGCTTTAAAATGGTAATATAATTCAACATAATTATGTTGTCTCTCTGGGTCTACAGTGTTGAGAAAATTATTTGATGAGAGTTGTAGCTGAGGACTTTGGATAGATTTTGAAAGTATTTTGTTACTTTGCATATGGAATTATCCACATGAATCACAGAATAAAGACTAGAATATATGGTCTCTATAAAGAAATAAATACCACGTTAATTATTTAAAATTTAGATACTGGTAGATTACATTTTAATTGCATTAATGAGTATGAGGTAAAAGACATATCTTCCTCTGTCCAGTGTCTGTGTTCTTTTCCCATCTTCATCATTTCTTTTTATTAGCCAGTCTGAGATATGGCTTTTTCTTTACATCTCTGCCTAGAAGGCCAGCATCCCAGAGTCGCCTCTTCACTGTTGATGTTGAGACTGGTGTTTTACGGATAATATTTAATGAAGCTGCCAGTTGAGGACTTGTGAGGTGTCTGTCTCTCAAACTAGACACTCTAATGTACTTGTTCTCTTGCTCAGTTGTGCACCGGGGCCTCCCACTCCTCTTTCTATTCTGGTTAGAGCGGGTTTGCGCTGTTCTGTGAAGGGAGTAGTACACAGCGTTGTACGAGATCTTCAGTTTCTTGGCAATTTCTAGAATCAAATAGTCTTCATTTCTCAGAACAAGAATAGACTAACGAGTTTCAGAAGAAAGTTATTTGTTTCTGGCCATTTTGAGCCTGTAATCGAACCCACAAAATGCTGATGCTCCAGATACTCAACTAGTCTAAAGGCCAGTTTTATTGCTTCTTTAATCAGAACACAGTTTTCAGCTGTGCTAACATAATTGCAAAAGGGTTTTCTAATGATCAATTAGCCTTTTAAAATGATAAACTTGGATTAGCTAACACAACGTGCCATTGGAACACAGGAGTGATGGTTGCTGATAATGGGCCTCTGTACGCCTATGTAGATATTCCATAAAAACAATCAGCTGTTTCCAGCTAGAATAGTCATTTGCAAGATTGACAATGTCTACACTGTATTTCTTATCAATTTGATGTTATTTTAAAATATATATTTTTTTGCTTTTCTTTCAAAACCAAGGACATTTATAAGTGACCCCGAACTTTTGAACGGTAGTGTAGATAAAACATAAATATATATTATTTCAAATCTGGAAAGAAATCGAAGTGAGAATTCACACTCAAATACGTAATATTTAATATGAAACTTTATGTTTTATGTTATTGTATTTCTTTAAGCTTATGACCATGTGATTACAGAGGAAACTAAATGTCAGATTCACGTGAAGGGGATTCAGCAGAAACCACAATATGTACAGTATTGGTCTCCACAAAGTTTACTGCTTCAGTGTTCATTATGTCAGTAGTTACTTTGGTACACTGAAGTATAATTACAAGTATTCCATAAGTGTCAAAGGCTTTCATTGACAATGACATTCAGTTTATGCGAAGAGTCATTATTTGCAGTGTTGACCCTTCTTTTTCAAGACCTCTGCAATCCGCCCTGGCATGCTGTCAATTAACTTCTGGGCCACATCCTGACTGATGGCAGGCCATTCTTGCATAATCAATGCTTGGAGTTTGTCAGAAGTTGTGAGTTTTTGTTTGTCCACCCGCCTCTTGAGGATCAACCACAAGTTCTCAATGGGATTAAGGTCTGGGGAGTTTCCTGGCCATGGACCCAAAATGTTGATGTTTTGTTCCCCGAGCCACTTAGTTATCACTTTTGCCTTATGGCAAGGTGCTCCATCAGGCTGGAAAAGGCATTGGTCGTCACCAAACTGTTCTTGGATGGTTGGGAGAAGTTGCTCTCGGAGGATGTGTTGGTACCATTCTTTATTCATGGCTGTGTTCTTAGGCAAAATTGTGAGTGGGCGCACTCCCTTGGCTGAGAAGCAACCCCACACATGAATGGTCTGAGGATGCTTTACTGTTGGCATGACACAGGACTGATGGTAGCGCTCACCTTGGGCTGTCTTAATCAACATCCACGGCACCAGGGGAACAGTGGGTTAACTGCCTTGTTCACGGGCAGAACGACAGATTTTTTCCTTGTCAGTTTGGGGATTCGAGCCAGCAACCTTCCAGTTACTGACAAAACACTCCTACCCTCTAGGCCACCTGCCGCCCTAGAACACATTGGGAGGGATCTTAGACCTCCATACCGAATCTTTCCAGAGCCTGGATATCCTTCGGTTTGCGCTTATGGACGTCCTTTTTCAACTCAAACCGTTTGAGACTGAGATGCCCATTGCAAAATGTTCACTTTGAGGTCAATACATTCTTTTATTTCTTTGTGGATTTTGATGTGTGCTTGCGGCTATTGTCTTACTGGAAGATCCACTTGCGGCCAAGTTTCAGCCTACTGGCAGAGGCAACCAGGTTTTTAGCTAAAATGTCCTGATGCTTGGTAGAGTTAATGATGCCGTTGACCTTAACAAGGGCCCTAGGACCAGTGGAAGCAAAACAAGCCCCATTAAATCAAATACTGTATCCACCACCATCATTTGACAGTAGGTATAAGGTTATTTTTCTGTCTATGCATCCTCCTTTCGACACCAAACCCACCACTGGTGTGTATGTGTACACTACAAAAACATGTGTTGTGGAACTGGTGTCTAACTAATGTAAGTATCTGTTTCTCTTCAGGTCAGCATCCTATTTGACAACGAGGGGACGGTTATGTTTGCTATGTTCATGGCAGTATGGGGTGAGTCTATACATACAGTAGTACCCTAAAGACATGTTATTATTTACTATGTTCATGGCAGTATGGGGTGAGTCTATACATACAGTAGTACCCTAAAGACATGTTATTATTTACTATGTTCATGGCAGTATGGGGTGAGTCTATACATACAGTAGTACCCTAAAGACATGTTATTATTTACTATGTTCATGGCAGTATGGGGTGAGTCTATACATACAGTAGTACCCTAAAGACATGTTATTATTTACTATGTTCATGGCAGTATGGGGTGAGTCTATACATACAGTAGTACCCTAAAGACATGTTATTATTTACTATGTTCATGGCAGTATGGGGTGAGTCTATACATACAGTAGTACCCTAAAGACATGTTATTATTTACTATGTTCATGGCAGTATGGGGTGAGTCTATACATACAGTAGTACCCTAAAGACATGTTATTATTTACTATGTTCATGGCAGTATGGGGTGAGTCTATACATACAGTAGTACCCTAAAGACATGTTATTATTTACTATGTTCATGGCAGTATGGGGTGAGTCTATACATACAGTAGTACCCTAAAGACATGTTATTATTTACTATGTTCATGGCAGTATGGGGTGAGTCTATACATACAGTAGTACCCTAAAGACATGTTATTATTTACTATGTTCATGGCAGTATGGGGTGAGTCTATACATACAGTAGTACCCTAAAGACATGTTATTATTTACTATGTTCATGGCAGTATGGGGTGAGTCTATACATACAGTAGTACCCTAAAGACATGTTATTATTTACTATGTTCATGGCAGTATGGGGTGAGTCTATACATACAGTAGTACCCTAAAGACATGTTATTATTTACTATGTTCATGGCAGTATGGGGTGAGTCTATACATACAGTAGTACCCTAAAGACATGTTATTATTTACTATGTTCATGGCAGTATGGGGTGAGTCTATACATACAGTAGTACCCTAAAGACATGTAATTATTTACTATGTTCATGGCAGTATGGGGTGAGTCTATACATACAGTAGTACCCTAAAGACATGTTATTATTTACTATGTTCATGGCAGTATGGGGTGAGTCTATACATACAGTAGTACCCTAAAGACATGTTATTATTTACTATGTTCATGGCAGTATGGGGTGAGTCTATACATACAGTAGTACCCTAAAGACATGTTATTATTTACTATGTTCATGGCAGTATGGGGTGAGTCTATACATACAGTAGTACCCTAAAGACATGTTATTATTTACTATGTTCATGGCAGTATGGGGTGAGTCTATACATACAGTAGTACCCTAAAGACATGTTATTATTTACTATGTTCATGGCAGTATGGGGTGAGTCTATACATACAGTAGTACCCTAAAGACATGTTATTATTTACTATGTTCATGGCAGTATGGGGTGAGTCTATACATACAGTAGTACCCTAAAGACATGTTATTATTTACTATGTTCATGGCAGTATGGGGTGAGTCTATACATACAGTAGTACCCTAAAGACATGTTATTATTTACTATGTTCATGGCAGTATGTGGTGAGTCTATACATACAGTAGTACCCTAAAGACATGTTATTATTTACTATGTTCATGGCAGTATGGGGTGAGTCTATACATACAGTAGTACCCTAAAGACATGTTATTATTTACTATGTTCATGGCAGTATGGGGTGAGTCTATACATACAGTAGTACCCTAAAGACATGTTATTATTTGCTATGTTCATGGCAGTATGGGGTGAGTCTATACATACAGTAGTACCCTAAAGATATGTTATGACCTATATTGTCAAAACAAAATAATCTTGCAGCAACAGGACTTTAATGAGGCTACATGAAAAGTAGAATACTGTTAATATAACCGTGTGTTAGTGTGGGTTTTACTTACATCTGCATTTCTCATCTGAAAATTCCCAGCAACAAAAATCTAATTAAGATCCTACACCTGTACTAATAGGAATCAGGTTTGTTTCTGCTCTCTTGCTAACTCCTGGAATTGTCTTGACGTTTGGTGTGACAATGAGTGACAAGGTGTTGGTGAGATAGCAGACACAGATCTGGGACCAGGCAAGGGTGATTCCATGAATGTCTTTAAAACATCTCCTATGTTGTTGTTGTTGATATGTTATTATTATGGGGTGGTCTTGCATCAGGTAGTAACTTAAATGTATGTTATTATGGGGTGGTCTTGCATCAGGTAGTAACTTAAATGTATGTTATTATGGGGTGGTCTTGCATCAGGTAGTAACTTAAATGTATGTTATTATGGGGTGGTCTTGCATCAGGTAGTAACTTAAAGATATGTTATTATGGGGTGGTCTTGCATCAGGTAGTAACTTAAATGTATGTTATTATGGGGTGGTCTTGCATGAGGTAGTAACTTAAATGTATGTTATTATGGGGTGGTCTTGCATCAGGTAGTAACTTAAAGATATGTTATTATGGGGTGGTCTTGCATCAGGTAGTAACTTAAAGATATGTTATTATGGGGTGGTCTTGCATCAGGTAGTAACTTAAAGATATGTTATTATGGGGTGGTCTTGCATCAGGTAGTAACTTAAAGATATGTTATTATGGGGTGGTCTTGCATCAGGTAGTAACTTAAAGATATGTTATTATGGGGTGGTCTTGCATCAGGTAGTAACTTAAAGATGTGTTATTATGGGGTGGTCTTGCATATGTACCTTACAGATTGTGCTGAGATACAGTACTGCTGTTGTTGTTGTTTCCCCAGCTACCCTGTTCCTGGAGTTATGGAAGCGACACAGGGCCTCCTATACATGTGAATGGAAGGTGTTTGACTGGTGTGAGGAGGAGGTATGGTCCCGCTAAACACATATACTCTGTTTGACTTTGGTCAACTTTGTTTCCAATCTTTTAAAGAAAAAAATAGGTAGAGCTCTGTATATGTCCCGACCGACCCCATGGAATATGGCCCTGTGAAACTGGCTGGGTTCTTATTGTCGACTAAGCCTCTCCTTATGTGCCTCTACCTGTAGGAGGAGTTGATCCTGGAGATAGTGAACAATGCAGAATGTGAGCCTAGGAAACACAAGCACTCCTACCTCCGCAGCACCGTGGTCCTAATCCTGGTCATTTTGATAGTGAGTGCCTATTTTACAAAAGGCTTGTTTGAAACCAGTTTGAAAGAGACATCTGGCCCACAATTTATAGTCTAAAGATAAATCTGTCTTTTCAAGACAGCTCCATATAGGGGCAGCTCTGAGCAGTGTTTTCAAGACAGCTCCATATAGGGGCAGCTCTGGGCAGTATTTTCAAGACAGCTCCATAGAGGGGCAGCTCTGAGCAGTATTTTCAAGACAGCTCCATATAGGGGCAGCTCTGGGCAGTATTTTCAAGACAGCTCCATAGAGGGGCAGCTCTGAGCAGTATTTTCAAGACAGCTCCATATAGGGGCAGCTCTGGGCAGTATTTTCAAGACAGCTCCATATAGGGGCAGTTCTGAGCAGTATTTTCAAGACAGCTCCATAGAGAGGCAGTTCTGAGCAGTATTTTCAAGACAGCTCCATATAGGGGCAGTTCTGAGCAGTATTTTCAAGACAGCTCCATAGAGGGGCAGCTCTGAGCAGTATTTTCAAGACAGCTCCATATAGGGGCAGTTCTGAGCAGTATTTTCAAGACAGCTCCATATAGGGGCAGTTCTGAGCAGTATTTTTGTAAATCGAATGTCTTTATAGATGCTGCTGATCATCGGCCTGGCCCATGCCCTGGTGGTGTTCCGGGTGGTTGCCACGGTGATGTTGGCTGAAGGATCATGGGAGTTCCTTAGTGACCACTCCAACACGGCCGCTGTGATACTAGGAGCTGTGCTACACTACTTCACCATCACCATCATGACACGGGTACACACTGTGTGTTTGAGTCAGAGTGTGTGTGTGTGAACTGATCAGTTGAGTATGGCCCATGGCTATTTCCCTTTCTGTAATCCTGTTAGTAATGTGTTACCCATTACCCTTAAATCATTACCCTTTACCTGTTAACCATTACCCTTTAACCATTTAAACTTGACCCTTTACACTTTAAACTTTAAACTTGACCCTTTAGGTAACCGAAAGGTTGATAGTTCGAATACCCGAGCCGACAAGGTGAAAAACTTGTCGATGTGTCCTTGAGCAAGGCACTTTAACCCTAATTTGTTCCAGGGTCTGACCCTGTAGGTAGGCCATCATTGTAAATGACTTGTCTCGTTAAATAAAGGTAAAATGACTCTGTTTGTATTCTTCTATCTTTGCAGGTCAACAGGATTGTGTCACTGAAACTCTGTGATATAGGTTGGTGAAATTTTACAAAGTACTTTTCAGTCCCTCCAGGATTTTGCTGGGATTCTTCTGTGATATTTGCGGGCAAAAATGATTAATTTGTTGTGGCAATTCTGATATTTTGCATGGCAATATGCAAGGATTTTGTCCAATTTGTTGCGAAATTAAGGAAAAAGTTTGTTGACGTGTGGCTTGATTGAACCATATTATGCGGAAATAGTGAATTGATTTGTCAAATTTGCAAGCCCTCGCATAAAATGCAAAGAATTGTTGGTTTTGCTAAACATTTTGTGGAGGCACTGCCTTTTGATGGTTACTTTGTAATCTTGTGGTCTAGATGTGATTTACAAGTCTCCACATTGTCTTGTCTTTCAGAGGAGAATCAGTCGTTTGCTGCCACCGAGAGCAGCTTCACCGTTAAGATGTTCACCTTCCAGTTCTTCACCCTCTTCTCCTCTCTCTTCTATGTTGCCTTCTTCCTGGGCAGGTGAGATCTCCACGGTCTATTCATCTGGTATTAGAAGACTGTTTGTGAAGTTAGAGAAGAGAAAGGAACCGCGTTAAAGGTTTGACAGCCATTAAATTGTTTGTGGAGTTTCCCAAGATCAACAGTGTGCTGGAGTTTTCCTTTTTATGGATCAGATTTATTTTTATTGATCAGGTTTCTCTCCAAGCAGCTGAATAAACCATAGGTGTACATATAACACTTTTCAATGAAGTTAGAGTAGTGACATGTTGGTTGAAGTCAGAGTAGTGACATGTTGGTTGAAGTCAGAGTAGTGACATGTTTGCTGAAGTCAGAGTAGGGACATGTTTGTTGAAGTCAGAGTAGTGACATGTTGGTTGAAGTCAGAGTAGTGACATGTTTGTTGAAGTCAGAGTAGGGACATGTTTGCTGAAGTCAGAGTAGTGACCTGTTTGTTGAAGTCAGAGTAGTGACATGTTTGTTGAAGTCAGAGTAGTGACATGTTTGTTGAAGTCAGAGTAGTGACCTGTTTGCTGAAGTCAGAGTAGTGACATGTTTGTTGAAGTCAGAGTAGTGACATGTTTGTTGAAGTCAGAGTAGTGACATGTTTGTTGAAGTCAGAGTAGGGACATGTTTGCTGAAGTCAGAGTAGTGACATGTTTGCTGAAGTCAGAGTAGTGACATGTTTGCTGAAGTCAGAGTAGTGACCTGTTTGCTGAAGTCAGAGTAGTGACACGTTGGTTGAAGTCAGAGTAGTGACATGTTTGCTGAAGTCAGAGTAGTGACATGTTTGCTGAAGTCAGAGTAGTGACATCTTGGTTGAAGTCAGAGTAGTGACATGTTTGCTGAAGTCAGAGTAGTGACATGTTTGCTGAAGTCAGAGTAGTGACATCTTGGTTGAAGTCAGAGTAGTGACATGTTGGCTGAAGTCAGAGTAGTGACATGTTGGCTGAAGTCAGAGTAGTGACATGTTTGTTGAAGTCAGAGTAGTGACATGTTGGCTGAAGTCAGAGTAGTGACATGTTGGCTGAAGTCAGAGTAGTGACATGTTGGTTGAAGTCAGAGTAGTGACATGTTGGTTGAAGTCAGAGTAGTGACATGTTGGTTGAAGTCAGAGTAGTGACATGTTGGTTGAAGTCAGAGTAGTGACATGTTGGTTGAAGTCAGAGTAGTGACATGTTGGTTGAAGTCAGAGTAGTGACATGTTGGCTGAAGTCAGAGTAGTGACCTGTTGGTTGAAATCAGAGTAGTGACATGTTGGTTGAAGTCAGAGTAGTGACATGTTGGTTGAAGTCAGAGTAGTGACCTGTTGGTTGAAGTCAGAGTAGTGACAAGTTTGTTGCTCTTCTCAGGATAAATGGACACCCCGGTGGCTACGTGCGGATAGCAGGGAAGTGGAGGCTGGAGGAGGTGAGGGATCAAGGAACATTTCTAACAATTTGATTATCCTTTACAAATACTGTTGAAATGGGAGTTGAAGTTATAAGAAAATAATTTTACCTGACGCTAGCTAACTGCTGTATGTTGTTCCTGTGTGGTCCCCGTGTCGTCCCCGTGTCGTCCCTGTGTCGTCCATGTGCAGTGCCACCCCAGTGGCTGCCTCACAGACCTTTTCATCCAGATGGCCATCATTATGGTTCTGAAACAAACCATCAGCAACATCTTTGAGTTCGGAGGCCCGTAAGTCTACATCAACACAAGTACATTGCTACAGTGTATGTTGATGTGGGAAAGCTGTTGTTATCTCTTATTGTTATGGACAGATTTAGGTTAGAGATGTATGAAATAGGGGGACAGGTGATACACAAAGTTAGTGTTAGGACCAAGGATCTAAGGGCTTCCTCCTGTGTGGTCAGGAGTCGGCAGAGCTCCCACTAAACCAGACCATGACCCTATATTGAATGGTCTGTCCATTTGAGTACCCAGGTCCATCATTCTGAGCTGTTTCTTGTCTCTGTGTACAGCTGGTTCAACAGGTGGCTGATGAGGCAGAGGACTGAGAAGCTACAGAGGAAGTGTGCCCACTGTTACAAGAGGGAACACCAACAGACCAATCAGGGGGAAGAGCTGTGTGAGAACTGCAAGCTTCGTGATTGGCTAAGAAACTACCGTCTCAACAATGTGGACTCCTTCAGCCTCTTCAATGAGTTCCTGGAGATGGGTATATCACAGATTCCCAGGGCAGGGTCAGGGTTCAGCCTATTGAAAGGCTATGTTCCAATATCCACACTAGTATAACATATATAATACTATGCCATTTAGCAGACACTTTTACCAAAAGAGTCTTACAGTCATGCATGCATACATTTTTCGTACGGGTGGCCCCGGGAATCGAACCCACCTTCCTGGCGTTGCCATGCTCTACCAAATGAGCCACACAGGACCACTCAGAATACATGTGTGGGAGAGTCGAAGTTCCACCCAAACCGGTCAACATAACATACTCAAGAAGCACCATCAATTTCACTGGAAACTGTGCTCCTCCTAGGTGTCAGGAAGTCAGTAGCGATGCGCTCAGCCTTCTGCTACACATGCCCAATACATTGCTTCATTGTAAGTGGTATGTTAGTATGAATATTGGAACAGAGGTCATATGCTTGGAGGGTACAAGTCATTGAGTTCCTAGATAGTTTGGGACTAAATGTTATTGTTTTGTTCCATCCCCAGTTCTCCAGTTCAGTTTCACCACCATCTTCGTGGCTGCGTTCCCCCTGGCTCCCCTGCTAGCCTTCATCAACAACGTCATAGAGATACGCCTCGACGCCATCAAGATGGTCAGTCTGGAGCGCAGGATGGTACCCAAGAAGACCAACAACATCGGTGAGAAACAGAACATTTATGAAAGAGGTCTTCACAGTGTACATCTGACAACCTGGTTAAATATTTTTTTATGAGAATGTTATCGATTTCCTTGTTGCAAATGGTATAGTTTTGTGTAATATGTAAATATATGTTATAGCTATACAGTCATGGCCAAAAGTTTTGAGAATGACTAACTTTGGTCTCCACAAAATTTGCTGCTTCAGTGTTCTTAGATCTTTATGTCAGTATTTACTATGGTACACTGAAGTATAATTACAAGTATTCCATAAGTGTCAAAGGCTTTCATTGACAATGACATTCAGTTTATGCAAAGAGTCATTATTTGCAGTGTTGACCCTTCTTTTTCAAGACCTCTGCAATCTGCCCTGGCATGCTGTCAATTAACTTCTGGACCACATCCTGACTGATGGCAGGCCATTCTTGCATAATCAATGCTTGGAGTTTGTCAGAAGTTGTGGGTTTTTGTTTGTCCACCCGCCTCTTGAGGATCGATCACAAGTTCTCAATGGGATTAAGGTCTGGGGAGTTTCCTGGCCATGAACCCAAAATGTTGATGTTTTGATCCCAGAGCCACTTAGTTATCACTTTTGCCTTATGGCAAGGTGCTCCATCATGCTGGAAAAGGCATTGGTCATCACCAAACTGTTCTTGGATGGTTGGGAGAAGTTGCTATCGGAGGATGTGTTGGTACCATTCTTTATTCATGGCTGTGTTCTTAGGAAAAATTGTGAGTGAGCCCACTCCCTTGGCTGAATGGTCTCAGGATGCTTTAATGTTGGCATGACACAGGACTGATGGTAGCGCTCACAAGGTGTTTTCCGGATGGCCCAAACAATCGGAAAGGGGATTCGTCAGAGAAAATGACTCTACCCCAGTCCTCAGCAGTCCAAAACCTGTACCTTTTGCAGAATATCAGTCTGTCCCTGATGTTTTTCCTGGAGAGAAGTGGCTTCTTTGCTGCCCTTCTTGACACCAGGCCATCCTCCAAAAGTCTTCCCCTCACTGTGCGTGCAGATGCACTCACACCTACCTGCTGCCATTCCTGAACAAGCGCTGCACTGGTGGTGCCCCGATCCCGCAGCTGAATCAACTTTAGGAGACGGTCCTGGCGCTTGCTGGGATTTCTTGGGCGCCCGGATGCCTTCTTCACAACAATTGAACCTCTCTCCTTGAAGTTCTTGATGATCCGATAAATGGTTGATTTAGGTGCAATCTCACCAGCAGCAATATCCTTGCCTGTGAAGCCCTTTTTGTGTAAAGCAATGTTGATGGCACATGTTTCCTTGCAGGTAACCATGGTGACAGAGAAAGAACAATGATTTCAAGCCCTCCCCTCCTTTTAAAGCTTCCAGTCTGTTATTCTGACTCAATCAGCATGACAGCCTTGTCCTCGTCAATACTCTCACCTGTGTTAACGAGACAATGACTGACATGATGGCAGCTGGTCCTTTTGTGGCAGGGCTGAAATTTCAGTGGAAATGTTTTTGGGGGATTAAGTTAATTTTCATGGCAAAGAGGGACTTTGCAATTAATTGCAATTCATCTGATCACTCTTCAAGACATTCTGGAGTATATGCAAATTACCATCTTCAACACTGAGGCAGTAAACTTTGTGGAGACCAATGCCAAAACTCGTCATTCTCAAAACGTTTGTCTACGACTGTATAATATCATGACATGTAAAGGTATAATGTACTATGTAATGTACGTGTTGTCTTCTGCTTCTTACTTTAGGTGTATGGACAGATGTGTTGGAGGCTGTTGGCGTATTGGCAGTCATAGCCAACGGCCTGGTTATTGGGATATCTTCAGAATTTATCCCCCGCCTGGTATACCGCTACCGTTATGGACCCTGCGCCAACGGAACAGTCACAGATATGGAGTAAGTCTGTCCATTCTGAACGGAACAGTCACAGATATGGAGTAAGTCTGTCCATTCTGAACGGAACAGTCACAGATATGGAGTAAGTCTGTCCATTCTGAATGTAACAGTCACAGATATTGAGTAAGTCTGTCCATTCTGACTTGATAGTTGCAGCAGCAGGGTTGGGGTTAATTGCATTTCAATTCAGGAAGTGAACTGAAATTCCAATTGACTGAATTGACCCTAACCCTGGTGAGTAGATCATGTCCATTATTACCATATGCATAATGTACATGTGCCACCTTGCAGTCAGTAATCATTCCTGTGTACTGGCGCCGGAGGAGATCGGTGTTTTACGGGCTCCTAACCAACTGTGCTATTTTGTAAATTTTTTAACTCCGAGCCACAAGACTGGAATTCATCAATAGGCCACCCGGACTATTTACATTGGCCCCTCCCCTTCTCTTTTGTTACACTGTTGACACTGGCTGTCTATTATCTATGCATAGTCACTTTACCTCAAACTACATGTACAAATTACCTTGACTAACCTGTACCCCCACACATTGACTCGGTACCCCCTGTGTATATAGCCTCGTTATTGTAATTTTATTGTGTTACGTTTTATTATTTTACTTTAGTTTATTTAGTAAATATTTGATTAACTCTTTCTTGAACTGCATTGTTGGTTAAGGGCTTGTAAGTAAGCATTTAATTTGACCAGGGTCTGTAGGGCCCTATTTGGGACACAGCCATGTCTCACGGTCAATGTTGACAGTTGTGTGAGTCCCCTCAGGCTACATGTCTGATAATAGTAACAGTATATCTTTCTGTATGTTCTCTTGAGTTGCATGGCCGGCTACATCAACAACACCCTGTCCATAGTGTACATGAACGACCAGAGAATCTATAACGAGTTCTCACCAGACCAGATGGTGACGCCCAGCGGACAGAATGTCTCCTACTGCAGGTTCATAACCCATACCAGCCCGAAATTATGTCCATGTTATCCCTCCAGGATTCTCTGCTTAGTCTTTGAATGTCTGTGTTTTCTCAATCTCTCGTCAGTTATAAAGATTATAGAAGTAATGAAGACTACAGTTTGACTCCACAGTTCTGGCTCATCTTAGCCATGCGCTTTGCTTTTGTCATCCTGTTTGAGGTAAGCTAGAAATATTTAGCTCAACTAATTTCTTGTCTTGACTCACATTAGAACTTCTGCCATTTACTTCATAGTTACATTTCCATGTTAGTCATTTATCAGACACTCTTATCCAGAGCGACTTACAGTTAGTTAGTGCATACATGTTCATACTGGTCCCCCATGGGAATTGAACCCACAACCCTGGCATTGCAAGCACCATGCTCTACCATGTGAGCTACATGGGACATAGTTGATACTTAGACATTTGAAAATCTATTATTTTCAAATGCATATTATTAACTCACCGCTGATGTTTTCTTCCCTCCCTCTCCTCATAATCTCTGTGTACAGCATGTGGTGGTCATATGTAAATTCATCACAGCCTGGTTTGTTCCCAGCGTTCCCTTGGATGTCAAAAATCACAGGCTCTTTGATAAACTCAACAGGTTGAAGGAAGAGCTCAGGTACGGGTTTCAAAGGGAGGGGATATTACTGGAAACTTTCAACGTTTACCAGTAAACTACCAGAATGATTGTATCTTTCAAGGATTTTATCTAATCGATCACAAGACAGTGTTGTTTCATTTCAGCGTTTCCTATTGATCAATTTCTATTTTCCTCTCATGTTGTTCAAAATGAAAGAATGTGCTTGTGGTTCTTACAGGTCATCGGAGGTATGAAAGCATCGCCACAGTGTTTGGAGCGCTCTAATGTTGACACAGTGATGTCTGAAAAACACATGGTATCAGATGTGACTGATTACCAGCACTATGGAGGACATGTTCAGTGTGTGGAGAGACAGGAAGCTCTTATCACCTGGGTTTTATTGGTTTGTGTCAGATGATGTCAGAATGCTGGCCATATGACTACTGATCCTATATATATATATATATAGTTACTTATAAGAGAGAAAAATACAGTCTTAATGTAAAAGGACGACACTTCTAGATGTTGTTATTATTATTGTTGTTTAGTCATCCTGTTTACAGTTCAGTACAGGCATGTTGTGGCAAGGTATGCAACATAGTGGTATGTTATGTTATGTTATAGTGCGACACTTATGTTTGTTAACTGTGGATAGGAAATGTAATATATTATAATAAGCACTGGAATAGGCTTCGTGTTATAAGACATAACACATTCAATTTAACTTAACAAAAGTATCACATAAGAGACACCATGGTTATTAATGTACAACCAACCATTACTTTGTACTGTACCTGGATGGATGGATGGATGGATGGGGCGTAGTCATGTAAGGACCGTAAACTCATTGTCATAAATCTTTTTTATACAGTACGTTAATCACTTCTGGTCAATGTAACTTGATAATTGTCCTTATTAAAAATCCTGTTCAGACTGTTACACTGATAGCCTACTTCTGAAAGTTTCTACGAACAGTCTACTACTGGCTATAAGCCAACCCTTTTAGCTTTTAAGGTTAGGGTTAGTAATTAGGATTAACATTGTGGTAAAGGTTATGGTTAGGTTTAAAATCTAATTTCATGATGTTGTGGCTGTGCCAGCTAGTGAACTCTGCAGAGCTGCCTCCAGTACACAAGTCATCCCAATAAATGCCAACCTGATAAAAAAAATGAACATCACCTGACCACACACACAGGATCCAAAGTAATTCTAGCAGCTGGACCCAAAGTCAAACCTTGGAGTTATTATTTAATTATAATTACATTCTGCCATGTACCCAGACGACACCAGTGGTGTAAAGTACTTAAGTAAAAATACTTTAAAGTACTACTTAAGTAGTTTTTTGGGGAATCTGTACTTTACTTTGCTATTTATATTTTTGACTACTTTTACTTTTATTTCACTACATTCCTAAAGAAAATAATGTACTTTTTACTCCATACATTTTCCCTAACAACCAAAAGTACTCTTTACATTTTGAATGCTTAGCAGGACAGGAAAATGTGTGTGAAACAGTTGAAGTGTACCTATGATAAAAATTACAGACCTCTACATGCTTTGTAAGTGGGAAAACCTGCAAAATATGCAGTATATCAAATACTTGTTCTCCCCACTGTACATCTCGTTCATTCTGCCAGGTACCCAGACAGCGCAGCACACATATATCTCGTTCATTCTGCCAGGTACCCAGACAGCGTAGCACACATATATCTCGTTCATTCTGCCAGGTACCCAGACAGCGCAGCACACATATATCTCGTTCATTCTGCCAGGTACCCAGACAGCGTAGCACACATATATCTCGTTCATTCTGCCAGGTACCCAGACAGCGTAGCACACATATATCTCGTTCATTCTGCCAGGTACCCAGACAGCGCAGCACACATACATCTCGTTCATTCTGCCAGGTACCCAGACAGCGCAGCACACATATATCTCGTTCATTCTGCCAGGTACCCAGACAGCGCAGCACACATATATCTCGTTCATTCTGCCATGTACCCAGACAGCAGCACACATATATTTCGCCGATGTCATCCTGATGTAGTATGGAGAGCGTTTGCACATTGGCAAGATGTCGCCCTTCAGCTGCTGTTTGGATGATGCATGTCAAAGCTGCTACATTATACTGGCAATAATTAAAACCAATATGTTTAACCGTTTAGTCATACATTTTCTTTCATCATACTTGTCCAACGTGGGAATCAAACCCATAACTGTTAATTATTATTTTTGTGTCTAAAATAAATAAAATATGTCAATGTCAAGTTTATTAGGCTATTGCTTTATATACCATCAGGTTATTATTACCATCAAGTTCTTAAAGAAGTAGAGGCCATAGAAGAGAGAAACATCACATTTAACTAAACGCTAGTTTATGGAGAGGGTGTGCCATTAGTTCGATAACGATGGAATTAAGGTTTTATTACAGGCTAAGATCAGTGAATATGTGATTAATATATTTACAAAAAAGGTAACGTTAGAACCACGTGGTGAAAATAATGCATGGGAATAGTACTGTAATCAGAAAACATGTTTTTATTAATTTATTTAAGCCTATAGGCTTTATACATATTTTCTGATAAAAGTATTGCCAACCATGACCCGAAAATGTTTGACTGTTCATGGGAAGGCTATGGCTAAAATATATGAAACGAGCTCCCTGCGAGTGAGGAATGATTATATCAGCATCCAGGTGAGACCCAGGCGCAGACAACGTTGGAATAGCAAATGTTTATTATACCAACAGGGGGCAGAAGACAGGTCAGGGGCAAACAGAGTCCAGAGTAGTGGGGCAAAGGTACTCGGACTATTTACATAGTCACCCCCCCCACCCCCCCATTGCTGCTACCCGCTGTCTATTATCTATCCATAGTCACTCACTGGACTCTACCCACACACTCACACATACTACACTGACACTCCAACACACACACACATAGACACTCTCTCCCACTCTTCACATACACTGCTGCTACTCTGTTTATTATCTATAATGATTGCCTAGTCACTACCCCTACCTATGTACATACTACCTCAACTACCTTGTACCCCTGCACAGTGACTCAGTACGTAAGCTTTTCTCTGTAAGGTCTACACCTGTTGTATTGTTGGTTAAGGGCTTGTTAGTAAGCTTTTCTCTGTAAGGTCTACACCTGTTGTATTGTTGGTTAAGGGCTTGTTAGTAAGCTTTTCACTGTAAGGTCTACACCTGTTGTATTGTTGGTTAAGGGCTTGTCATTAAGCATCTCACTGTAAGGTCTACACCTGTTGTATTGTTGGTTAAGGGCTTGTTAGTAAGCATTTCACTGTAAGGTCTACACTGGTTGTATTGTTGGTTAAGGGCTTGTTAGTAAGCATTTCACTGTAAGGTCTACACATGTTGTATTCGGCGCATGTGACAAATAAAGTTTGATTTGATTTGATTTTACACACTTTGACATACATGATGACTGATACATATGAATGTTCTTGCAACGTTCCCATGTAACATGTTCTGTGTACGTTTGGTGGGACGTTGATGGAATATTCTCCTCACCCTCAGTAAACTGGACACGGATGTTCTTGCAACGTTCCCATGAAATGTAACTTTACCTGTAATGCTACACTTACCTGGATTGCACTTTGAAGTAAATCTCAGCTCTGTTAAAGGTACTGTACACTCAATAAATGTTTATTTCTAATAGTCTCTAATGTTGTAGGAACATTTGTAAGGTGCATTTTTGGAGACGCCTTTTGTGCCAAATTAGTCTCTAGCTAAATTCTGAATTTGTCTTAAAAGGTCTATGCATTCAGAATGATAGTTTAGCCTACAATGATGTGCACAGGTTGTTGATGATCAATAGGAAACTAAAGTGTTGGGTTACTCCGAGATCAGAGGTTTAACTAGTTGCCCCAGGGCATGTTTTACTATGAGAGGTTAAACTAGCGTTGATTGGTGGGGGAGGTAGGGAGGGAGGGAGGGAGGGCCAGATATAAGGCTCAGAGTAGGGAGGTAGGTTGGGCCAGATATAAGGGTTAGTTCAGGAGGTTGGACCAGATATAAGGGTTAGTCCAGCAGGTTGGACCAGATATAAGGGTTAGTCCAGCAGGTTGGACCAGATATAAGGGTTAGTCCAGTAGGTTGGGCCAGATATAAGGGTTAGTCCAGTAGGTTGGGCCAGATATAAGGGTTAGTCCAGTAGGTTGGGCCAGATATAAGGGTTAGTCCAGTAGGTTGGGCCAGATATAAGGGTTAGTCCTGTAGGTTAGGCCAGATATAAGGGTTAATCCAGTAGGTTGGGCCAGATATAAGGGTTAGTCCTGTAGGTTAGGCCTGTATTGTTACATCCCCTCTGAGCACTAGCTAGTTTGCAAACAAAGACAGGGATGAGAACTCCCAGGTAGTGTTTGAGAGCAACATTCCTACTCAGTCGCAGTTCACTGTGATCTACTAATCATATTACCCGATTCATTCCTTTTTACACATATTGATTCAAGCACTTCTCAATAGTTGGAATTCAGACATACCGTAACGGGCTTTTCAGGGTCAGGGCAGCCAGGGGTCAATAATCCAGAGTAGTGGGGCAAAGGTACCGGACGGCAGGCAGGCTTGGGGTCAGAGCAGGCAGGATGGTGAAAACTAGGAAACAGGAACAATCGAGAGACAGGAGCAGAGGGAAAACCGCTGGTAGGCTTGATGAAACAAAACCAACTGGTAACAGACAAACAGAGAACACAGGTATAAATATACTGGGGATAATGAGGAAGACGGGGACACCTGGAGGGAGGTGGAGACAATCACACAGACAGGTGAAACAGATCAGGGTGAGACAGTAGGTGCACAGGTCGAAAGACATTTAAGTAATTAAGGTGACAGATATTGATACATTCAATACATCCTTGCACACTCTTGCCTGCATCTAACTGATCTAGAGTGTAATCATTAGTCCAACAGTTGCAAACAAGAGTTTCTATTGGACAAATTCAGGTATGTTTATCCCTGTTTCGTTCCGTTTGCTTCCATTTGAGAAACGTTTTTCAACAGAATCGGTGGAATGAATACACCCCTGATCACACGCAAACACAGTTCACTTTCACAGCAGCCATATACAAACAGCATGATCATTTTGATTGTTGAATAATTCCTTCTCGCCTTCTCCTCCTCACCTTTTCCCTTCGCTTCAGTGCACAAAACATCAGCTGTCTGTGACCAGGCAAAAAAAACTTTCCAAGCCAAACCTTCATAACATAACCACTAACCTCTACACACAGCCTACATCGTTGTTACCATATTAGCTAACGTCATAATCAACATCGCTACTACAAATAATGCATTAGTAAACCAGATACAATCATGCAGTACAGTTTAGCAGTAGCACCGGCAGGCCCCTGTGGCAATACATTAATAAAACCAAAAGCTTACCTTGACTTGGATGAGTGCCAGTGTTGGATAGCTGTAGCCAGCTAGCTAACATAGCATCCCTCTCTGTTTGAACTGGGTGTTTGAGTAGGCTAAACTAGCTAGCTTAATTCGCTAGTTATAAATTACTAGATGTAGCTAGCTCTCTCTCTCTTGCTCTCTGTCTTAATTCGCCTTCATTTTTGAAGAAATTAATTGGTTCTAAACAGCTCAACTATTGTCTGTCTCTCTCTTTGAGTCAACTACTCACCACATTGTATGCACTGCAGTGCTAGCTAGCTGTAGCTTACGCTTTCAGTACTAGATTAATTATCTGATCCTTTGATTGGGTGGTCAACGTGTCAGTTCATGCTGCAAGAGCTCTGATAGGTTGGAGGACATCCTCCGGAAGTTGTCTTAATTACTGTGTAGTATATGGAAGGCGATGAGAACCACAAGCCTCCTAGGTTTAGTATTGAAGTCAATGTACCCAGAGGAGGACGGAAGCTAGCTGTCCTCCGGCTTCACCATGGTGCTACCATACAGAGTGCTGTTGAGGCTACTGTAGATCTTCATTGCAAAACAGTGTGTTTTAATCAATTATTTGGTGACATGAATATATTTAGTACAGTTTTATCTAAAAAGGCTATGTTCAGAGGATGGTCCTTCTCTGAGAAGCCTCCACTGAAACCTACCCTAATAATCCTCACTAATCATGGAACTGTGATGACAGCGGTCCAGTCAACTTGAACCGTGCTCCAGGTTTAACCTGCTACATGGTCTGAGTTCCATAATGATTCAAACAGGCTGCATGTCCTAAATTATTGCACAACAACTAGTAACAAGTTAGCCTAATATGATCCAGTATGACTAGCGGTCCTCAGGAACAACCAGACAAACGTGACAGAGGAAAGAAAGGTCAACTAACCATGTAATCATTTTGCAGAATGTAAGGAAACTAACACTAAAGTTATAAATTAATGTGGGTTTAACTGACGGTATCTACAGATGGTGGTTAATATTTAACACAATACAAATTGTAAAAAATATAGTGAAATCTCTGGGCATATAATTAAAACATTCTAAAAATCATAAATCAACTCAGTGAGCCCTTTACATTCATTTTTGCGCATAGCTACAGAAGCCTCCACACTTCATATCTGCAAGTTATAATGCCAGCATTTCATTAGCTTTCCTGTGGAAAAGGTGATATGTTCATATGCTTCAGTTTGCTGACATCTGTCTTCGGCGATCATACAGTAAAATAGATATAAAACAATTGTCTTTTATATTTACAATCCACGTATCCAAACAGCTTGCTCACTTAGCTAGCTCTTAGTAATAGCCCTTATTCCCAGCTGTTATGTAGAGCAGTTATTTAGCAGCAAGTTGATTTGTTGATCAGTCAGTCTGTTAGAATTGATGCTCTCAAACGCGCCCACTGTCAGTTTTCTCCTTGGAGCACCAATGCAGCTTCATCCTGTTATGAAAGGGCAGATGTTTTTCCTAAACACCTGACCTGACCAGGACATTTTTCCTAATTCATTTAACACATGTCCAATGTATTGTTTGTTCAATAAAACGTCCTGACCCCGCCATCTCCTGTGGCGGGCCGGGCGCATGCACATTGTCTCAGTCGCCAGGTTTACGGTGTTTCCTCCGACACATTGGTGCGGCTGGCTTCCGGGTTAAGCGTTGTGTCAAGAAGCAGAGCGGCTTGTTGGGTTGTGTTTCGGACGCACGGCTCTCAACCTTCTCCTCTCCCGAGTCCGTACGGGAGTTGTAGCGATTGGACAAGACTGTAACTACCAATTGGATATGACGAAAATTGAATAAAAAAAATATATAAAAAAATAAACGTCCTGACCCTGTTTGACATGAAACCATAAAAGAACATCTATTTTCTATTCTCATACTCAATAACAAAACTCATTTACTGACTAGCTTTATTAGTTACAAATTATGCAGATGTATTATACAGTTAAAATGCACAGTGTAAAAATAGATGTGTATTATTTGTTCGTGTCGTAGATGGAGATAAGAGTCTAATGATGGACACAAAGCAGTTCTTAGTCTTCTCTTTGATGTAAAGCTATAAAATCAACCCCATTATTCCCTTTGTCATTCATGCAGGTGTCAGTAGTTCAGTTTTTCCACACATCCATAGAAACATGCATTCAGTTCTAATTTATAACTCATAACTCTCTGTGATACTCTGGTTTATAACTCTGCGATACTCTGGTTTTATAACTCTGTGACACTCTGGTTTTATAACTCTGTGATACTCTGGTTTTATAACTCTGTGATACTCTGGCTTTGTCTGAGAAATAAACCCCAGACAACAAATACAACAAATACAAAACACAATGAACAACATCAATAGTTCAACCATTCAGTAAAAGTAAAAGCACCATTGATAGCAAACCATCCCTTACAGTAGCTACAAAATACTAGCCTGGTCAGTTTAACTTACAGTAGCTACAAAATACTAGCCTGGTCAGTTTTGTGACAATGACCATAAAAGTTGGATGTATAGCACAAACTGATCTGGTACCAGGTTAACAAAATGGAGCCTGAAGTCTTTGGGATTGTGCCAAACCACGCTTGGTAGGGCAGGAGAAACGAGTCATAGCATTATTGGTTAAAGCAGACTGATTGGTTGCGTTGAGAGAAAAAAGTCCCTAATTCCACCAAGTAGTACATACAGCATTCAAACATACAGCATTCAAAGCTACAGCATTGAATGCATGTCATATTAAATTTAACATATAGCATTGAATACATACGGTATTCAAACGCACAAGGAGAAGGTGGGGATCCGTTATCATCAAAGTTATCATCATAGTCCACCATTAAGGTCGTCCCAATACAGTTTCCATCTTTGTTGTCACTTGCACTGTAGTATAGTTAGTAGTATAGTTCTTCTAACTCCATGTGTGTGGAAGTAGGAAGTAGCCCAAGGAGCAATGTTTTCAGTTGTACAGACCGGTCTTTGACCACTTAAGTGTTCACAGACGTTTCCGTCCACTTGGCAGAAGGAGAGAGAGACATTGCATCTGTTCCTTTTTCAGATTGTCACGTCTGCAAAGTCTGGTCGTGTGAACCCTTTCTGTAAAACACAAACATGAGAGACATTTTGTCAAGACATATATCAAAGTATGTATTAAACTGTTAGCCTGGTCCCAGATCTGCTTGTGCAGAATGACAGTAGGATCACTGGTGTAGGGCACACCCCCAGCCCCCGCAAGATAGCATATGAACATGTCATAAGTCATGAATTATAATTTTTTATTACAGGACATTTTGCACATTTTTCTATCAGCCTCATGGCAAACTATGTAGAATAGCAGGAAATTATCTTAGGGATTCATGAAAGTCGGGTCAATCCTTGTCCGGCAGGGAAACGTCATTTTTATAGTTAATTTTATTTATTTTGTGCAATATTTGAGCTTAAAATATTTGTTTTGGGGAATTTTCAACTTCCATGTCGGCCCTATGCCTGGAAATGCCCTTGTCTGGAGCAAAGGATCCCAATTTCAAACTCTCCCGAAAAGTTTGTCAATAATGGATATTAACTGAAAACTATTGTATGTAGTTCCTTGCAAAGCCCTCTATTGCTTTAAAGAATATTTATCCTAAAAATAAAATGTTGATTCCTAAAAGATGTGTCTCAAGATTTGGTCAAAAGTTCTGAATGAATCAGGAATTAGCAGAGTCAGCTAGACCATAAGGACCCATTATTCATGTCCTCATTACATGTAGTGGTCTGGAAAGTTCTCTACTTTTGTTAGATTTAAACAGTTTTGAACCATAAAATGTCAACTCCATCTTTGGTTCAAACATGATACATTTAATAAGGTTTTAGAGTCAGAAAGCAACTTTAGTAGCAACAATTGCTACTGTGTATTCCACTCCGTAAAACATCAACTCTATCATATTTTTGTCTAACGTCAACTCTGTCAAAGTTCTGAGAGATATGATAGAATGGTTATGTTTCTATTGGGGATTTTCAAATAAATAAATAAATACATTTTCCATATTTTACAAATATTTGTATTGAACTTTTATTTTTAGAGGCAAAACTTTGAGGTCTGTGTTGAGTATTTGTTGTCAACTCCATCACTGACTTGTCAACTCCATCACTGACTTGTCAACTCCATCAGTGACTTGTCAACTCCATCACTGACTTGTCAACTCCATCACTGACTTGTCAACTCCATCACTGATTAACTGCCCCTAAAGGAAAACTACACCTAAAAACTTTTTCATTAGTCCACTCTTGACATTAGTCCCAAAATGAAAAACGCAGCATCATATTATGCTGAATGCATTATATATGGGGATGATTTCTGTATTTTGAAAGTTACATGTCAACAAAGGAAAAATACCAAAATATAGTTTATGGTGGACTTTTCCTTTAAGATGGATTATTATGTATTTGCTGGGCTAGACCTAAGGGATGAGGTTTTCTCTATAAATGTTGTGTTAAATTCTAAATCTAGAAAAACATGCCAAAATGTTTTTAATAGTGCTGTAAAACATTGTATTAAATATTTGAATAATCACATTTTTGAATGAAACAATCAAGGCCTTTCCACACCTGTTGGACAATAATAATAATTGTAAAAAATTAAAGGCCTTTTTGGTGTCTGACAGAGTTGACATAAATCCAGTTAGTTGACATAAATCCAGTTAGTTGACATAAATCCAGTTAGTTGACATAAATCCAGTTAGTTGCATTCAAGGGCACGTAGACAGATTTTCCACCTAGTCGGCTTGGGGATTCGAACCTTAAAGTTACCACAATACTACCTGCCGCCCATGGTGTGATAGCTGATACTTTGGTTAATCAAAAATATATATTTCACATTTTGTTCATACAGTATTTAGATTTGTGAGAAAAAAAAAATTTGTGAAAGAAAAGCTGAGATTGTCAGTGAGTTCTAAAACAGCCTAATGTTCTTTCAGCCTCATAGCATGAGATTTGCTATTAAACTGCACTTTGTTCTCTCTGCCCCAAGGCCCCCATTTTTTGCGAAACTGCGCTATGCCACTGAATAGGAGTTGGCAGGACAGCACAAGTACAACCAGGCTAATATACTGATCACGGACCAGGCTAACATACTGACCTGGGACCAGGCTAACATACTGACCTGGGACCAGGCTAATATACTGACCTGGGACCAGGCTAATATACTGATCACCGACCAGGCTAACATACTGACCTGGGACCAGGCTAACATACTGACCTGGGACCAGGCTAATATACTGACCTGGGACCAGGCTAACATACTGATCACGGACCAGGCTAACATACTGACCTGGGACCAGGCTAACATACTGACCTGGGACCAGGCTAATATACTGACCTGGGACCAGGCTAATATACTGATCACGGACCAGGCTAACATACTGACCTGGGACCAGGCTAACATACTGACCTGGGACCAGGCTAATATACTGACCTGGGAGCAGGCTAATATCCTGATCACGGACCAGGCTAACATACTGACCTGGGACCAGGCTAACATACTGACCTGGGACCAGGCTAACATACTGACCTGGGACCAGGCTAATATACTGACCTGGGAGCAGGCTAATATCCTGATCACGGACCAGGCTAACATACTGACCTGGGACCAGGCTAACATACTGACCTGGGACCAGGCTAACATACTGACCTGGGACCAGGCTAACATACTGACCTGGGACCAGATCAGATACACTGCCTATACAGAAACTCATGTTGCAGTCTAACATACAGAATGTGTTACAACCTCAAGAGACATTCTAACAGAACTCATCCTAATGAATTCATTACACATGACAGTTGAACTTGTATTTGGAAATGTGGACATGTTTGGAATTGTTGATTTTATGATAAACTGTTAAAATGCAGGTACTGTAGAGGGAGTGTTGGGACTTGTTCACCAGGAAATCTTAGACAGAGACAGCTGCACCCTTTAGGTGGGGCTGACCACAATCTAAAACAGTAATCTTTATAGGGAGCCTCTCCCTAAGTGTATGTGTATGTGTATGCGTGTATAGATAGATAGGTATTTTACTGATCCCCGAGGGGAAATGTCTTCGTCAAGCAGCTACGAAAAAACACAGGGCAGGTGCAAAATGCCAGAACAAAAATACACAGAATACAGATACATGATACATAGAGCGGCAGTATGAAAATGTATAAAAATACAAGAAGTCTGGAGTGCAAAAAGCTATAAAAAATACATTGCATAGTATGGGTGGATGGCTGAATATGTACACTATACATTGTTAGATAGATAGATAGGTACTTCATTGATCCCCGAGGGGGAAATTTCTTAAGAGTGTTAGGTGAAAATAAATGATAAAAATATTTGATATAGATAAATAAGGAATATTTGCATGGTTAACTATACTATACAGGTCGATGGCAGAGAAATACTTAAATAGCTGAATGTGCATATGATATGAGTGAGGGTAATAATAGTTTACTTAATATACAGTCTGGTTAAATGAACAGGTAAGTGAATATTTGCATGGTTACATTAACTGTACAGGTGAATGACAGGAAGAGATACTTAAATAGCTAAATGTGTGTATGATATAATTTAGGGTAATAATAATAATTCCCTTAAAATACAGTCCTTAGTACAGGGTTTAATTACAGATAAATGCACATATTGCACATTCAATATACTAAATGAAAAAAGATACAACTGACAGGATACTAATATGCATTCCTGAGTGAATGACTACGTAAGTTCAGTCCAAGAATTACTAGCAATATTGCACATGATATGATATAACAACTGTACATGAATATGTATATACAGTCCTGAATGAATAAGTCCTGAGTGAATGAGTGATTACAGACCAGAGTTACTCACGGATGGATGCCTAATTGTTAACACCCCAACAGTTCCAGGTCTATGTTGACGACGGCACGGCACCCCGGTGAGGCATTAAATTGTCTAATAGCTGCCGGTGGGAAGGACCTCCTGTAGCGATCAGTCTGTGACTGAAGGTGCTCCTCTGCGTCATAACCATGGCATGCAGAGGGTGAGTAACGTTGTCCATGATGGCCAGCAGTTTGGCCAGGATCCGTCTCTCCGCCACCTCCTCTAGAGTGTCAAGGCTCATCCCCAGAACAGAGCTAGCCTTCCTGATCAGTTTATTTACCCGAGAAAGCATGTTTGTGTATGTGTATGTGTGTTTGTGTATGTGTTTGTGTGTGTGTTTGTGTATGTATGTGTTTGTATGTATGTGATAAAGATATGTAGATTACAGCATAAAGATATACAGATTACAGCATAAAGATATACAGATTACATCATAAAGATATACAGATTACAGCATAAAGATTACAGCATAAAGATATACAGATAACATCAAAGATATACAGATAACATCAAAGATATACATATTACAGCATAAAGATATACATATTACAGCATAAAGATATTAAGATTACATCATAAAGATTACAGCATAGCGATATAAAGATTACAGCATAGCTATATAAAGATTAAAGCATAACGATATAGAGATTACTGCATAAAGATTACAGCATAAAGATATAAAGATTACAGCATAAAAATATAAAGATTACAGCATAAAGATATAAAGATTAAAGCATAACGATAGAGATTACAGCATAAAGATTACAGCATAACAATATAAAGATTACAGCATAAAGATATAAAGATTACAGCATAACGATAGAGATTACACCATAAAGATATAAAGATTACAGCATAAAGATGTAAAGATTACAGCATAACGATATTAAGATTACAGCATAAAGATTTAAATATTACAGCATAAAGATTACAGCATAAAGATTACAGCATAAAGATATAAAGATTACAGCATTCCTTTAAGAAATTTCCCCCTCAGGGGATCAATAAAGTACCTATCTATCTATGTATAAAGATATACAGATTACAGCATAAAGATACTAAGTCATAGTAGTATGATAGGTGTAGTAATGTGTTGTTTTACAGGGTCAGATATAGTAGTATGATAGGTGTAGTAATGTGTTGTTATACAGGGTCAGATATAGTAGTATGATAGGTGTAGTAATGTGTTGTTTTACAGGGTCAGATATAGTAGTATGATAGGTGTAGTAATGTGTTGTTTTACAGGGTCAGATATAGTAGTATGATAGGTGTAGTAATGTGTTGTTTTACAGGGTCAGATATAGTAGTATGATAGGTGTAGTAATGTGTTGTTATACAGGGTCAGATATAGTAGTATGATAGGTGTAGTAATGTGTTGTTTTACAGGGTCAGATATAGTAGTATGATAGGTGTAGTAATGTGTTGTTTTACAGGGTCAGATATAGTAGTATGATAGGTGTAGTAATGTGTTGTTTTACAGGGTCAGATATAGTAGTATGATAGGTGTAGTAATGTGTTGTTTTACAGGGTCAGATATAGTAGTATGATAGGTGTAGTAATGTGTTAGGCCTGTCCCAACACTCTAACCGATAGGCCTGTCCCAACACTCTAACCGTTAGGCCTGTCCCAACACTCTAACCGTTAGGCCTGTCCCAACACTCTAACCGTTAGGCCTGTCCCAACACTCTAACCGTTAGGCCTGTCCCAACACTCTAACCGTTAGGCCTGTCCCAACACTCTAACCGTTAGGCCTGTCCCAACACTCTAACCACTAGGCCTGTCCCAACACTCTAACCGATAGGCCTGTCCCAACACTCTAACCGTTAGGCCTGTCCCAACACTCTAACCGTTAGGCCTGTCCCAGCACTCTAACCACTAGGCCTGTCCCAACACTCTAACCGTCAGGCCTGTCCCAACACTCTAACCGTTAGGCCTGTCCCAACACTCTAACCGTTAGGCCTGTCCCAACACTCTAACCACTAGGCCTGTCCCAACACTCTAACCACTAGGCCTGTCCCAACACTCTAACCACTAGGCCTGTCCCAACACTCTAACCACTAGGCCTGTCCCAACACTCTAACCGTTAGGCCTGTCCCAACACTCTAACCACTAGGCCTGTCCCAACATATGTATGTTTTTGTTTGACTATGAACCGTCCCTATACTCAAGGCTGGTTAATGAGTGCATACAGCGTCACATGCACACACAAACGTGCTACTTTGCACTCACACACACACCCGCGCAGACACACACATTTGCGCACACACAGGAATGAGGGCGTGGTTCTACAGTCATCCATTCACTATGAGGTGAAGGTTTAGGTGAGAGTTTCCCAGCTGTATATCTAAGCACTGATGATTTACCTGTCTGTCTGTCTGTCTGTCTGTCTGTCTGTCTGTCTGTCTGTCTGTCTGTCTGTCTGTCTGTCTGTCTGTCTGTCTGTCTGTCTGTCTGTCTGTCTGTCTGTCTGTCTGTCTGTCTGTCTGTCTGTCTGTCTGTCTGTCTGTGTGTGTGTGTGTGTGTGTGTGTGTGTGTGTGTGTAAATGAATGCATGTGAATGACAGATAAAAAGCTCTGATTCCCTACCAGACAAGAGGAGACAGCAGACCGCTACTGTAGTTGAACGTTCTGATTCCCTACCAGACAAGGAGTTGAAATCTACAGGGAATCCCCTCACTACTAACAAGTTATTTTATAAAGTCTATGATTCACACATTTCTTTAGAAATGTTACATGTATTTGTTTATTTATCCTCTCTACCATTCTCCAGTAGTCTCTGATCCTCCTCTCTACCATTCTCCAGTAGTCTCTGATCCTCCTCTCTACCATTCTCCAGTAGTCTCTGATCCTCCTCTCTACCATTCTCCAGTAGTCTCTGATCCTCCTCTCTACCATTCTCCAGTAGTCTCTGATCCTCCTCTCTACCATTCTCCAGTAGTCTCTGATCCTCCTCTCTACCATTCTCCAGTAGTCTCTGATCCTCCTCTCTACCATTCTCCAGTAGTCTCTGATCCTCCTCTCTACCATTCTCCAGTGGTGTTGCTCACCTGTTTGTAGTCCTTGTGCAGCTTCTTGTACTGGAACATGTTGCAGAGGACTGTGGCTGCTGCTTTGGCTGCTTTCTGCTTCCCAGAGCTACAAGAGAGACACCATAAGGACCAGGTTAACATCTAGCAGAGCTACAAGAGAGACACCATAAGGACCAGGTTAACATCTAGCAGAACTACAAGAGAGACACCATAAGGACCAGGTTAATATCTAGCAGAGCTACAAGAGAGACACCATAAGGACCAGGTTAACATCTAGCAGAGCTACAAGAGAGACACCATAAGGACCAGGTTAACATGATGCTCCATATCTCAGAACTATGTTTTGATGCTCCATATCTCAGAACTATGCTTTGATGCTCCATATCTCAGAACTATGCTTTGTGCAGATAGAACCTTATCGTTCCAAGGTCACGAGGAGTTATGAGTGCATTCAGAAGCGTTCCGCAGCTAATATTCTTCACAATAGGATCATTGTGTTCAGAACAACCCAGGGTATGACCCCATGTCATCTTGGAACTGTACATCAAACAGGCTCATTCTGTTCAGAACTCATTTAGTTGAATACTCATTCTGTTGAGTCAATAAGTATTCTACCTCTTTGTTATGGTAAGCCTAAATAAGTTCAGGAGTAAACATTTGCTTAACAAGTCACATAATAAGTTGCATGTACTCACTCTGTGTGCAATAATGGTGTTTAACATGATTTTTAAATGACTACCTCATCTCTGTAAACCACACATACAATTATCTATAACGTCCCTTAGTCAAGCACTGAATTTCAAACACAGCTTCAATCACAAAGACCAGGGAGGTTTTACAATGCCTCGCAAAGAAGGGCACCTATTGGTAGATGGGTAAAAAAAGATGGAGTTTCTTACCAAGATGACATTGAATGTCCCTGAGTGGCCTAGTTACAGTTTTGACTTAACGACGACCAACTTTAAGAATTTTTTAAAGAATAATATGCAAATATTGCACAATCCAGGTGTGCAAAGCTCTTAAGAGTCTTACCCAGAAAGACCCACAGCTGTATTCACTGCCAAAGGTGATTCTAACATCTAGTAGCTCAGGGGTGTGAATACTACTCATTAATGGGGTATTGTGTGCAGATAGGTGAGCAAAAAAACATTTGAATTCAGGCTGTAACACAACAAAATGTGGAATAAGTCAAGGGGCATGAACACGTTCTGAAGGCTCTGTATAAAGTGTGTCTATATAGTCTTGTGAGTGTGCATAGAGACAGTGTAGCAGTCTGGGTGACCATTAATTAACTATATAGCAGTCTTATGGCTTGGGAGGTAGAAGCTGTCTTGGAGCCTGCTGGTCTAAGAGACAATGCTCCGGTACTGTTAGCCGGAGGGAAGCAGAGTGAACAGACTATGGCTTGGGTGGCTGGAGTCTTTGGCAATTTCTCTGGCCTTCCTCTGACACCGCCTGATATGGAGGTCTTGGATGGCAGGGAGCTCTGCCCCAGAGATGCACTGGGCTGTCTACACCACCCTTTGTAGTTCTTTGCGGTTGAGGGTGGTGCATTTGCCATACCAAGCGGTGATGCAGACAGTCAAGATGCTCTCGATGGTGCGAAGAGGCGCTGTCGTACCCTCTTCACGACTGTGCGGGTGTGTGTGGCATGTCACTGTACAGCCACTGCGCTTCTCAGTGCCCAAATCTGCCATTTTCAACACGTTTACAGGTACAGTTGGAGTGTAAAGGGTTGCATTCAATCATGTTACGTGATCTACACTCTCGTTTTAATATGTTAAAACTATTCCTTTTTTATTATTATTCTTAAGAAACTTTGAGCATCTAATGGTCAAATCATAGTGTAAATGCAAGTGTGCTGTTTCAAGACTTTTTGGACATTTTCTGAAGTTTTGAGGTGGAAACTGAGCGTGTCGAGTGTAATACGTCAACCCCGTTACCCATAGATAGAAATGTTTTAGCGATTACCCTCTTTTTGTGAAGCTTGCATTTAATTGCTACTCCCTGTTACACACGACAAGCTTTTAGTCCCCCTGTCACAAGGGGAGTTATGGCTGACATGTTCAACCCTGTTACTTTATTTGACCCACCAGTAGAAACGAAGTCAGTGGAACCACCCACCAGTAGAAACACTGCTACCAATACTGCTCCTTATCCCATACCTGCTGTCGTGGGAGTTCTTGATGGCCACCAGTTTTTGCAGCCCATCAGAGTAAGAGATTTCCCGGGCTGCGACGGAGCTGCAGGTCACCAGGTTGTTCAACGCTCCACAGATGTTGACCACCACATCGCTGGACGCCTCCTTCTGCTGACCGTCAGCAGGGAGCTTGGCCACCAGGTGTTGCACTGCCTTGGTTGCTAGAGGGTGAAAAAGGGTTTATCTAATTTAATTAATCCCACATGGCAGTCAAATACACACCTGAAATAGATGGGCATGGCTTTGTTAGTCTTCCTGTGTTTGGTCCTTCTTGCTCTAGCATGAAACACAGCGGTTTTTCTCCATTTGTTAACAACACTAATCTTTATGCACATCTCACATTGACGTCCTTGAATTGCTCGCCTTCCTCTCAAATCTTATTGGAGGATGAGGTCCGAGGCAAGTGGAATCAAGGATTTAATAAAACAGTCATAGTTACTGACCCATGGCGTCCTTGTCCTTGGCGTGGCGTGACAGGTTTCTGAGGAAGCCGGTGAGGGATCTCAGCTCCAGGTCATTGTTGGTCTTCAGTTTGTCCAACATCCCAGGAAGCATCCTCTCCTGCTCCAGAGCCACACGGCTCAGCAGCCCCGCCCACTGAGGAGACAAATACAAAATGGACATTCTAGGTCATTATTTCTCAAACTTCTTTAATTACTGCACGTTTTGTTCTGTCTGAAGTCCCCCTATGTAACTGATCACTAGGTCTATGTTCTGATGAGTCAATTCCACCCTGTAGAAAGGCAAGGTACCCAGAGGGGTTCTATACCCCAGCTTGAGAACCACTGTTGAAGTTCTATGAATGTTGAGTGAGTTAGAGAGTTCATTGATGTGAGTGAAGTGAGTTGGAGCTGCAGTTCTCACTGTCAGGTGTCCAGCCCCCTAAAAACCCTGACCCTAGCGCACCTATCAGTGGCCTGGTCAAAGAGGCTTCGTAGTGGACTGGATAGTTTGAGGAGCCCGTTTATGACGCCTGAGTCTATCTGGCACCACCAGGGTATGGTTGGTGAGTTGTGAGATGGTGATGCGAGAAGGACAGCACCCTTGGCAGTGGGAATTCTCAACACTTACTCTCTTGTCTCCAGCTGTGATGTTCTGCAGCGCCCCGGCTGCAGCCTCGCGGGTGTTGGAGTTAATCTCACAGCCCTGCAGCACACGGTTATACAGCCCCACCATCTGGGGGTGCCACAGCCACTCTAGACCCTTGGGCACGCGGGCCACCTCCGTGAATGTAACCAGGTCGTGGTTCATCTTTTGCAAAGGGAGAAGGTCAGGGGTCAATGTAATGTAAGCTATGTGATACAGGAATTCCATTTACACACAGACAGGGTAATTCTGAAGACCATTAAGACACTAGTTCAACTGCTAAACTGAAGAAGAAGAAGAAGAAGAAGAAGAAGAAGAAGAAGATACATACATTTTTTACTTTCTTGCTCTGAGGGGTGAAGCAACCAATGGCTTTGCTCCTGCTGGTGTCCTGGCCTCTGGTTGGTCCTTCCAGACGTAGCAGGGCCGAGGGCGGGATCTCAGTGTACAGCTGATAGGAGAGGTTCCTCAGGACACACACAGCGTTCTCCACTCCCTGGACACACACACACAAGATCACTATGTTTTAATGGAAAAGTCCAAGATGTGAGGCTTTCACATTAAAAAATTCCCATGATTACACGTTATACACTTGCAGTTACGCATTGTGACAAATACCACAGAGCTAAGTAACTCTCCTATCTGTACTCCGGTCCACTATCTGTACTCCGGTCCACTATCTGTACTCCGGTCCACTATCTGTACTCCGGGTCACTATCTGTACTCCGTTCCACTATCTGTACTCCGGTCCACTATCTGTACTCCGGTCCACTATCTGTACTCCGGTCCACTATCTGTACTCCGGTCCACTATCTGTACTCCGGTCCACTATCTGTACTCCGGTCCACTATCTGTACTCCAGTCCACTACGCAGCTCATCCTCACCTTTTCCTCCACCTTGCCATCCTGTAGCGAGGCCTGGATATATATTACCAGAGCATCCACCAGACCGTTGGTCTCCCGCATCTGCCTTCTGGTCTTCTCATTCACTGAGCTCAGGTTCCTGGGGACAGCAGGGTGAGAGGTTAGAGATGGGATAGGCAAACATTAATCAGAGTACAAAGAGCTGACATTTAACAAAGAGCTGACGTGTCAAAGAGCTGACGTGTCAAAGAGCTGACGTGTCAAAGAGCTGACGTGTCAAAGAGCTGACGTGTCAAAGAGCTGACGTGTCAAAGAGCTGACATGCGAAGCTAGTGCATGTGACAACAGTGTCCTTAGAAAGAGGATGAGGAGGAGCTGGAGGAGGAGAAGATGAAGGCTGTACTATACTGTAGAGTAGTATTCTGTAGTGTATGTTAGTGTACCGTAATATAGTAGACTTTACTGTAGTATAACTGTAGTACTGTACTGTACCTACTCATACTATATTGTAGTAAAGTGTACTGTACTATACTGTACTATGGTTTACTGTACTATACTATAGTGTACTGTACTATAGTGTACTATACTATATTGTACTATATTGAACTATACTGTACTATCGTTTACTGAACTATCACAATATAGTAGCCATATCTATGAAAACCAAAGTTCTAAAGGCTGGTTCTAATATAGTGTATAAGAGGTCATACAATATGTTTTGTAGTGATTCATATGTTGTTGATGTAAATCATATTTGCTGGTCTGTGGTTTGTAATGAGGAACAACCAGACGCTGCACTTGACACATTTATAAAACTGCTTATCCCAGTTACTAATAAGCACGCAACCATTAAGATAATGACTGTAAAAACTGTTAAATCCTGTGGATTGATGAGGAATTTAAACATTGTATGGTTGAGATGAATGAGGCAAAAGGAATGGCAAATAAGTCTGGTTGCATAACTGATTGACAAACTTACTGCAGATTGAGAAATCATGTGACTAAACTGAATAAAAAGAAGAAGAAACTACACTATGAAACAAAGATACATTATATAAAGAATTATAGTAAAAAGCTTTGGTACCAGTAGGAGGCTATATACAGGAAGTACCAGTACAGAGTCAATGTGAGGAGGCTATATACAGGAAGTACCAGTACAGAGTCAATATGAGGAGGCTATATACAGGAAGTACCAGTACAGAGTCAATATGAGGAGGCTATATACAGGAAGTACCAGTACAGAGTCAATATGAGGAGGCTATATACAGGAAGTACCAGTACAGAGTCAATATGAGGAGGCTATATACAGGAAGTACCAGTACAGAGTCAATGTGAGGAGGCTATATACAGGAAGTACCAGTACAGAGTCAACATGAGGAGGCTATATACAGGAAGTACCAGTACAGAATCAGTGTGAGGAGGCTATATACAGGAAGTACCAGTACAGAGTCAATATGAGGAGGCTATATACAGGAAGTACCAGTACAGAATCAGTGTGAGGAGGCTATATACAGGAAGTACCAGTACAGAATCAGTGTGAGGAGGCTATATACAGGAAGTACCAGTACAGAGTCAGTGTGAGGAGGCTATATACAGGAAGTACCAGTACAAAGTCAATGTGAGGAGGCTATATACAGGTGGTACCGGTACAGAATCAGTGTGAGGAGGCTATATACAGGAAGTACCAGTACAGAATCAATGTGAGGAGGCTATATACAGGAAGTACCAGTACAGAGTCAATATGAGGAGGCTATATACAGGAAGTACCAGTACAGAGTCAATATGAGGAGGCTATATACAGGAAGTACCAGTACAGAGTCAATGTGAGGAGGCTATATACAGGAAGTACCAGTACAGAGTCAATATGAGGAGGCTATATACAGGAAGTACCAGTACAGAGTCAATGTGAGGAGGCTATATACAGGAAGTACCAGTACAGAGTCAATGTGAGGAGGCTATATACAGGAAGTACCAGTACAGAGTCAATGTGAGGAGGCTATATACAGGACGTACCAGTACAGAATCAGTGTGAGGAGGCTATATACAGGAAGTACCAGTACAGAGTCAATGTGAGGAGGCTATATACAGGAAGTACCAGTACAGAATCAGTGTGAGGAGGCTATATACAGGAAGTACCAGTACAGAATCAGTGTGAGGAGGCTATATACAGGAAGTACCAGTACAGAGTCAATGTGAGGAGGCTATATAGGAGGCTATATACAGGTGGTACCAGTACAGAGTCAATGTGAGGAGGCTATATACAGGTGGTACCGGTACAGTCAATGTGCGGGGGCTATATACAAGTGGTACCAGTACAGAGTCAATGTGAGGAGGCTATATACAGGAAGTACGAGTACAGAGTCAATGTGCGGGGGCTATATACAGGTGGTACCAGTACAGAGTCAATGTGAAGAGGCTATATACAGGAAGTACCAGTACAGAGTCAATGTGAGGAGGTTATATACAGGTGGTACCAGTACAGAGTCAATGTGAGGAGGCTATATACAGGAAGTACCAGTACAGAATCAGTGTGAGGAGGCTATATACATGAAGTACCAGTGCAGAGTCAATGTAAGGAGGCTATATACAGGAAGTACCAGTACAGAGTCAATGTGAGGAGGCTATATACAGGTGGTACCAGTACAGAGTCAATGTGAGGAGGCTATATACAGGTGGTACCAGTACAGAGTACCACTTGTATATAGCCCCCGCACATTGACTGTACCGGTACCACCTGTATATAGCCTCCTCACATTGACTCTGTACTGGTACCCCCTGTATATAGCCTCCTCACATTGACTCTGTACTGGTACCACCTGTATATAGCCTCCTCACATTGACTCTGTACTGGTACCACCTGTATATAGCCTCCTCACATTGACTCTGTACAGGTTCCACCCATGCATACCTCACAAGACATGCCACCAGAGGTCTCTTCACAGTCCCCAAGGCCAGAACAGACTATGGGAGGAGCACAGTACTACATAGAGCCATGACTACATGGAAATCTATTCCACATCAGGTAACTGATGCAAGCAGTAAAATCTGATTTAAAAAACTGATAAAAATACACCTTAGGGAACAGTGAAGCAACACAAACATAGGCACAGACACACGCATACACACATGAGAACATACGCACACGTACACATGTATTTTGTGTTGTAGATATGTGGTAGTGGAGTATGGGCCTGGGGGTACACACTTAGTGTGTTGTGAATTTTGTAATGAATGTACTGTAATGTTTTTAAAATTGTATAACTGCCTTAATTTTGCCGGGAAGAGTAGCTGCTGCCTTGGAATCCATAATAAATACAAATACAAATACTATAGTGTACTATACTATACTATAGTGTACTGTACCTGAGACATCCGGTGGTGTTATAGAAGATGTCAACCTCGGAGGGGTTCTGCTGGATGAACTCAGAGTCTCCACTGCCTGAGAGCGGGATCAGGATCTTCTCTGTGAGCTCAGCTAGCATCTCATTGGCTAGTTTCTCCTTCAGTTTGTCTTTGGATGACAGGTTCCACAGAATACCTGAACGAAAGCCCAGAGAGAGATGCTCAATAAAGTGTCCATCTTTACACAGCGGCTCACAAACACATAATAAAAAGGCATTTACATTTACAAATTACAGACTTCTACATGCTTTGTAAGTAGGAAAACCTGCAAAATCAAATACTTGTTCTCCCCACTGTAGTTAGTTATTAATGCCTCTGGGATATAGTTAGTTATTAATGCCTCTGGGATATAGTTAGCTATTAATGTCTCTGGGATATAGTTAGTTATTAATACCTCTGGGATATAGTTAGTTATTAATGGTGGCGTTGGTTAGTTATTAATGCCTCTGGGATATAGTTAGTTATTAATGCCTCTGGGATATAGTTAGTTATTAATACCTCTGGGATATAGTTAGTTATTAATGCCTCTGGGATATAGTTAGTTATTTATGCCTCTGGGATATAGTTAGTTATTAATGCCTCTGGGATATAGTTAGTTATTTATACCTCTGGGATATAGTTAGTTATTAATGCCTCTGGGATATAGTTAGTTATTTATACCTCTGGGATATAGTTAGTTATTAATGCCTCTGGGATATAGTTAGTTATTAATGCCTCTGGGATATAGTTAGTTATTTATACCTCTGGGATATAGTTAGTTATTAATGCCTCTGGGATATAGTTAGTTATTTATACCTCTGGGATATAGTTAGTTATTAATGCCTCTGGGATATAGTTAGTTATTAATGCCTCTGGGATATAGTTAGTTATTAATACCTCTGGGATATAGTTAGTTATTAATGCCTCTGGGATATAGTTAGTTATTAATGCCTCTGGGATATAGTTAGTTATTAATGCCTCTGGGATATAGTTAGTTATTAATGCCTCTGGGATATAGTTAGTTATTAATGCCTCTGGGATATAGTTAGTTATTAATGCCTCTGGGATATAGTTAGTTATTTATACCTCTGGGATATAGTTAGTTATTAATGCCTCTGGGATATAGTTAGTTATTAATGCCTCTGGGATATAGTTAGTTATTAATACCTCTGGGATATAGTTAGTTATTAATGCCTATGGGATATAGTTAGTTATTAATGCCTCTGGGATATAGTTAGTTATTAATGCCTCTGGGATATAGTTAGTTATTTATACCTCTGGGATATAGTTAGTTATTAATGCCTCTGGGATATAGTTAGTTATTAATGCCTCTGGGATATAGTTAGTTATTAATACCTCTGGGATATAGTTAGTTATTTATACCTCTGGGATATAGTTAGTTATTAATGCCTCTGGGATATAGTTAGTTATTAATGCCTCTGGGATATAGTTAGTTATTAATGCCTCTGGGATATAGTTAGTTATTAATGCCTCTGGGATATAGTTAGTTATTTATGCCTCTGGGATATAGTTAGTTATTTATACCTCTGGGATATAGTTAGTTATTAATGCCTCTGGGATATAGTTAGTTATTAATACCTCTGGGATATAGTTAGTTATTAATGCCTCTGGGATATAGTTAGTTATTAATGCCTCTGGGATATAGTTAGTTATTAATGCCTCTGGGATATAGTTAGTTATTAATGCCTCTGGGATATAGTTAGTTATTTATGCCTCTGGGATATAGTTAGTTATTTATACCTCTGGGATATAGTTAGTTATTAATGCCTCTGGGATATAGTTAGTTATTAATACCTCTGGGATATAGTTAGTTATTAATGCCTCTGGGATATAGTTAGTTATTAATGCCTCTGGGATATAGTTAGTTATTAATGCCTCTGGGATATAGTTAGTTATTAATGCCTCTGGGATATAGTTAGTTATTAATGCCTCTGGGATATAGTTAGTTATTAATGCCTCTGGGATATAGTTAGTTATTAATGCCTCTGGGATATAGTTAGTTATTAATGCCTCTGGGATATAGTTAGTTATTAATACCTCTGGGATATAGTTAGTTATTAATACCTCTGGGATATAGTTAGTTATTAATACCTCTGAGATATAGTTAGTTATTAATGCCTCTGGGATATAGTTAGTTATTAATGCCTATGGGATATAGTTAGTTATTAATGCCTCTGGGATATAGTTAGTTATTAATACCTCTGGGATATAGTTAGTTATTAATGCCTCTGGGATATAGTTAGTTATTAATGCCTCTGGGATATAGTTAGTTATTAATGCCTCTGGGATATAGTTAGTTATTAATGCCTCTGGGATATAGTTAGTTATTAATGCCTATGGGATATAGTTAGTTATTAATGCCTCTGGGATATAGTTAGTTATTAATGCCTCTGGGATATAGTTAGTTATTAATGCCTCTGGGATATAGTTAGTTATTAATACCTCTGGGATATAGTTAGTTATTAATACCTCTGGGATATAGTTAGTTATTAATGCCTCTGGGATATAGTTAGTTATTTATGCCTCTGGGATATAGTTAGTTATTAATGCCTCTGGGATATAGTTAGTTATTAATGCCTCTGGGATATAGTTAGTTATTAATGGTGGCGTTGGTTAGTTATTAATGCCTCTGGGATAAAGTTAGTTATTAATGCCTCTGGGATATAGTTAGTTATTAATGCCTCTGGGATATAGTTAGTTATTAATACCTCTGGGATATAGTTAGTTATTAATGCCTCTGGGATATAGTTAGTTATTAATACCTCTGGGATATAGTTAGTTATTAATGCCTCTGGGATATAGTTAGTTATTAATGCCTCTGGGATATAGTTAGTTATTTATGCCTCTGGGATATAGTTAGTTATTTATACCTCTGGGATATAGTTAGTTATTAATGCCTCTGGGATATAGTTAGTTATTAATACCTCTGGGATATAGTTAGTTATTAATGCCTATGGGATATAGTTAGTTATTAATGCCTCTGGGATATAGTTAGTTATTAATGCCTCTGGGATATAGTTAGTTATTAATGCCTCTGGGATATAGTTAGTTATTAATGCCTCTGGGATATAGTTAGTTATTAATGCCTCTGGGATATAGTTAGTTATTAATGCCTCTGGGATATAGTTAGTTATTAATGCCTCTGGGATATAGTTAGTTATTTATACCTCTGGGATATAGTTAGTTATTAATGCCTCTGGGATATAGTTAGTTATTAATACCTCTGGGATATAGTTAGTTATTAATGCCTCTGGGATATAGTTAGTTATTAATGCCTCTGGGATATAGTTAGTTATTAATGCCTCTGGGATATAGTTAGTTATTAATGCCTCTGGGATATAGTTAGTTATTTATGCCTCTGGGATATAGTTAGTTATTTATACCTCTGGGATATAGTTAGTTATTAATGCCTCTGGGATATAGTTAGTTATTAATACCTCTGGGATATAGTTAGTTATTAATGCCTCTGGGATATAGTTAGTTATTAATGCCTCTGGGATATAGTTAGTTATTAATGCCTCTGGGATATAGTTAGTTATTAATGCCTCTGGGATATAGTTAGTTATTAATGCCTCTGGGATATAGTTAGTTATTAATGCCTCTGGGATATAGTTAGTTATTAATACCTCTGGGATATAGTTAGTTATTAATACCTCTGGGATATAGTTAGTTATTAATACCTCTGAGATATAGTTAGTTATTAATGCCTCTGGGATATAGTTAGTTATTAATGCCTATGGGATATAGTTAGTTATTAATGCCTCTGGGATATAGTTAGTTATTAATACCTCTGGGATATAGTTAGTTATTAATGCCTCTGGGATATAGTTAGTTATTAATGCCTCTGGGATATAGTTAGTTATTAATGCCTCTGGGATATAGTTAGTTATTAATGCCTCTGGGATATAGTTAGTTATTAATGCCTATGGGATATAGTTAGTTATTAATGCCTCTGGGATATAGTTAGTTATTAATGCCTCTGGGATATAGTTAGTTATTAATGCCTCTGGGATATAGTTAGTTATTAATACCTCTGGGATATAGTTAGTTATTAATACCTCTGGGATATAGTTAGTTATTAATGCCTCTGGGATATAGTTAGTTATTTATGCCTCTGGGATATAGTTAGTTATTAATGCCTCTGGGATATAGTTAGTTATTAATGCCTCTGGGATATAGTTAGTTATTAATGGTGGCGTTGGTTAGTTATTAATGCCTCTGGGATAAAGTTAGTTATTAATGCCTCTGGGATATAGTTAGTTATTAATGCCTCTGGGATATAGTTAGTTATTAATACCTCTGGGATATAGTTAGTTATTAATGCCTCTGGGATATAGTTAGTTATTAATACCTCTGGGATATAGTTAGTTATTAATGCCTCTGGGATATAGTTAGTTATTAATGCCTCTGGGATATAGTTAGTTATTTATGCCTCTGGGATATAGTTAGTTATTTATACCTCTGGGATATAGTTAGTTATTAATGCCTCTGGGATATAGTTAGTTATTAATACCTCTGGGATATAGTTAGTTATTAATGCCTATGGGATATAGTTAGTTATTAATGCCTCTGGGATATAGTTAGTTATTAATGCCTCTGGGATATAGTTAGTTATTAATGCCTCTGGGATATAGTTAGTTATTAATGCCTCTGGGATATAGTTAGTTATTAATGCCTCTGGGATATAGTTAGTTATTAATGCCTCTGGGATATAGTTAGTTATTAATGCCTCTGGGATATAGTTAGTTATTAATACCTCTGGGATATAGTTAGTTATTAATACCTCTGGGATATAGTTAGTTATTAATGCCTCTGGGATATAGTTAGTTATTAATGCCTATGGGATATAGTTAGTTATTAATGCCTCTGGGATATAGTTAGTTATTAATACTTCTGGGATATAGTTAGTTATTAATGCCTCTGGGATATAGTTAGTTATTTATGCCTCTGGGATATAGTTAGTTATTAATGCCTCTGGGATATAGTTAGTTATTAATGCCTCTGGGATATAGTTAGTTATTAATGCCTATGGGATATAGTTAGTTATTAATGCCTCTGGGATATAGTTAGTTATTAATACCTCTGGGATATAGTTAGTTATTAATGCCTCTGGGATATAGTTAGTTATTTATGCCTCTGGGATATAGTTAGTTATTAATGCCTCTGGGATATAGTTAGTTATTAATGCCTCTGGGATATAGTTAGTTATTAATGCCTCTGGGATATAGTTAGTTATTAATGCCTCTGGGATATAGTTAGTTATTAATGCCTCTGGGATATAGTTAGTTATTAATGCCTCTGGGATATAGTTAGTTATTAATACCTCTGGGATATAGTTAGTTATTAATACCTCTGGGATATAGTTAGTTATTAATGCCTCTGGGATATAGTTAGTTATTTATGCCTCTGGGATATAGTTAGTTATTAATGCCTCTGGGATATAGTTAGTTATTAATGGTGGCGTTGGTTAGTTATTAATGCCTCTGGGATAAAGTTAGTTATTAATGCCTCTGGGATATAGTTAGTTATTAATGCCTCTGGGATATAGTTAGTTATTAATACCTCTGGGATATAGTTAGTTATTAATGCCTCTGGGATATAGTTAGTTATTATTACCTCTGGGATATAGTTAGTTATTAATGCCTCTGGGATATAGTTAGTTATTAATGCCTCTGGGATATAGTTAGTTAGTTAGTTATTTAAGTATCTGTCAGGAACGTGGTGATGTGGTGCGACATGATTTATTTAAATCAACTGGCACGAAATAACTGGTATGCTTAAACAGCACTAAGTCAAAAACAATGATCCACAAGAGGCAGGTGAAACAACTTAAATATGGCCCCCAGTTAGAGACAATGCAAAGCAGCTGCCTCTAATTGGGGACCAACACAAAACCAAACATAGAAACAGATTAATTAGATATGTCAGGCTCTGACCATAGCAAACTAGAGGGAGCCTATGATCAGAGCCTGACAGTATCTCTTACTGTCATTTACCTTCACAGTTAATGTAACCATGCAAATATTCACTTACCTGTTCATTTAACCAGACTGTATATTAAGTAAACTATTATTACCCTCACTTATATCATACACACGTTTAGCTATTTAAGTATTTCTCTGCCATCAACGTGTATAGTATAGTTAACCATGCAAATATTCCTCATTTATCTATATAAAATATTCCTCATTTAACTATATTTTTATGATTTTATTTATTTTTTTATAATTTTTTTCACCTAACACTCTGTAACAATGCATAGTGTACATATTCAGTCATTCAGCCATACTATGCAATGTCTTTTTATAGCTTTTTGCACTCCATACTGCCGCTCTATGTATCATGTATCGCGAATCTGTCTTTTGTGTATTTTCGTTATGGCATTTTGCACCTGCCCTGTGTTTTTTCGTAGCTGCTTGACAAAGACATTTCCCCTCTTGGATCAATAAAGTACCTATCTATCTGAAACAGCTTGTTTCCAGCCCAAACGGTACCGTCATTGTTTCTAGCCCAAACGGTTCAATGTTATGACCCATTTTACCGGCACACTGGTTGTTTCTTTCTATCGCAGATTGGCGGGACCGCATTTTACGTTCATAAACCATGTCGCAGGCCGTTCTAAAACCTTGTACAGTCATGTTACAGCATTAGCTAATTAACTAACAACCTGGTAACCACAGATTATAGTTATCATACTCTTTGTGTTATCAGTAGTTGTCAGGCTCTGGCCATAGAGAAGCCTATTGCTTCTCTATGCGCCATGGTCAGAGTCTGACAGGTCTATCATTTTCTGGGTTTGTAGGTGGTTTGTGTAGGATCTCTAATTAGAGGCAGCTGCAGTGCATCGTCTCTAATTAGGGATCCTACATATGCATGGCTGTTTCCACACCGGGGCGGTGGGTCATAATATAGATATCGATGTATGTCGGTTGTAGTAAGTGTGTTTTCTTTACGTCCGTTAATTAGTGTGTTTTGTTAACGTGACGTTTTTTCCTATAGTGTTTGTTTTCATTTTGTATAGTTCGTCTTATGTTTTGTTTCTACATAGTATTTATTATTACGTAGTATAATAAAACAATGTCGAACTATTATCCCTGCGCTGCGCCTTGGTCTCGCTCACTACCGACTCGTGACAGTATGACCCACCACTTTGAGACCAAGCAGCGCAACTGGGCTCGGGACAGAGCGGAGCCCGAGGGCAACCCCAATAAAAACATTTTGGGGGGGCTATGGGGGTGGTCTGGTGGCGAGGAGGAAGCGCCAGCACCACTTTCCATGAGCGAGGCGCCGAGGACGGAGGATCGGGACAGAGCGAAGTGCCGTGAGGAGGTGAGCGTGGAGGGAGTTAAGGGAGCAACTGAGGCGTAGTTGGGAGGTGTGTAGGAGTCAGAGGAGAGAGCTGGAGTTAGGGGGGCCCAAAGGGAGCATCCCCAATCCGGGTCCGGTCGTCGGCTCTACTCCCATGCCAGAGCAGTCCGCTCCACCGGTGCCCAGTGTGGGTCCGGTCGTAAGATCCACTCCTATGTCAGAGCATTCCGCTCCACCGGTGCCCAGTGTGGGTCCGGTCGTAAGCTCCACTCCTATGTCAGAGCATTCCGCTCCACCGGTGCCCAGTTTGGGTCCGGCCGTCTGCTCCGCCCCAGTGCCAGAGCAGTCCGCTCCACCGGTGCCTAGTCCGGGTCCGGCTGTCTGCTCCGCCCCAGTGCCAGAGCAGTCCGCTCCACCCGTGCTCAATCCAGGTCCGGCCGTCTGCTCCGCCCCAGTGCCAGAGCAGTCCGCTCCACCGGTGCCTAGTCCGGGTCCGGCCGTCTGCTCCGCCCCAGTGCCAGAGCAGTCCGCTCCACCGGTGCCCAATCCGGGTCCGGCCGTCTGCTCCGCCACCAGTGCCAGAGCAGCCCGCTCCACCGGTGCCCAGTCCGGGTCCGGCCGTCTGCCCCGTTCCATGGCCGGAGCCGTTTGCCCCACCGGTGCCCAGTCCGGGCCCGGTTATTTTCCCCACTCCATGGCCGGAGCTGTTTACCCCACCGGTGCCCAATCCGGGCCCGGCTATTTACCCCGCTCCAGGGCCGGAGCCGTTTGTCCCACCGGTGCCCAGTCCGGACCCGGTTATTTTCCCCGCTCCATGGCAGGAGCCGTTCACCACACCGATGCCCGGTCCGGTCCCGGTCATAAGGAGAGAACAGGGCACAAAGTTGTCTACCTCACCGGGGCCGGAACCGCCACCGACGAACTAATTCCCCCCCCCCCCCCCATTTACCCCCCCCCCCCCATGTATTTGTGTTTTTTTTATAGGCGTCCGGGAGTCCGCGCCTTGGGGGGGGTACTGTCAGGCTCTGGCCATAGAGAAGCCTATTGCTTCTCTATGCGCCATGGTCAGAGTCTGACAGGTCTATCATTTTCTGGGTTTGTAGGTGGTTTGTGTAGGATCCCTAATTAGAGGCAGCTGCAGTGCATCGTCTCTAATTAGGGATCCTACATATGCATGTATGTTTCCACACCGGGGCGGTGGGTCATAATATAGATATCGATGTATGTCGGTTGTAGTAAGTGTGTTTTCTTTACGTCCGTTAATTAGTGTGTTTTGTTAACGTGACGTTTTTTCCTATAGTGTTTGTTTTCATTTTGTATAGTTCGTCTTATGTTTTGTTTCTACATAGTATTTATTATAACGTAGTATAATAAAACAATGTCGAACTATTATCCCTGCGCTGCGCCTTGGTCTCGCTCACTACCGACTCGTGACAGTAGTATGCAAACACTTGGTGTCACAGAAAGGAAAAGGTAGCTAGGATTCATATAGGCACATTGTCAGCTATATCGCATTTAAAAATATATATTTTTCTGGAGCTTCTAAACCCTTTATTTTGTAATTGACGGCAATTTGTATCATTATTACCTTTACTATTGTTCATTGTGCTCCAGAGGTTAGAGCGTTGGGCCAGGTTGCTGGTTCGAATACCCGAGCCGACAAGGTGAAAAACCTGTCGGTGTGTCCTTGAGCAAGGCACTTAACCTTAATTTGCTCCAGGGGCTGACCCTGTAGGTAGGCCGTCATTGTACATAAGAAGTTGTTCTGAACTGACTTGCCTGGTTAAATAAAAACATGTCAGAGTGGAACACTACATTGTACCAGAGAGATTTACAGAGTACTTGGTCTCTCAGGAAAGTTTTACTTACTATGACTGTGATATGTGGTTGTTTTACCTACAGTAGATACCTTCAGATTAATATAAATCACTCTGGATAAGAGTCTCTGCTAAATGATTAAAATGTAAAATGTCATACCTGTGATGTTCTTGCGTAGCTCGTCGTCATTCACCTTCAGAGCCTCTCTGAGTTGTGAGATCCCTCCCCCCTCGACAAGGGCCACCTTGTTGTCCATGTTCTCGTAGATTAGGTTCCTCGTGGCGCCCGTGGCGTAGCGAGCCACCTCCTGGTTCTCACTGTTGAACAGCCTCACCAGCTCTGGGATGCCTTTACAGCGCTGCACCTAGTGGTGGGAGAAAGGAACAACTCTGTAAGGTTCAGACTCATTCTGAATCCCAAAGTGACCCCTAGCCTAGCCCCGATTCTCTAGGCACTCCTGTATACGTATCTGACATGATTAGATAGATATCAAAAGGCAAGGTGAAGCAACTGCCATATTGCTTAAAGCTGTCTAATATTTTCAGATTTACAGGACCTAGGGCTTAATTTAGAATCCAGGATCTGTGCTTGGACTACTGAGCATACTCGGTTACCCAAGCAACAAGAAACCACAAACATAATCTCTATTCCTGCTAGTTCACAGAACCACATATGAAAAAATATATGTGTGACACTAACAAGCTCCTACAAGCTACCTGTCTGTGACAAAATACTTCACACCTGCTTGAAACTAAATGGTGTCTGTCACTTCAACAAGACAACATTCTTTTAGAATGACTTAGATCACATTATTGTCTGCTGAATTACGACATTAAAATCAAAGCTGAGGCTTTTATTGATAAGCATCTAGATTGACAGTTGGTACACCTGGAACATGTCAATGTGTTGATAGACCTGGAGCATGTCAATGTGTTGATACACCTGGAACATGTCAGTCAATGTGTTGATAGACCTGGAGCATGTCAGTCAGTGTGTTGATACACCTGGAGCATGTCAGTCAATGTGTTGATACACCTGGAGCATGTCAGTCAATGTGTTGATACACCTGGAGCATGTCAGTCAATGTGTTGATACACCTGGAGCATGTCAGTCAATGTGTTGATACACCTGGAGCATGTCAGTCAATGTGTTGATACACCTGGAGCATGTCAGTCAATGTGTTGATACACCTGGAGCATGTCAGTGTGTTGATACACCTGGAGCATGTCAGTGTGTTGATACACCTGGAGCATGTCAGTGTGTTGATACACCTGGAGCATGTCAGTGTGTTGATACACCTGGAGCATGTCAGTGTGTTGATACACCTGGAGCATGTCAGTGTGTTGATACACCTGGAGCATGTCAGTGTGTTGATACACCTAGAGCATGTCAGTCAATGTGTTGATACACCTGGAGCATGTCAGTGTGTTGATACACCTGGAGCATGTCAGTCAATGTGTTGATACACCTGGAGCATGTCAGTGTGTTGATACACCTGGAGCATGTCAGTGTGTTGATACACCTGGAGCATGTCAGTGTGTTGATACACCTGGAGCATGTCAGTGTGTTGATACACCTGGAGCATGTCAGTGTGTTGATACACCTGGAGCATGTCAGTGTGTTGATACACCTGGAGCATGTCAGTGTGTTGATACACCTGGAGCATGTCAGTGTGTTGATACACCTGGAGCATGTCAGTGTGTTGATACACCTGGAGCATGTCAGTGTGTTGATACACCTGGAGCATGTCAGTGTGTTGATACACAATAGTTGTTATGCAACTAGCAACTTCACTTCTATTGTTCCTTATATTATGTTAATGAACATAACCTCACTGATGCATTGACACGGGAAACATCATAACAAGGAAGTACCAGAGAAACAGAGATGTGACTGCAGAATGTACAGGAAGTCCCTTATTACCTCTTTCTTGGCCTCAGTATTGTTGTAACACTCATGTTGGATATAAGCCGCTCCCAGAACCTGCAGTTCAGCATCCTCCTCTGTGAGGTACCTCACTGCTGTAGGCATGTCCAGGCTGTTGATCCTGTACAATCAGAAATATCAATCAACCAACCAATCAACCAATCAAATGTACCTGTATTTGCAAAGCCCAGTTGTCAACAGTTGTCCCAACTTTACACCAAGCCAGCCCATGGACAGGTTTAGAGACTAAAGAATAGATTTTGAATGATGGGGGATTTCATGGTGCTGACAGGGGTGTCAAACTCTTTTTTTCCCCTAAGGGCCGCATTCGGTCTTCACTGAGGGCCGCATTCGATAATGTTTCGGCTATTGATTTTGTTTCCTCGACGTGAAAATTGGCAAAGAATTGTCCTCTATCCATGGAATGTTCTATGCTTTCTGACTGTCTAGTTTTCGTTTTGATGACTGTTATCAAGCTTGACAGATTGAAAAGACTATAGATGTAGGTCCATTATCATTCCAATTAAACTCAAATGGAGATTACCCCAAACCCTGGTGTATGATTAGCCTGGTGCATGATTAGCCTGGTGTATGGTTAGCCTGGTGTATGGTTAGCCTGGTGTATGGTTAGCCTGGTGTATAGTTAGCCTGGTGTATGGTTAGCCTGGTGTATAGTTAGCCTGGTGTATGATTAGCCTGGTGCATGATTAGCCTGGTGCATGATTAGCCTGGTGCATGATTAGCCTGGTGCATGATTAGCCTGGTGCATGATTAGCCTGGTGTATGATTAGGCTAAATGAGATAATACTTGAATCAACATTGCCAGTCCAGCTGACCAACATGATTCACAGGTATAATACTGTGCTTGTGTGAATGGTAACTAAGCTAAAGTTAACACACTGTGGTTTTTCCATCTGCTGTGCTAACCGCTAGGCGATGGCTGTTTGTGTGTGAAATGTGAAACTTCTGTAGGGTCACACCCAAACCAGTCCTGCCGCTACAGGACCCATGCAGGAGCCACCTCAGAATCTACAGCTCTTGGGAAAGTGACACTTCCAATCATCACAGAGACACTGCTTAGAAAGCACTCTACAACAAGCCGGAATAGCAAAACAGACAAGAAGTTTGTCAAACAAACGGACACCCCTGGTCCGCTCAATGTACATGCGTAATGGTCGTAATGGACACAGGACCGCGGGGACCAGACCTGCCCGTGTGCCTGGGACAACAGGTCCCTGCCTGTTGCCTGTGGGAGTTGCCACGGGTCCCTGACTAAAAGGCAAATGATCTCCATGAACCAAGGTCGTTTGGGCCATCCATAGCCACAAGGATCAACAACAAGCCCTCCAGACGCACCCGCTCCAGCGTGGGCTGAATCAGGTCCACAGGGGAAGCGCGTAAAGGACAGTCCAAGGCCACTTGTGCATCCGTACCCAACGGAGCAGTACGGTCCCTTATCGAGAAAAACAGCTGACAATGCACCTTTTGGCAGGGCCAATGTAAAGGCCCTGCCGAACAATTCCCATGTCTGGGAGACTCCGGGAACAGAGTCCACCTGGTTAGCAGATCCACACCCTTGTTGAGGGGCCCGGGCAGATGTCTGGGAGACTCCGGGAACAGAGTCCACCTGGTTAGCAGATCCACACCCGTGTTGAGGGGCCCGGGCAGATGTCTGGGAGACTCCGGGAACAGAGTCCACCTGGTTAGCAGATCCACACCCGTGTTGAGGGGCCCGGGCAGATGCGTCGCCCAGAGCAAGGGAAAGTGCGCACCGCTCCACAACAGCAGGAAGCGAGCCAAGGACAAGAGGGGGCGAGACTAACCCCTCTCTGTCTGTTGATGTACAGTGCATTCGGACACCTTGACTTTTTCCACATTTAGTTACGTTACATCCTTATTCTAAAATGTATTGATTTTCCTCATAAATCTAAACAGAATACCCCATAATGGCAAAGCGAAAACAGGTTTTTAGAAATGTTTGCAAATGTATTAAAAATAAAAAAGATTGAGCTCAGGTTCATCCTGTTTCCATTGATCATCCTTGAGATGTTTCTACAACATGATTGGAGTCCACTTGTTGTAAATTCAATTAGTTTTGACATGTTTGGAAAGGCATGCACATGTTTATATAACGTCCCACAGTTGACCGTGCATGTCAGAGCATAAAGTATGCATAAAGTATGCACCCTCCACGTCGACCCTGTGGTGCTTGTTTAGTGCATGTCTAACATGGGATGCAAAGTCCCGCCCCTTCTGGGAACCAGGAAATACCGGCTTTACAAGCCGTCCTGGGCCTCTGACATGGGAACCACTCTGGCAGAAACACAACGAACTGTAGCCGGTACCCCGACGTCACTGTTTGCATAATCCAGGGTGACATTGCACATGTGCGCCATTGGTCGACACAGACAGAGAGTCTCCCGTAAAGTGCCATCTGAAGCGGTGGAACGCCACCTTGGTTATTTTTTCATGCCTTTTTTCATTTCCAACATTCTTGACAACCGAGTGTCTGACAGACAAGGTGATTCATAATTGAATCCTATTCCCAGGAACGAAACATACAGCTCATCTTGGAGTTCATATGAACCACAGACTGTGTGAGGGTTAATAGCATGATAATAACCTGTATCACTAAGCACCTCATAGGGACCAGTGAGCTACAGGGAGGAATCTGCAATGAATCCCAGTAATAAGCTACATACAGGGAGCGGTGCCCCCATGTGGACAGAGAGTGCCGGATACCGTAAAACCCGCCTGAAGCCCGGCCCTTTTATGGGCATAAGAGCTCCAGCAATGGCCAACGTAGTAACCCGATCGGCCGTAGACAAACACGGAGGCACTGTTTCACGGTACAGTATGCTAGCCGACGTCAGCAATGCGGCTTCTCATTATCCCTGTGGGCTAGCACTAGCCAAGCCCACTGGCAGCAGAGCTATCCGAAGAAAACTGCCTTGCATCTTCCTTCGGTCTCGGGAATCTCTCTGACCACAGCACGGTCCGTTTAGAATAACTGAATGCTATGTATGCTAAATGAGAGAGCTACACAAATAATTCCACCATAGGAGCCAGGATTCGCCAGTGGCAGTACGATAGCTAACCTGGCTAGCACGCTATGCAGCGCTGTTTGGCTAGCCTGATCCCGATCATCAACAAAGTCTGGGAAGAGTCCCCCGGAGATCGGCCCCCTAGACAGAATATGAACACGTCATAAGCCATGGTTTTTATTTTTTACAATTACAGAAAATTAGCTTAGAAATGCTAAATTTGCTCTCAGCCTCGTGGCCAAAAAGCTGTAAATTAGGTCTAAAACAGTGAAACTGTGCTTCAACCTCTTTAAAGTGATGTTTTACTGTCCCTTTAAACTCTGTGAAACCTCTTAAAGAGATTCTCTGGTACTTTTGAGCGAGTAGTTCTGAAAGTAGCATGCACAAGCCAAAAGTGGTCCCCGAAAACTGTGTACTACGTCACATATGAGCATCTCTCTCTCTCTCTCTCTCTCTCTCTCTCTCTCTCTCTCTCTCTCTCTCTCAATGGCTGACTAGGGTACGGGAGCATCAAGTCACTGCACTGTAAGTAGCTTTATTATATTAACACTTAGTACCCTGACTAGAGTATGGGAGCGCTGAGGTTGTATGCAGATGTTGTATGCAGTCACTGCACAGTAAGTCGCTGTGTTTGCATAATAGTGTCTGCTAAGTGGCATATATTGGCTGTTCTTCGGCACAACACAAAGCAGAGTATATTGGCCATATACCACAAACCTCCAAGGTGCCTTATTGCTATTATAAACTAGTTACCAAAGTAAATAGAATAGTGAACAAGTGGTATATTGTCTGATATAGACATGGCTCAAATGCTGTTTCAGCCAATCAGCATCCAGGACCCAAACTATCTGTACCATTGTGTATCCAGTAGGGTTGAATATTTCCCCATGAATTTTACAAATGTTCCATCACAAGAATATATCCCTTTTCTCCAGGGTAACCCGGAAGTGTTATAATGAGCCCTACATTAACAACAGTATACCTTTCATAATACTTTCCCCTAATGTTATTAGACTAACTCATTTTCTCTCTATAGTGATGCAGAAGGCTTTCACTTGTCTTCACAAAGATTAAATGGTTATGGGTCTGAATAAATAACTTCTATAACCTGCCGCCATCGCACGTTCGCTCTTCTTTCAAACTACCCATGAGTTCTATTGGCTGCTGTATTTAACATTCAGCAGACAAGAGCAGTCTATTGGTGTAAGAAATGAAAAAACATTATGTCCTGCAAGCTGTTCTAGTCAAGCTTTAAATGCATGGGACTCCAAGAGCTAAGGAGTGTTTTAAGGAGAGGCCAGCGGAGCACAGGTGTATGTATAGCGCAAGAGACAGAGGCTATATGTTAGAAGCTTATTAGGTACAACCCTAAATCCGTAAACATGGGTACCATCATAGATATCATCCTGACTAACTTGCCCTCCAAATACACCTCCTCTGTTTTCAACCAGGATCTCAGCGATCACTGCCTCATCGCCTGCGTTCGCAATGGGTCCGCGGTCAAACGACCACCCCTTATCACTGTCAAACGCTCCCTAAAACACTTTTGCGAGCAGACCTTTCTAATCGACCAGGCCCAGGTATCCTGGAAGGATATTGACCTCATCCCGTCAGTAGAGGATGTCTGGTTGTTCTTTAAAAGTGCTTTCCTCACCATCCTAAATAAGCATGCCCCTTTCAAAAAACTTAGAACTAAGAACAGATGTAGCCCTTGGTTCACCCCAGACTTGACTGCACTTGACCAACACAAAAACATCCTGTGGCGCACTGCATTAGCATCGTATAGCCCCCGCGATATGCTACTTTTCAGGGAAGTCAGGAACAAATACACACAGTCAGTTAGAAAAGCAAGGGCCAGCTTTTTCAAACAGAAATTTGCATCCTGTAGTACTAATTCCAAAAAGTTCTGGGACACTAAAGTCCATGGAGAATAAGAGCATCTCCTCCCAGTTGCCCACTGCATTGAGGCTAGGAAACACTGTCACCACCGATAAATTCACGATTATCGAACATTTCAATAAGCATTTTGCTACGGCTGGCCATGCGTTCCACCTGGCTACCCCTACCCCGGCCAACAGCTCTGTACCCCCCGCAGCAACATTCCCAAGCACCCCCCCGCATCTCCTTCACTCAAATCCAGACAGCTGATGTTCTGAAAGAGCTGCTAAATCTTGACCCCTACAAATCTGCTGGGCTAGACAATCTGGACCCTCTCTTTCTAAAATTATCAGCCAAAATTGTTGCAACCCCTATTACTAGCCTGTTCAACCTCTCTTTCGTATCGTCTGAGATCCCTAGATTGGAAAGCTGCCGCGGTCATCCCCGTCTTCAAAGGGGGAGACACTGTAGACCCAAACTGTTATAGACCTACATCCATCCTGCCCTGCCTTTCTAAAGTCTTCGAAAGCCAACTTAACAAACAGATCACTGACCACTTCGAATCCCACCGTACCTTCTCTGCTATGCAATTTGGTTTCCGAGCTGGTCATGGGTGCACCTCAGCTACGCTCAAGGTACTAAACGATATCATAACCGCCATCGATAGAAGACAGTACTGTGCAGCCGTCTTCATTGACCTGGCCAAAGCTTTCGACTCTGTCAATCACCGCATTCTTATTGGCAGACTCAACAGCCTTGGTTTCTCAAGTGACTGCCTTGCCTGGTTCTCCAACTACTTCTCAGACAGAGTTCAGTGTGTCAAATCGGAGGGCCTATTGTCTGATCCTCTGGCAGTCTCTATGGGGGTGCCACAGGGTTCAATTCTTGGGCCAACCCTTTTCTCTATATACATCAACGATGTCGCTCTCGCTGCTGGTGAATCTCTGATCCATCTCTACGCAGACGACACCATTCTGTATACATCTGGCCCCTCTTTGGACACTGTGTTAACTAACCTTCAAAAAAGCTTCAATGCCATACAACACTCCTTCCGTGGCCTCCAACTGCTCTTAAATGCTAGTAAAACTAAATGTATGCTTTTCAATCGAACGCTGCCCGCACCCGCCCACTACTCTCGACGGGTCTGACGTAGAATACGTGGACACCTACAAATACCTAGGCGTCTGGTTAGACTGTAAACTTCCAGACTCCAATCCAAAATTAAATCTAGAATCGGCTTCCTATTTCTCAACAAAGCCTCCTTCACTCATGCGGCCAAACATGCCCTTGTAAAACTGACTATCCTACCGATCCTTGACTTCGGCGATGTCATTTACAAAATAGCCTCCAACACTCTACTCAGCAAAGTGGATGTAGTCTATCACAGTGCCATCCGTTTTGTTACCAAAGCCCCATATACTACCCACCACCGACCTGTATGCTCTCGTTGGCTGGCCCTCAATACATATTCGTCGCCAAACCCACTGGCTCCAGGTAATCTATAAGTCTTTACTAGGTAAATCCCTACCTTATCTCAGCTCGCTGGTCTTGGCCAGGTCACAGTTGTAAATGAGAACTTGTTCTCAACTGACCTACCTGGCTAAATAAAAAAGATTATGTATTCCCCATCATTCATTAGCTAAATATAAGGCTAACACTGCATTGAATGTGTTACCTGAAAGAGGTAGGCTAGGACATACAGTATATACAGTATGCAGGCCTATATATCAATCTACAACAGGATGATCTATTTTGGAAGCAATTTAAATGGAGTTGATGGAGAGATAAAGACTGTGAGAGAGTGCTCCCTCCTGCACTGATTTAAAGACTGTGAGAGAGTGCTCCCTCCTGCACTGATTTAAAGACTGAGAGAGTGCTCCCTCCTGCACTGATTTAAAGACTGTGAGAGAGTGCTCCCTCCTGCACTGATTTAAAGACTGTGAGAGAGTGCTCCCTCCTGCACTGATTTAAAGACTGTGAGAGAGTGCTCACTAGTACACTGATTTAAAGACAGAGAGTGCTCGCTCCTGCACTGATTTAAAGACTGTGAGAGAGTGCTCGCTCCTGCACTGATTTAAAGACTGTGAGAGAGTGCTCACTAGTACACTGATTTAAAGACTGTGAGAGAGTGCTCACTAGTACACTGATTTAAAGACTGTGAGAGAGTGCTCGCTCCTGCACTGATTTAAAGACTGTGAGAGAGTGCTCACTAGTACACTGATTTAAAGACTGTGAGAGAGTGCTCACTAGTACACTGATTTAAAGACTGTGAGAGAGTGCTCGCTCCTGCACTGATTTAAAGACTGTGAGAGAGTGCTCGTTCCTGCACTGATTTAAAGACTGTGAGAGAGTACTCGCTCCTGCACTGATTTAAAGACTGTGAGAGAGTGCTCACTAGTACATTGATTTAAAGACTGTGAGAGAGTGCTCACTAGTACACTGATTTAAAGACTGTGAGAGAGTGCTCGCTCCTGCACTGATTTAAAGACTGTGAGAGAGTGCTCGCTCCTGCACTGATTTAAAGACTGTGAGAGAGTGCTCACTAGTACATTGATTTAAAGACTGTGAGAGAGTGCTCACTAGTACACTGATTTAAAGCAACCATATAGGAGTGCTTTAAAACTCTGCAGAGTAGTATATTGACCCCCGAAATCCAGATGGAGATGGGTAAATTAGACGTGCATTCTGTCTTTATATTACTGTAGCACAGGCTATGATGCAGCAAATGTGGGCCTTCCTGTCACAAGGAAAAAAGTTACCATGAGATGATAGGTCTACATGCATTGTGAACTGCGCTCCATACTGAGATGTCTGTCTCCACCCTGAGCGTTGATGATTCATCATGCAGAGGCCGTAGAGCAGCCAGATTCAGACATCACATATAATTTAACAGTTCCATTTCACATCATGCTGTTCATATTAATAATTTATTTTAATTTACCAATTTCTCACAGTTATTTATCCCGGGAAAAGGGGAGTGGTTTAGGGCGGTAAATCCCAGTAAACCTCGGTAAGCGGGTTCCTGATATTCAACAATAATATCCAGTCCTTACATGCTTAGGTTGCCCATGCTGCCTGTCATGTCCATATGGCCGTCGTAGATGTCCATGCCCCTCCCAACACTGTGCATGCTCTTGATAGACATGGTCCTGGGCAGAGTGGCCTGTCTCTGCATCATCAGATTCGCCTGAGACCCAGATGACATCTAATAACAATGCATCATATTCAATTATAATAATACATTTTAAATTGTATAGCGCTTTTCATTATATCAAATCTTTACTTATGCAAAAAATAATAATAATAAAAGAAGAATTCAAACTAATACGACATAAAAACAACATACATTTAGAATCAGGTAAAATAGCAATATTGGGCTAAATGCTGAGAATCCTCTGAGATTAGGCCTGGCCCATCATGAGGCTGAGAATCCTCTGAGATTAGGCCTGGCCCATCATGAGGCTGAGAATCCTCTGAGATTAGGCCTGGCCCATCATGAGGCTGAGAATCCTCTGAGATTAGGCCTGGCCCATCATGGGGTGAGGAATCCTCTGAGATTAGGCCTGGCCCATCATGAGGCTGAGAATCCTCTGAGATTAGGCCTGGCCCATCATGAGGCTGAGAATCCTCTGAGATTAGGCCTGGCCCATCATAGGGCTGAGAATCCTCTGAGATTAGGCCTGGCCCATCATGAGGCTGAGAATCCTCTGAGATTAGGCCTGGCCCATCATAGGGCTGAGAATCCTCTGAGATTAGGCCTGGCCCATCATGGGGCTTTGTGTCCTCACTTCCCAGAGTTGTTGTATGGTATTATCTTGTATTGTTGTATGTTATTATATTGTATTGTTGTATGGTGTCTCTTGTATTGTTGTATGGAATTATCTTGTATTGTTGTATGGTATTATCTTGTATTGTTGTATTATTATTAGTGTATTCATTTTGTGTATTCCGTTTGCAAACTTATAGCATCGCAATTCTCACCTGGCCCATCATGAACCCGCCTCCACCACCCCCTCCACCCCCGTAGCTGCTCCTCCCAGCGGGGAGGGTGGAAGCCCCAGACATGACGAAGCCTCCCCCTCCACCCCCGTAGCTGCTCCCCCCAGGGGGGAGGGTGGAAGCCCCAGACATGGAGCCCATGGACATCCGGTTGCTTCTGTTGTTGATCCTGCTGATGGTGCGATACGCTGGCCCTTTAAAGGAATGCTGCTGCTGGGCCATCATCACCTCCTCTCCCCCCTACCGGAAATGGAAATGTTCATAAAAGAATGTGCTGTAAATATAATTATATTGTAACACAAATTAAATTTTAACACGTTAAAAATGTATTTGTTGAAAACAAACATTTGCTCTCACAAACACCTGAAAAGCTAGTTTGGATGGATTGCATTATTTGTTCCGAAATACATTTCAAATGTATTTGAAATAGATAACAACTCATTTTCACATGCCATGGAACATAGAAGAATTGCAAACACAATGTTAATCTTGTGTGACATTTTCGGTAGGGCTCCACCAACCATCGTCATGGGCATTTGGAAGACCATGGACCCTCCTCCTCCTCTTCCTGCCTGTCTCATCTGGGTCCCAGAGCTGAAGGCTCCTCCATTGACAGTGCTGTAGGCAGACTGCTGGCGGCTGAAGGTGGCATCGTGGTCCGAGACCAGGCTGCCCGCATCACTGCCGTCCGCAGCAACCCAGGCTGCCACTGGGGATGGCTGAAACATCAATACAGCCAGAGAACATCAACACCACATCAGTACAGACAGAAAATATCAACATCAATACCACATCAATACAGACAGAGAACATCAACATCAATACCACATCAATACAGACAGAGAACATCAACATCAATACCACATCAATACAGACAGAGAACATCAACATCAATACCACATCAATACAGACAGAGAACATCAATACAGACAGAGAACATCAACATCAATACCACATCAATACAGACAGAGAACATCAATACAGACAGAGAACATCAACATCAATACCACATCAATACAGACAGAGAACATCAACATCAATACCACATCAATACAGACAGAGAACATCAACATCAATACCACATCAATACAGACAGAGAACATCAATACAGACAGAGAACATCAACATCAATACCACATCAATACAGACAGAGAACATCAATACAGACAGAGAACATCAACATCAATACCACATCAATACAGACAGAGAACATCAATACAGACAGAGAACATCAACATCAATACAGACAGAGCACATCAACACCACATCAATACAGACAGAGAACATCAATACAGACAGAGCACATCAACACCACATCAATACAGACAGAGAACATCAGTACAGACAGAGAACATCAACATCAATACCACATCAATACAGACAGAGAACAGCAATACAGACAGAGAACATCAACATCAATACCACATCAATACAGACAGAGAACATCAATACAGACAGAGAACATCAACATCAATACAGACAGAGCACATCAACACCACATCAATACAGACAGAGAACATCAATACAGACAGAGAACATCAACATCAATACAGACAGAGAACATCAGTACAGACAGAGAACATCAACATCAATACCACATCAATACAGACAGAGAACATCAATACAGACAGAGAACATCAACATCAATACCACATCAATACAGACAGAGAACATCAACATCAATACAGACAGACAACATCAATACTACGTCAATACAGACAGAGAACATCAACATCAATACCACATCAATACAGACAGAGAACATCAACATCAATACCACATCAATACAGACCGAGAACATCAACATCAATACAGACAGACAACATCAACACAGATATACAAAACAACACTTGAAAGAAAAACCTTATATTGACATTGACACAATACATACAGAAGGCATAATATGGTGTATCTAAACTCAGATACCTGAGCTGGCAGGTTCTGGAGTCTCATGGAGCGCAGGGACATGGTCTCTAGGTCTGGGCCGGGATCACGGCTCATCGTCCGGGTCACGGTGGACATCTGTTGCCTCATGGCCCCTCCTCCTCCAGCCTGGTGGAACAGAGTTAATCAGCACACTGGTAAGCATACAGTATTAACATATGCCCCAAAGGAAGAACTATGCAGTACATAGAATACAGTAGCTCATTAACGTGGTACCTGGTAGGCCCCTCCTCCCTGGTAGGCCCCTCCTCCCTGGTAGGCCCCTCCTCCCTGGTAGGCCCCTCCTCCCTGGTAGCCCCCGCCCAGACTCATGTTATCGTGGTACTGGAACCCTCCTCCTCCTCCACCTCCCATGCCGACCCTCTGACCACCCCTCAGGTCCACCGCAGAGCGGGAGGAAAAACCGCCAGAGTACTGAGACATCCTGGGTGCCTGGGAAGGAGGAGGAGGGGGAGGAGGAAGATGTGGAGGAGGAGGAGGGGGAGGAGGAAGATGTGGAGGAGGAGGAGGGGGAGGAGGAAGATGTGGAGGAGGAGGAGGGGGAGGAGGAAGATGTGGAGGAGGAGGAGGAGGAGGAAGATGTGGAGGAGGAGGAGGGGGAGGAGGAAGATGTGGAGGAGGAGGAGGGGGAGGAGGAAGATGTGGAGGAGGAGGAGGGGGAGGAGGAAGATGTGGAGGAGGAGGAGGGGGAGGAGGAAGATGTGGAGGAGGAGGAGGAGGAGGAAGATGTGGAGGAGGAGGAGGGGGAGGAGGAAGATGTGGAGGAGGAGGAGGGGGAGGAGGAAGATGTGGAGGAGGAGGAGGGGGAGGAGGAAGATGTGGAGGAGGAGGAGGGGGAGGAGAATAATATTTTATTGTACATGTTCCTTAAAGCCAAGGAAATTAGTATTTTTGCTTTTAACCAACCCCCGAGACACAGACTGTAAACCCCCCCTCCCAAATTGAAAGAAAGCACAGGGTCTATCTCGGTGCAGCCCCCTTGGAGAAGTTAGGGGTTAAGTGACTTGCTCAAGGATGAATGGCATGGTGAATCATTATTACTACGCAGTAGTGAAGGTCTGGGGTTGATCAATAATGACGAGAGATCAGGTTTCTTCCAGAGTATGAAATGTTTTATTGACAAAGACAAGCTGAAACATGCCAGGCGCCCGGGAGAAAACTCTAGCACAGATCTCAGTAAACTGACAGACCATATTTGGCTAAGCTTCTAGCTGACGAACTTCACCATTACATCAGGATTGTTGACAAGAGACCACAGATACCAGTATCTTGTTAGTGGCTGGAGTGTACTACAGGACCTTCTCTCTCGACCTTGGGAGGAAACTCTCCCTAATTTAGACTCAATGGATTCTTAGAAAATTTTAATCATTTTCAGAAACCACCTACCGTATTTTCAGAAACCACTTACCGTATTTTCAGAAACCACCTACCGTATTTGGTTTTTCGAAGGCCAGAGGCATATTTCTATACTATATGTTGAGAATGACAAATCATATTTCTACTGCTAATGTAAATCACTCTGACCCCGCCTCTCTGTTTAAACCTCTATTATGTTCAATGGCAGCTGGGGCTCCAAACTCTGACCTATGACCTTTCCAGACCTTTCAGTACATACTGTAAATGCTATGCAGAGTGGGCACCAAACTCTGACCTATGACCTTTCCAGAACCTTCAGTAGATACTGTAAACGATATGAGTCACTGTCATAAAAGGGAATGGTTGATTTCTATGGACTCGCGTTGACACAAGTAAAAGTCTGTGTACCACCATAATGGAGTTATTTATGCTGGTACCATTACTGTGTCATTTGAATAATAAACTTACTGTATATATTCTACTATATGTACCATAGGGGGATGGTGGCATCTTAATTGGGGAGGATGGGCTTGTGGTAATGGCTGGAGTGGAATGGTTTTAAATGCATCATGGTTTCTATGTGTTTGATAACATTCCATTTGCTCCTTTCCAGCCATTATTATGAGCCGTCCTCCTCTCAGCAGCCTCCACTTGTATGTACTGTATATTTGCTGAAACACAATATACTTCTGGTAAAATATTACATAAATGTAATTAGTGAATGTATCAATGGCAAGTTCATTCAACAATGTCATTGTGTAATGGTGTCATAGTCTAATGATATCTGCCATGCTAACGTGAGGTGGAAACATTCTGACTGTGAGATGAGGAGGAATCTGGAGGGTGGACTTTAGGTTCTAGAGAGATTGGTGGAGAGCTGCTGTGAAATACCACACTCCCAGAGCCCAGAGAGGACCTAGCTCACTGGCTCTGGCACACTGCACTGTGAAACCATCACATTGTGTGATAGACGACTGCGTGATAGACGACTGTATTTACAGGGATCTGCAGAGAGCACACACAGAGTTTAAGCTGCATATTTTCATGGAGACAGATACTGTCTATAATACAGTATCTTTATCTTTATTGGCGACAACCCTTAGGTCTTCAGGGCTCTTTTAACCATCTGCTGAACATATTATCTGACACCCAGAAACTATTGGATGTGTAATGGATGCAATATTTTCACAAGATAACAAGATGGAGGAATACGAGGGTCTAGTCTGTGGACAAAGGGATTACAGAGAAGCTAGTCTAGTATGTCTGACCGAGACATGGCTGAATGATAACATCCCCACAGGGAACGTCACTATCAGCGGTTTCCAGACCATTAGAGCGGACAGGGATAGCGCTTCTTCCGGTAAGAGTAAGGGAGGGGGGGCTGGCTTTATTAGTTAACCACAGATGTTGTAATCCGAGCCATATTACTGTTAAGGAGCAGTTCTGTAGCCCGGACATTGAGCTGTTAGCCGTTAGCCTGAGACCCTACTATTTGTTGTTATTGTTTACATCCCGCCTTCCGCTGACGCAAACACAGTGTGTGATGTCATACACTCTGTTATCGCGAGGTTACAGACAGCGCATCCCAGTGATTCCTTTGCCATTTCGGAGGATTTTAACCATGCATCTCTCTCTTCAACGCTGCCCACGTTCAAACAGTTTGTGAAGTGCCCAACCAGGAATAATAAACTCTGGACTTGTTATATGCTAAGGTGAAGGATGCATACAACTCCACTGCACTCCCTCCCCTCGGTAGATTGGATCACAACCTTGTCCACCTCACCCCACTCTACAGGCCTATCGTCCAACAGCAGCCTGCGACCACTAGGACCATTAGGAGATGGTCTCCGGAGGCGAACGAGGCCCTACAGGACTGCTTTGAAACTACAGACTGGGATGTGCTCTGTGAGGCTCATGGGGAGGACATTGATGGACTTACAGACTGCATAACGGACTATATCAATTCTTGTGTAGACAACACCGTACCCACCAGGAAGGTAGGCTGTTTTCCAGATAATAAACCCTGGGTCACCAGTGACCTGAAGGCCCTGCTGAATGAGAAGAAGAGGGCCTTCAAGGAGGGGGACAGGGACAAATTGAAATGCGTCCAGAGGGAGCTGAAGTTGCAGGGGATGGATGTGGAAATGGTTGGTTTATACAAGTTCCTGGGAGTCCATATGAACAGCTGGCTGGAATGGGCTGGTAACACTGGGGCCCTGTACAAAAAGGACCAGGAGGCTCAGGTCCTTCAACGTGTGCAGTAAACTACTGCATACTTTCTGCCAGTCTGCAACATAGACCTGGAACTGTTGGGTTGTTAGGACCTAGTTTAACAATTAGGCATCCATCCATCCGTGAGTAACTCTCTGGTCTGTAATCACTCATTCACTCAGGACTTAATCATTTAGGTCTGTATATACATATTCATGTACAGTTGTTATATCATATCACGTGCAATAGTGATAAGTAATTATTGGACTGAACTTACGTAGTCATTCACTCAGGAATGCGTATTAGTATCCTGTCAGTTGTATCTTTTTTCATTGCTTTTAGTATATTGAATGTGCAATACGTGCATTTATCTGTAAATAAACCCTGTTCTAAGGACTGTATTTTAAGGGAATTATTATTATTACCCTAAAATATATCATATGCACATTTAGCTATTTAAGTATCTCTTCCTGTCATTTACCTGTACAGTTAATGTAACCATGCAAATATTAATTTACCTGTTCATTTAACCAGACTGTATATTAAGTAAACTATTATTACCCTCACTTATATCATACACACATTTAGCTATTTAAGTATCTTTCTCTGCCTTTATAAAACCTGGTCCCTAAAACTGAGTAGAACTCACCATGACAGGTTTGGAGGCTGTGTAGACGTAGGACTTGGAGCTGAACCCTGGGTTGAAGGTCTGGTACTTCATTGTTGAAGAACCGCCGTATTCTACAAAACAAAAGAGAGGGGAAATCAGGAAATGTTGTGAATCAACCCACCAAAAACTGATCCAATTTAAAGACAACACTGAGGAAGGACCTGAATCAGCCCACCAAAAACTGATCCAACCAAAACAATGAGGCCTTGTGTTTTTCACCGCCAAACATCGACATGACATTGACATAACTACTTTAATGATATGGGACATGGCATTGACATAACTACCTTAATGATATGGGACATAACTACCTTAATGATATGGGACATGGCATTGACATAACTACCTTAATGATATGGGACATGGCATTGTAAAACTAGGATGACTGGATATTGTACTTACTAGTCCAAGGTCCAGTGTGGTTAGAACTGTAGTTCCCTTCATAGTATGTATTATATAGGCACGTGTTTTTAATAGCATACTATAGCTACTGTATATAGTACAGAGCAGAGATAGTAGAGAGTAGAGATAGTACAGAGATCAGAGATAGTAGATAGCAGAGATAGTACAGAGATCAGAGATAGTAGATAGCAGAGATAGTACAGAGATCAGAGATAGTAGATAGCAGAGATAGTACAGAGATCAGAAATAGGAGATAGCAGAGATAGTACAGAGTAGAGATAGTACAGAGTAGCGATAGTACAGAGTAGAGATAGGAGATAGTACAGAGTAGAAATAGTACAGAGAGCAGAGAGAGTACAGAGTAGAGATAGTACAGAATAGAGATAGTACAGAGCAGAGATAGTGGAGATAGCAGAGATAGTACAGAGTAGAGATAGGAAATAGCTGAGATAGTACAGAGTAGAGATAGTAGAAATAGTACAGATAGTAGAAATAGTACAGATAGTAGAGATAGTATAGATAGTACAGATTAGAGACTGCCTGTCCACTGCCTGTTCACTGCCTGTCCACTGCCTGTTCACTGCCTGTCCACTGCCTGTTCACTGCCTGTCCACTGCCTGTTCACTGCCTGTCCACTGCCTGTTCACTGCCTGTCCACTGCCTGTCCACTGCCTGTCCACTGCCTGTCCACTGCCTGTCCACTGCCTGTCCACTGCCTGTCCACTGCCTGTCCACTGCCTGTCCACTGCCTGTCCACTGCCTGTCCACTGCCTGTTCACCCCGCTATCATCCAGAAGGTGAGGTCAGTACAGGTGCATCAAAGCTGGGACCGAGAGACTGAAAAACTGCTTCTATCTCCAGGCTGTTAAACAGCATCACTAGCACATCAGAGGCTGCTGCCTAAAGACACAGACTAGAAATCCCTGGCCACTTTAATAATGTTTACATATCTTGCATTACTCATCTCATATGTATCTACTGTATTCTACACTATTCTACTGTATCTGTATCTTAGTCCATGCAGCTCTGACATTGCTCGTCCATATACTCTATTTATATATTCTTAATTCCATTCCTTAATTAGATTTGTGTATATGTTGTGAAACTGTTAGATATTACTTGTTAGATATTACTGCACTGTTGGAGCTAGAAACACAAGCATTTTGCCACACCTGCAATAACATCTGCTAACCACGTGTATGTGACCAATAACATTTGATTTGATACACACACACACACACACACACACACACACACACACACACACACACACACACACACACACACACACACACACACACACACACACACCCTCACTGCAATACATGATCAGCTATTCTGCTACAGGCAGAAGGACAACAATATATACAGTAGCTTATGTACACCAACCGGACCTGGGAGCAATTAGTATGTCTTCTTTCAAACACTTTGTGATTGAGCAAGCTTGTAGCACCGCAGCGGCAGGATCTGCACTCTGGCTGTTCCACTGGTCATATTACTCCAGACAAGATCAAAGATCAAATAAAGACAACAGACAATATTTGGACCCGACCCAGGATCCTCGGGGGAGAGAGACAGTGACTAAATACATGTTGCTGTGTAAAAAAAGCACTGAGAGGCATAGAGAGTAGTGACCTTAGGGTGTTGTGTGTGTGTGTGTGTGTGTGTATGTGTGTGTGTGCGTGTGCGTGTGATAATAGAGTCATGTGCTAGTGACATGATCTATGTCAGAAGGAGGTGCTACAGAACAAACTGACTGACCTCTGCAGTTCACTGACACAGTTATCTGGCTTTATTTGCTGGACGCACAAACGAACACACACACACACACACACACACACACCACAGGTGGTTGACACAGTTATCTGGCTTTAGTGAAACTAGTTAACAAGGCCAAATAAAGGTTTCTGTCTCAACAGGCTGTGCAATATTCATACTACAAATACTGTTACAAACTCAAATGCTCAATAGAAATGTTAAATAAATACAGTATACATGTACATACTGTTATTGTTAATGTTCTAAAACATAGAGAGATAGAGAGATAGAGAGATAGAGAGATAGAGAGATAGAGAGATAGATAGATAGATAGATAGATAGATAGATAGATAGATAGATAGATAGATAGATAGATAGATAGATAGATAGATAGATAGATAGATAGATAGATAGATAGATAGATAGATAGATAGATAGGATGTAAATGACAAGAATAGATACTTAAATAGCTAAATGTGCATATGATATAATTGGGGTAATAATAGTAATTCCCTTAAAATACAGTCCTTAGTGCGCAGAGTTTAATTACAGATAAATGCACGTATTGCACATTCGATATACTAAAAGCAATGAAAAAAAGATACAACTGACAGGATACTAATATGCATTCCTGAGTGAATAACTACGTAAGTTAGGTCCAAGAATTGCTTACAATATTGCACGTGATCTGATATAACAACTGTACATGAATATGTATATACAGTCCTGAATGAATAAGTCCAGTGATTACAGACCAGAGTTACTCACGGATGGATGCATAATTGTTCAACTAGGTCCTAACACCCCAACAGTTCCAGGTCTATGTTGCCGACGGCACGGCACCCCTGTGAGGCATTAAATAGTCTAATAGCTGCCGGCAGGAAGGACCTCCTGTAGCGCTCTCTGGCACACCGTGGTGGGATCAGTCTGTGACTGAAGGTGCTCCTCTGTGTCATAACCATGGCATGCAGAGGGTGGGTGACGTTGTCCATGATGGCCAGCAGTTTGGCCAGGATCCATCTCTCCGCCACCTCTTCTAGAGTGTCAAGGCTAATCCCCAGAACAGAGCTAGCCTTCCTGATCAGCTTATTTACCCGAGAAGCATCACAGGATTTTATGTTGGCGCCCCAGCACACCGCCGCAAAAAAGATGGCACTGGCCACCAGTAGTAGAAGGTATGCAGTAGTTTACTGCACACGTTGAAGGACCTGCGCTTCCTCAGAAAGTAGAGTCGGCTCTGGCCCTTTTTGTACAGAGCCCTGGTGTTACCAGCCCATTCCAGCCTGTTGTCCATATGGACTCCCAGGAACTTGTATGACCCAACCATTTCCACATCCATCCCCTGTATAGGGACTGCAGTCAGTTGGGCCTTGGTTCTCCTGAAGTCCACCACCATCTCCTTTGTTTTGCTGATGTTGAGCTGAAGGTGGTTCTGCTCACACCACAACACAAAATCATTGATTGTGCTCCTGTACTCCTCCTCCTGCCCACCCCTGATGCACCCTACAATAGCAGAGTCATCCGAGAACTTCTGCAGGTGGCATGTTTCAGAGTTATATCTGAAGTCTGAGGTGTAGAGGGTGAACAGGAAGGTGGACAGGACCGTTCCCTGGGTGGCCCCTGTGTTGCTCACTGCCCGTTCTGACACACAGCTCTGTAGTCGCACAAATTGTGGCCTTCCTAAGGGTGCTTCCACATTCATCCTCTTCATATTCTCACCCAGTAGCAGGGGCTGAATGGTATTGAAGGCACTGGAGAAGTCAAAAAACATAACCCTCACAGTGCAACCTGCGTTGTCCAGGTGAGAGTAGGTCCCTTGCAGAAGGTAGATGATTGCATCATCCACCCCGATGTTGCGCTGATATGCAGGGGGTCCAGTGATGTACACACCAGGGGTCTGAGGTGAGCGAGGACTAACCTTTCCAGGGTCTTCATGATGTGGGATGTTAGCGCTACAGGTCTGAAGTCATTCAGGACAGTGGGGTGCGCCTTCTTGGGCACTGGGACCAGGCAGGATGTTTTCCACAGCACAGGGACACTTGAAGGGTCGCTGGAGTATTCCACACAGTTGGTCAGCACAGACCCTAAGCACCCTTGGGCTGATGCCATCAGGGCCCGCCGCTTTCCACTGATGTAGTCTCTCCAGCTCTCTCTTCACTTGGTTGGTGGTGAAAGCCAGCCCAGGTGGGGAGGTGGGGGGAAGGGGGGTGTTGAGGATCAGTCCAAAGGTGGGGGGGAAGGGGGGTGTTGAGAATCAGTCCAGAGGGAGCAGAGGCGGAGGTGGGGTTGCTGTGAGCAAAGTGGGGGTGGGACAGCCGTGAGGGTGTGTGGTCTGGGGAGCTGGAGTGGAGGTGGCAGGGCCAGTATCGAACCTGTAAAAAAATTGGTTCAGCTCATCGGCTCTGTCCTGGGTCCCCTCCGTCTGCCCACTGTTTGACTTTATGAAGCCAGTGATATTTCTCATACCCTTCCACACCTCTCTCACCTGGCTCTGCCTCAGCTTGTCCTCCAACTTCTCCTTATACCCTCTCTTCCCCTCAGCAATCCGCAACTTCAGCTCCCTCTGGCCGCATTTCAATTCGTCCCTGTCCCCCTCCTTGAAGGCCCTCTTCTTCTCATTCAACAGGGCCTTAAGGTCGCTGGTGACCCAGGGTTTATTATTTGGAAAACAGCCTACCTTCCTGGTGGGTACAGTGTTGTCTACACAAAAATTGATATAGTCCGTTATGCAGTCAGTAAGTCCATCAATATCATCCCCATGAGCCTCACAGAGCACATGCCTGTCCGTTGTTTCAAAGCAGTCCTGTAGGGCCTCATTCACCTCCGGAGACCATCTCCTAATGGTCCTAGTGGTCACAGGCTGCTGTTGGACGATAGGCCTGTAGAGTGGAGTGAGGTGGACAAGGTTGTGATCCAATCTACCGAGGGGAGGGAGTGCAGTGGAGTTGTGTGTATCCTTACCTATTAGCATATAACAAGTCCAGAGTTTATTATTCCTGGTTGGGCACTTCACAAACTGTTTGAACGTGGGCAGCGTTGAAGAGAGAGATGCATGGTTAAAATCCCCCGAAATGGCAAAGAAGGCACTGGGATGTGCTGTCTGTAACCTCGCGATAACAGACGTCACATGCTGTGTTTGCGTCAGCGGAGGGCGGGATGTAAACAATAACAGCAATGGCCGCCGTGAATTCCCTCTGGAAATAGTAGGGTCTCAGGCTAACGGCTAACAGCTCAATGTCCGGGCTACAAAACTGTTCCTTAACAGTAATATGTTTCGGATTACACCATCTGTGGTTAACTAATAAAGCCAAACCCCCTCCCTTACTCTTACCGGAAGAAGCGCTATACATATTGTTATTGTAAATGTTCTAAAAATCTATTACTTGATGGTTTCATTTCAGAGAGACAAATAATCATGTTTTTTTTTTGTCAGGCTCTGACCATAGGGAAGCCTCTGGCTTTGTCTATGGTTGTCATGGTCAGGGCCTGACAGGAGATCTCTATGTGATTCTATGGTGGTTTTGTGTTGGTCCCCAATTAGAGGCAGCTGCTAGGCATTGTCTCTAATTGGGGGCCATATTTAAGTTAATTGTTTTTCACCTGTGCCTTGTGGATCATTGTTTGTGTTCAGCTCCTGTTTAGGGCTCACGCACGTTGCGGGTCTTATATAATTTTTTTCCAAGTTTGTGTAATAAAATTCAAGTATGCCAAACTTCAATAGCGCTGCACCTTAGTCATTCATTTCACCGATCCGTGACAGAATGATCCACCAACCTCCCAAATAAAAAATGTGGTCATTAATTTCACCGATCCGTGACAATAACTGCCTCACTCAAATAAATCAGTAGCACTGCTAGGTTTTACAGTCAGATGTAACAAATAATTACATTTTTAATATAGAACTGTACAAATTATGTATGTAGAACATTTACATTTGACATTTCTAATTTACCCAGAGTTCCTTACAGTTAGTGCATTCATCTTAAGATAGCTATTGCGTTTCTGCAACAAAAAACACTCATCCACATAAAATCATATTTTACACACACTTGAAGGTCCCCATAAGCAAAAGTTTCCGATGAAAACAATTGGTGGATAATAACGCATCATATATAGACTGATATTACATCCTGTCCTGAGGAAATATGGAGTATGTTTGTGAGAACCTGGGAGTGAGCTCTGCAGAAATGACTATGTGATTACGTTTACATGTTTCACATGCTGTGACATGACTGCTTAGATTATAGGGGAGTCATGGGCATAGACTGGTCGTAGCAGATCCTTCATTTAACTGGTGTGAGCAAATATTCAACAAAATCTGAACAAAGGACATTTAGAAATTTACATCCAAGTCCAAACTAGTGCCGTGCACAGGGATTGAACCCGCTAGCCTCAGAGCCGGATAACACACTTTACGCCCATCCATCATCCCTGTTCACAGGTTTTTGACGTTTAGGCATTCATTCCGGATGGTTCAAGTAAATATTCACCCATTTTTTAATGTTATATTGTTTTGTGCATCTCTGAGTGATGTTCTATGTATCCCCTGGGTCATTTCATGTTTTTATGTGTATCTGAGTTATTGGCGTTCAAGCAGGATAAATCCGTCCGGTATTATGTAGTACTGTGATAAAGCCGCTCTCACTACACTGGAAGTTAATAGGAATACGACTTTAAGATCGCAAAAATGTCTATCAAACATGTCAGATTTCGATCCTGGCCGTTGTCATAACGCGGGAGGTTGTCTTCTCTCGAATAAGCCATTGATCATATTTTTGTGGTATTCCTACCTGGAGAAATGTGTCATTTAACGGAGGGTCTAGCACACATCTCCAGTCCAGGGTGCATCTCATGTTGCATTTGCCAGAGATGTTAGAGGAAGGAGATAGAAATACCATTAAATACCATTAAATACCGTTTAATGCCCCGCCCAGCAGACTGTTGACCAATCGCGTTCACGTTGTCATGCAGTTGATAAACTAATCGTCACGCAATCCCTTCTCCAAGTCAGGGTATGAGTCGAGAAAGATGCCTGTTTTCCTCAAAAGTACGTAATGTCATGATTCCAAAGCTATATGATACTACAGATAGCAAGTTAATTATCTCAAATTATCGAAAATGTTGTACTTGTTGTTGACGAAATTCATGCTAATGTTGGGTTTTTGCGCTAGCGCCCAATTGACTCCCATTCACTCCTTGAAGGAGAGCTCTCCTTGTCCCAGAATGCACCGTGCGGCCTATTGACGTAGCATGGGCAACATACACAATGGGCGTAAATGCGTTTTAAATGGAGTTTCCCATCTCCTCAAAAGTATCTCTGCCGTTGTGAATGTCAGAACCCACTCTGTGCGTCACATCAATCTGCAGGTTGAACACGGTGAGATTGTAGACTCCTAAATTGTTAGTGCAGTTTGTTTAGGAGATTTTACAGCTAACTAGCTACTTCACATGCTGATATTGTCTTTGGTACGTAGCTTACAGTACAAAGTTGAAGACTGTAAGGCTGCACGTGTGTGTGTGTGTGTGTGTGTGTGTGTGTGTGTGTGTGTGTTCCCAGGCAGGTAGGCAGGAGGGAGGGTTGTGTGAGCTTCCTGCTTGGCTAAGTCAGAGCCTCAGGGAACAGGCAACAAACCGGTTGGTGGAGAATGAGGCCAGAAAGAGAGTGGGAAAGAGAGAGAGAGACAGAGAGACAGCACCCCAAGGCTCGGGTCTTGCCAAAGCCCAACCCTGATGCCAACACCCAAATACCAAACACAGAGTTTACCTGTCACTCAACAGGCACCTTATACCTGGTCTGTCTACAACAACACCTCAAAGTTTTCCTTCGAAATTCGACGTATTATGGATGAACGTCTATTTTTTGTAAACTGCGTGGTTACATCACCATGTATTCTCACGGCTTTCTACTGCGTTGTGAGCTGTGGTCTCGCTGTGGTCTTAGCAGTATGCCTCAACACCCAGCATCATGAGTTCACACCCAGTGCTGGCCAAACATTTCCCCATTTGTTTTTGTGGGTAACGCCGAAGATACATATCGACGTTCTAAGAGCCTTTTCAAAACATCCGAAATCAGAGTCTATTTCTAGTGATCAGGCTGCTGTCTAGACCTACAGACTCACAGAAGTTAAATGAAGTATACATTTTCATTGTATCCTTATCCAACTAAATAATACGTAATCGTGTGTTATTAATACATCACAATATTTCAGATTATTGAAATACAAATAAGTATGTATTTTTTAATGTTTATTTGTATCCTTTATTTGCAGCAATTATATTTCTCCCTGCAGAGTAATAGTTAGTAACTCATTTAAATGAACTAAAGTAGAAGGTGCAATCCCCTCAGGGAGTTTTAATCTGTGGATGTCTTGCTCTAGTATTGTTCATGTGCTTTTCTACGAGAACAAACATAACTGCATTGATAATAGTGTAAAAGTGTACATGGTATTTATTATGAATACCCTGCCGGTGACTCATAGCACCATCTCACAGGAAACAGCATTGTATTGTAATGATCACCTGCACTTCCTATTGCCATACAGATTGCTGAATGTGATATTACGGACTATGTGATTGGATATCTCCTTCAAGGCAGCAGAGCAGTGAATAGAACATTACTTCATTTAGTCTACTCAGCATTTAGTTCCCACTCATACAGAGGCTGTGGGTTTAGGAGACGTTAAGATATTATCCTAAACTGGGATACCTATTCAGCATCTAAGCTACAATAACTTACAACAGTAAAACAGGCTGCGAAACATCCGGAAGGTGCCATTAAACCTTCAAAGTCGTAGTTAGTCAGTGAAGGAAGGGCAGGACCATCCTCCTCAGTAAATTTCATAAAAATAAAAATTGTGAAACATTAAAAAAGTTATCCTTTTTAGATAAAACTATATCAAATATATTAATGTCACCAAATAATTTATTAAAACACTGTTTTGCAATGAAGGTCTACAGTAGCCTCAACAGCACTCTGTGTAGTTGGTGTGGTTAGTGTAGTTGGTGTGGTTGGTGTGGTTGGTGTAGTTGGTGTAGTTGGTGTAATTAGCAGTTTGTCTAAGTGAAATCCTTTAACTATTGCAATGCAGTCCTACTTTAACTGTGAATTGGAGAGCTACTCTGTTTGTATGTTCAGTTTGCACACAGTTGACCTAGATGGAAGAAGACATGTTGACTGTTCCTCTCAGGTATGTGGTATGTGTCTCTGTCTGCCTCGAGGATACAGAGCCTTCAAGAAAGTGCACCCCTTGACTTATTCAACATTTGTTATGTTACAGCCTGAATTCAAAATGTATTCAACTGATTTTTTTTCTCACCCATCTACACACAATACCCCATAATGACAAAGTGAAAACATGTTTTTATAAATGTTTTGCAAATGTATTGAAAATGAAACACAGAAATATCTAATTTAAGTATTCACACCCCAAGTCAATACATATTAGAATTACCTTTGGCAGAAATTACAGCTGTGAGTCCTTCTGGATATTTATCTAAGAGCTTTGCACACCTGGACTGTACAATATTTGCACATTTTTATTTTTTAAATTCTTCAAGCTTGGTAAACAACTCCAGTTTATATTTGGCCTTGTGTTTTGGTTGTTGATCATTGCTAGACAGCCATTTTCAATTTCAATAGATTTTCAAGTAGATTTAAGTAAAAACTGTACCTCGGCCACTCAGGAACATTCACGGTCTTCTTGGTAAACAACTCCAGTGTATATTTGGCCTTGTGTTTTAGGTTATTGTCCTGCTGAAAGGTGAATCATCTCCCAGTGTCTGTTGGAAAGCAGACTGAACCAGGTTTTCCTCTAGGGTTTTGCCTGTACTTAGCTCTATTCTATTTATTTTCATCCTAAAAAAACCTCCCTAGTCCTTGCCGATAACAACCATACCCATAACATGATGCAGCCACCACCATGCTTAAAATATGTAGAGTGGTACTCAGTGATGTGTTGTGTTGGATTTGCCCCAAACATAACACTTTGTATTCAGGACATAAAGTTAATTTATTAGCAATTTTTTTTCAGTATTACTTTAGTGCCTTGTTGCAAACAGGAAGCAAGTTTTGTAATATTTTTTAACTCTGTCCAGGCTTCCTTCTTTTCACTCTGTCATTTGTTCCATCCTCAGTTTTCTATCACAGCCATTAAACTGTAACTGTTTTAAAGTCACCATTGTCCTCATGGTGAAATCCCTGAGCGGTTTCCTTCCTCTCCGGCAACTGAGTTAGGAAGGACTCTTGTATCTTTGTAGTGATTGTGTGTATTGATGCACCAGCCAAAGTGTAATTAACAACTTCACCATGCTCAAAGAGATATTCAATGGGAACTTAAAGATGATTGTATGTGTGTGGTACAGATATGGGGTAGTCATTTAAAAAAGTCAATGCAACTTATTATGTGACTTTTTAAGCACATTTTTACTCCTGAACTTATTTTGTTGCCCCCTCTGGCTCGTGCAGTGGAGGAGATCTTCTTGGGCTATTCTCAGCCTTGTCTCAGGGTAGTAAGTTGGTGGTTGTTGATATCCCTCTATTGGTGTGGGGGCTGTGCTTTGGCAGAGTGGGTGGGGTTATATCCTGCCTGGTTGGCCCTGTCCGGACGGGGCCATAGTGTCTCCCGACCCCCCCTGTCTCAGCTTCCAGTATCTATGCTGCAATAGTCTGTATGCCGGAGGGCTGGGGTCAGTTGAATGTTAAATCTGATGTTATAATCCGGTGTCTTGTGTGAATTTAAGTATGCTCCCTCTAATTCTCTCTCTCTCCCACTCTCCCTCCCGGAGGACCTGAGCCCTAGGACCATGCTTCAGGACTCTCCCTCCCGGAGGACCTGAGCCCTAGGACCATGCTTGAGCACTCTCTCTCCCGGAGGACCTGACCCCTAGGACCATGCTTGAGCACTCTCTCTCCCGGAGGACCTGAGCCCTAGGACCATGTTTCAGGACTCTCCTGGAGGACCTGACCCCTAGGACCATGCTTGAGCACTCTCTCTCCCGGAGGACCTGAGCCCTAGGACCATGTTTCAGGACTACCTAACCTAATGACTCCTGGCTGTCCCCAGTCCACCTGATCCTCTCTCTCTCTCTCATCTAAATGCCTGGCTATGAAAAGCCAAGTGACATTTACTCCAGATGTACTGACCTGTTGCCTCTACAACCACTATGATTATTATTTGACCCTGCTGAACATCTATGAACGTTTGAACATCTTGGAGAAAGAACTGGCCTTAATGGCCATGAATTGTTATAATCTCCACCCAGCACAGCCAGAAGAGGACTGGCCACCCTTCAGAGCCTGGTTCCTCTCTAGGTTTCTTCCTAGGTTCCTGCCTTTCTAGGGAGTTTTTCTTAGCCACCGTGCTTCTACATCTGCATAACAACAACACACAAACTTCTGCCCCATTGAAGCGTGTGCGTTGTTTTCATGACATTGTCAGCTAACCCATCTATGAAAGCCATGCTTGTTGGAACCTGTCAGCTAAACATTCAATTGTGTCAAAACTTCAAGGTAAAGCATTGCTACAACCCAAAACTGAAGTTTCTCTTAGGAAAAATACAGTTATTTTATTCTATACTAACACTGAGGTAGCTGAGTGGCAGAACTGGATCAGGTATTTTTTATCCACTGTATACAAGCATGGCGCTTGCAACGCCAGGGTTGTGGGTTCGCTTCCCACGGGGACCAGTATGGAAAAAAAGTATACAAATATATGCAGTCACTACTATAAATCGCTCTGGATAACAGCATCTGCTAAATGCCTAAAATGAATTTAATCATTGTAAATAGGAATGTGTTCTTAGCTGACTTGCCTAGTTAAATAAAGGTAACATGCAATGCAGTTCTACCCACAGTTACTGCAGGTGGTTTGAGCACCGTCAATAGTTTGCTTATGTATCAAATCAAATCAGTAAATTCTCTCTGAGGTATCCTAGCGGACATTTGAGTGCCATGTCGCCATAGGAGGCTAGGTCCTACCTGAGGAGGTATAGTGTGAGGCTGAGCCGTTCTGTCGCGGAAGCGTCGAGGTTTTCTCGGCGAGCCGCATAGCAACCTGCTGCTGGACCCGCTTGGTCCGGGACATCTCATCCGACAGGGTGCCCCCTTTCCCCCCGAGCTGGATCTCGGACGGGACCGCGTAAGTGCTGACGGCGGTATTGGGCTGCAAAGCAGACAGAAATACATGATCTTGAGCTACGAAACTCATTGTCGAAACTCGGACAGGCAATATAAAAGTTCCAAGGATTCCAACCGAGAGCACAGTGTGTGTGTTTCCCGTCTAAACAAATTCGTGTTCGGAAATAATTAATTTGGTAATCAGTATAGTCGGTATTCGGTGTTGAGTTTGTCTCTCCTGTGTGAGATACTTTTCGAACGACTGCTCCCTCGGTAATGAACTACACGGTATCTGCTGAAATAACAACGGGGTGGAGTCGGTGAGAGCAGGCTACCTGGCACAGGAAAGGGCGCACTGGGAAGGGTTAAATGCACACAACAATGCGATTATTTTGGATAGTACGATTAATATAATAGTTATTGGTTTTCTAAAAGAACGATAATCATAATAATCATCATTTTTACATGGACACATCTGAAATCAGGCACTCTGATACATTCAGAAAATCGCCAAAGCGACCCAGTGCGTCATCTGTAAATCGGGAGGTGCTGGAACAAATAGTGAGCGGGAAAGGGGGGGGACCTGGCGAGCAGTGTGGTACCGGAACTGAGACTCTGAGATCAATAAAAATGATCAGTAGCATAGGTCTAGGTTTGTGGAGACTTATTGTGGGCTACGATATGAGGAATAAATTATAGTCCTAAACATGCTTTGCAGTTTCACTGACTCACCCAATGACGCGCAGCTCACTCACTGAAGCGTTAACGTGCACTTGTTTTACTTTTACCGAGACATATAAAGTCTATATTCAGTTGTTCGGAACTTTGTCAAACTTTGTTAAACAATATTTTGAGTTTTTTTTTTAAATCTCGTTATAGCCTACAGCAGACATAGGAGCCATTTGGTTTCCAAACTGGTTTCCCAGGATTGTATTTGAAATATTGGGAAAGGCCTGTTTTGTCTGCATGCTGTTCACTGACAGATTTGGCGCGCATTCCCGACTGTATGGTACGCCTTGTTATTGGGCTACACACAATCAACTGCATTAAAAACAAGAAAATAAGCGGTTCGTCCTCTGTGGCTAAATTAGGGGCATTTCCATGGTGTAGTACGACATTCGGAATTATTCCTTCTGAACAGCACTTATTCTATAACTTTGGCAAATGTATTTGAAATCATCAGGGGTGCTGCAGCTCCTCCAGAACTCTTCGCGCGTCTATGATTCTATAAAGAAATAAATGCAAGGCTGGAGAGATGAGTTGCAGGCTCATGTGTATCAGAGCAGAGAGAGGGAGAGAGATCATAGAAAGTGAATCTCATTCTAGTTCTGTGAGAGATACAGGCGCGCTACTCACACAGCCGTGGCCACGCATTGGTCTTAAACATAGGTTACAATGTTACGCAAACCATAAACCCGGGCCGACAGAATATCAGGCCCCGGGGGCAGGACAATTAATGAAGAGGCCATTCGAATGAACTTTGACTAGTATTTTTGAAAGTGTACTCCGCAGTAGCGGATTTAGGTACGGGCGACATGGACATCTTTCCGCCCCTACCGCGGGCGCTGAAGCCCAGTGCGCCATACAAGCTAGAACCGCTACTGAAGGACAGATTTTCGGCACAACACCGGAACGATGCAGCAAGCGACTGGAACGAGCTGCAACAAACACTCAAACCTGACAGTTTTATCTCAATCTCTTCCTTCAAAGACTCAATCATGGACACTCTTACTGACAGTTGTGGCTGCTTTGCGTGATGTATTGTCATCTCTACCTTCTTGCCCTTTGTGCTGTTGTCTGTGCCCAATAATGTTTGTACCCTGTTTTGTGCTGCTACCATGTTGTGTTGCTACCATGTTGTAGTCATGTTGTGTTGCTACCATGCTGTGTTGTTGTTTTAGGTCTCTCTTTATGTAGTGTTGTGGTGTCTCTCTTTATGTAGTGTTGTGGTGTCTCTCTTTATGTAGTGTTGTGGTGTCTCTCTTGTCGTGATGTGTGTTTGGTCCTATATTTTATTTATTTGTTTATTTTTAAACCCTGTATGGGAGACCAGGACATGTTGTCACACTTGACACCGTAGATTTCTCACCATATCTATTAAGATCCATTGAAATCCTGATGAATAGATTAGAGATTTTACATCTCATAACTTATTGCATAATTAAAGGTGCACTATGCAGAAATCACTCTTCCATTTCCTGGTTGCTGGAACTGTAATAGTTGTCCTAGTTTCAGTTTATGTGACACAATAAACTAGTACAGTGTAGAGAATCATATTACCATCTAAACCACTGTGATAAACTAGTATAGTGTAGAGAATCATATTACCATCTAAACCACTGTAATAAACTAGTATAGTGTAGAGAATCATATTACCATCTAAACCACTGTAATAAACTAGTATAGTGTAGAGAATCATATTACCATCTAAACCACTGTGATAAACTAGTATAGTGTAGAGAATCATATTACCATCTAAACCACTGTGATAAACTAGTATAGTGTAGAGAATCATATTACCATCTAAACCACTGTAATAAACTAGTATAGTGTAGAGAATCATATTACCATCTAAACCACTGTAATAAACTAGTATAGTGTAGAGAATCATATTACCATCTAAACCACTGTGATAAACTAGTATAGTGTAGAGAATCATATTACCATCTAAACCACTGTGATAAACTAGTATAGTGTAGAGAATCATATTACCATCTAAACCACTGTAATAAACTAGTATAGAGAATCATATTACCATCTAAACCACTGTAATAAACTAGTATAGAGAATCACATTACCATCTAAACCACTGTAATAAACTAGTATAGTGTAGAGAATCATATTACCATCTAAACCACTGTAATAAACTAGTATAGTGTAGAGAATCATATTACCATCTAAACCACTGTGATAAACTAGTATAGTGTAGAGAATCATATTACCATCTAAACCACTGTAATAAACTAGTATAGTGTAGAGAATCATATTACCATCTAAACCACTGTAATAAACTAGTATAGAGAATCACATTACCATCTAAACCACTATAATAAACTAGTATAGTGTAGAGAATCATATTACCATCTAAACCACTGTAATAAACTAGTATAGTGTAGAGAATCATATTACCATCTAAACCACTGTAATAAACTAGTATAGTGTAGAGAATCATATTACCATCTAAACCACTGTAATAAACTAGTATAGTGTAGAGAATCATATTACCATCTAAACCACTGTAATAAACTAGTATAGTGTTGAGAATCATATTACCATCTAAACCACTGTAATAAACTAGTATAGAGAATCATATTACCATCTAAACCACTGTAATAAACTAGTATAGTGTAGAGAATCATACTACCATCTAAACCACTGTAATAAACTAGTATAGTGTAGAGAATCATATTACCATCTAAACCACTGTAATAAACTAGTATAGTGTAGAGAATCATATTACCATCTAAACCACTGTAATAAACTAGTATAGTGTAGAGAATCATATTACCATCTAAACCACTGTAATAAACTAGTATAGTATAGTGAATCATATTACCATCTAAACCACTGTAATAAACTAGTATAGAGAATCATATTACCATCTAAACCACTGTAATAAACTAGTATAGTGTAGAGAATCATTGTACCATCTAAACCACTGTAATAAACTAGTATAGAGAATAATATTACCATCTAAACCACTGTAATAAACTAGTATAGAGAATAATATTACCATCTAAACCACTGTAATAAACTAGTATAGTATAGTGAATCATATTACCATCTAAACCACTGTAATAAACTAGTATAGTGTAGAGAATCATATTACCATCTAAACCACTGTAATAAACTAGTATAGTGTAGAGAATCATATTACCATCTAAACCACTGTAATAAACTAGTATAGTGTTGAGAATCATATTACCATCTAAACCACTGTAATAAACTAGTATAGAGAATCATATTACCATCTAAACCACTGTAATAAACTAGTATAGTGTAGAGAATCATACTACCATCTAAACCACTGTAATAAACTAGTATAGTGTAGAGAATCATATTACCATCTAAACCACTGTAATAAACTAGTATAGTGTAGAGAATCATATTACCATCTAAACCACTGTAATAAACTAGTATAGTGTAGAGAATCATATTACCATCTAAACCACTGTAATAAACTAGTATAGTATAGTGAATCATATTACCATCTAAACCACTGTAATAAACTAGTATAGAGAATCATATTACCATCTAAACCACTGTAATAAACTAGTATAGTGTAGAGAATCATTGTACCATCTAAACCACTGTAATAAACTAGTATAGAGAATAATATTACCATCTAAACCACTGTAATAAACTAGTATAGAGAATAATATTACCATCTAAACCACTGTAATAAACTAGTATAGTATAGTGAATCATATTACCATCTAAACCACTGTAATAAACTAGTATAGAGAATCATATTACCATCTAAACCACTGTAATAAACTAGTATAGTGTAGAGAATCATTGTACCATCTAAACCACTGTAATAAACTAGTATAGAGAATAATATTACCATCAAAACCACTGTAATAAACTAGTATAGAGAATCATATTACCATCTAAACCACTGTAATAAACTAGTATAGTGTAGAGAATCATTGTACCATCTAAACCACTGTAATAAACTAGTATAGAGAATCATATTACCATCTAAACCACTGTAATAAACTAGTATAGTGTAGAGAATCATATTACCATCTAAACCACTGTAATAAACTAGTATAGTGTAGAGAATCATATTACCATCTAAACCACTGTAATAAACTAGTATAGTGTAGAGAATCATATTACCATCTAAACCACTGTAATAAACTAGTATAGAGAATCATATTACCATCTAAACCACTGTAATAAACTAGTGTAGAGAATCATATTACCATCTAAACCACTGTAATAAACTAGTATAGTGTAGAGAATCATATTACCATCTAAACCACTGTAATAAACTAGTATAGTGTAGAGAATCATATTACCATCTAAACCACTGTAATAAACTAGTATAGTGTAGAGAATCATATTACCATCTAAACCACTGTAATAAACTAGTATAGAGAATCATATTACCATCTAAACCACTGTAATAAACTAGTATAGTGTAGAGAATCATATTACCATCTAAACCACTGTAATAAACTAGTATAGAGAATCATATTACCATCTAAACCACTGTAATAAACTAGTATAGAGAATCATATTACCATCTAAACCGCTGTGAAATATATTTTCCATAACCCAAAATATTGTTGTTTCAGCTGTTTGAAGCTGGTGTACAAAACCATGAGTAAAAGACACAAAAACTAAATTTAAGAATGGGAAGCATAGAAATAGCCCACATAGAACACATCTGCCATTTCTTAGACATGCTTTCAAGTAGAATGATATATCTATAACTCACAATTCTATAAAAAAGTTACACATTGCCACTTTAAGTTACTATTGGTAGAACACTCAGTGCAGTTGTGACAGTTTGCCCCGTAGCTGGGAAAGTTAGTATGGAGCCAGTTGTCACAATGTTATCTGTGCTGTTAGTGACAAAAGGTCACCTGATACCATTTGAAGTAAGAATATACAGCGGGTGAAATAAGTATTGAACATGTCACCATTTTTCTCAGTAAATATATTTCCAAAGGTGCTATTGACATGAAATTTTCACCAGATGTTGGTAACAACCCAGGTAATCCATACATACAAAGAAACCAAAACAAATAAGTTCAGAAATTAAGTTATGTGTAATAATGTGAAATGACACAGGGAAAAAGTATTGAACACATGAAGAAAGGGAGGTTCAAAAAGGCAAATTAATATCAGCTGGTTCAGTCCCAACTGATGGCCTACAAAAAGGTCTCATTGCCAAGGTGTCACACAAGACACATCTCATGATGGGTAAAAGCAAAGAGCTGTCTCAAGACCTTCGGAACCTAATTGTTGCAAAACATAATGATGGCATTGGTTATAGGCGCATTTCTAAGCTTCTGAATGTTCCAGTGAGCACTGTTGGGGCCATAATACGGAAGTGGAAAGACAATCATTTCACCATAAATTTGCCACCTGGTCGAGGCAAATTTATGGTGAAATGATTGTCTTTCCACTTCCGTATTATGGCCCCAACAGTGCTCACTGGGTGCTCAGTTGGGACTGAACCAGCTGATATTAATTTGCACTGACAGGGGGCTGGATTGCTTTTTAATTACTGATAGTTTTCAGCTGTTGTCTTGGCTTTCCAAGAGAGAGTGAGAGTTTTCACGCTAGTTACATTTTAGCCTTCAGTCTCATGCAATGGATATGCAGGGGCAGAGGCTTGAATAGGTTTCACGTGTGACAACATGCCCCTAAATCAGTGACAACATGCCCCTAAATCAGTGACAACATGCCCCTAAATCAGTGACAACATGCCCCTAAATCAGTGACAACATGCCCCTGCCCTGAGCAAATAACAAGATTAAACAATGTTACATTTGGGTATGAAAAACAAACAATTGAGTGTTTTGACCTAGACTGTTGAAACCAACATAGGTAACCTCTAATCAAGAAGGCTAACATTTTTCTAATTTGACTTTTAAAATGTACCTTTCTCCAATTTCAATATATTTTTTTCATACAGTAATATTTACTGATATAGATCCAAATACACTTTAAATCAAGTTTGATTTGATTTGAGCCTATCACACAGCGGGGGCAGTCTGACATCAGAGCGTGTGTGGCACAACAAGGTGTGGTGCAGTATAGGCCTACCTGTGATTAAAGCTCTGACTGACACACCTCTGTTGTGCCTGTCGTGTTTATCTTGGCATAGCAACAGGCAGTCAGGCGGTCTGATCAATGTGCAACGGTGCTGTAGGTGTGTGATCAGTTGCTTTTAGTGATCAGGCTATCACTACTCATGACTCATTGTTAGGTCCAGTATCTTGTCATCTCAATGTGTTCAAATGGATCACCATGTATTTTTGACTAGTGTCAAAGCAAGGTAGTGATCAACTATGTAACCTAGTGTAACAGAGCAGGTCTAAGGAGCAGAATGTAACCTAGTGTTAACAGAGCAGGTCTAAGGAGCAGAATGTAACCTAGTGTTAACAGAGCAGGTCTAAGGAGCAGGATAGTATCCCCCTTTACCTTTACAACTGACTAGTATCCCCCTTTACCTTTACAACTGACTAGTATCCCCCTTTACCTTTACAACTGACTAGTATCCCCCTTTACCTTTACAACTGACTAGTATCCCCCTTTACCTTTACAACTGACTAGTATCCCCCTTTACCTTTACAACTGACTAGTATCCCCCTTTACCTTTACAACTGACTAGTATCCCCTTTACCTTTACAACTGACTAGTATCCCCCTTTACCTTTACAACTGACTAGTATCCCCTTTACCTTTACAACTGACTAGTATCCCCCTTTACCTTTACAACTGACTAGTATCCCCCTTTACCTTTACAACTGACTAGTATCCCCCTTTACCTTTACAACTGACTAGTATCCCTCTTTACCTTTACAACTGACTAGTATCCCCCTTTACCTTTACAACTGACTAGTATCCCCCTTTACCTTTACAACTGACTAGTATCCCCCTTTACCTTTACAACTGACTAGTATCCCCCTTTACAACTGACTAGTATCCCCCTTTACAACTGACTAGTATCCCTCTTTACCTTTACAACTGACTAGTATCCCCCTTTACCTTTACAACTGACTAGTATCCCCCTTTACCTTTACAACTGACTAGTATCCCCTTTACCTTTACAACTGACTAGTATCCCCCTTTACCTTTACAACTGACTAGTATCCCCCTTTACCTTTACAACTGACTAGTATCCCCCTTTACCTTTACAACTGACTAGTATCCCCTTTACCTTTACAACTGACTAGTATCCCCTTTACCTTTACAACTGACTAGTATCCCCCTTTACCTTTACAACTGACTAGTATCCCCCTTTACCTTTACAACTGACTAGTATCCCCCTTTACCTTTACAACTGACTAGTATCCCCCTTTACCTTTACAACTGACTAGTATCCCCTTTACCTTTACAACTGACTAGTATCCCCTTTACCTTTACAACTGACTAGTATCCCCCTTTACCTTTACAACTGACTAGTATCCCCTTTACCTTTACAACTGACTAGTATCCCCCTTTACCTTTACAACTGACTAGTATCCCCCTTTACCTTTACAACTGACTAGTATCCCCCTTTACCTTTACAACTGACTAGTATCCCCCTTTACCTTTACAACTGACTAGTATCCCCCTTTACCTTTACAACTGACTAGTATCCCCTTTACCTTTACAACTGACTAGTATCCCCCTTTACCTTTACAACTGACTAGTATCCCCCTTTACAACTGACTAGTATCCCCCTTTACCTTTACAACTGACTAGTATCCCCCTTTACCTTTACAACTGACTAGTATCCCCCTTTACCTTTACAACTGACTAGTATCCCCTTTACCTTTACAACTGACTAGTACCCCCTTTACCTTTACAACTGACTAGTATCCCCCTTTACCTTTACAACTGACTAGTATCCCCTTTACCTTTACAACTGACTAGTATCCCCCTTTACCTTTACAACTGACTAGTATCCCCCTTTACCTTTACAACTGACTAGTATCCCCCTTTACCTTTACAACTGACTAGTATCCCCCTTTACCTTTACAACTGACTAGTATCAACCTTTACAACTGACTAGTATCCCCTTTACCTTTACAACTGACTAGTATCCCCCTTTACAACTGACTAGTATCCCCCTTTACAACTGACTAGTATCCCCCCTTTACCTTTACAACTGACTAGTATCCCCCTTTACCTTTACAACTGACTAGTATCCCCCTTTACCTTTACAACTGACTAGTATCCCCCTTTACCTTTACAACTGACTAGTATCCCCCTTTACCTTTACAACTGACTAGTATCCCCTTTACCTTTACAACTGACTAGTATCCCCCTTTACCTTTACAACTGACTAGTATCCCCCTTTACCTTTACAACTGACTAGTATCCCCTTTACCTTTACAACTGACTAGTATCCCCCTTTACCTTTACAACTGACTAGTATCCCCTTTACCTTTACAACTGACTAGTATCCCCCTTTACCTTTACAACTGACTAGTATCCCCCTTTACCTTTACAACTGACTAGTATCCCCTTTACCTTTACAACTGACTAGTATCCCCCTTTACCTTTACAACTGACTAGTATCCCCTTTACCTTTACAACTGACTAGTATCCCCCTTTACCTTTACAACTGACTAGTATCCCCTTTACCTTTACAACTGACTAGTATCCCCCTTTACCTTTACAACTGACTAGTATCCCCCTTTACCTTTACAACTGACTAGTTTCCCCCTTTACCTTTACAACTGACTAGTATCCCCCTTTACAACTGACTAGTATCCCCCTTTACCTTTACAACTGACTAGTTTCCCCCTTTACCTTTACAACTGACTAGTATCCCCCTTTACAACTGACTAGTATCCCCCTTTACCTTTACAACTGACTAGTATCCCCCTTTACCTTTACAACTGACTAGTATCCCCCTTTACCTTTACAACTGACTAGTATCCCCTTTACCTTTACAACTGACTAGTATCCCCTTTACCTTTACAACTGACTAGTATCCCCTTTACCTTTACAACTGACTAGTATCCCCTTTACCTTTACAACTGACTAGTATCCCCCTTTACCTTTACAACTGACTAGTATCCCCTTTACCTTTACAACTGACTAGTATCCCCTTTACCTTTACAACTGACTAGTATCCCCCTTTACCTTTACAACTGACTAGTTTCCCCCTTTACCTTTACAACTGACTAGTATCCCCCTTTACAACTGACTAGTATCCCCCTTTACCTTTACAACTGACTAGTATCCCCTTTACCTTTACAACTGACTAGTTTCCCCCTTTACCTTTACAACTGACTAGTTTCCCCCTTTACCTTTACAACTGACTAGTATCCCCCTTTACCTTTACAACTGACTAGTTTCCCCCTTTACCTTTACAACTGACTAGTATCCTCCTTTACCTTTACAACTGACTAGTATCCCCTTTACCTTTACAACTGACTAGTATCCCCCTTTACCTTTACAACTGACTAGTATCCCCCTTTACCTTTACAACTGACTAGTATCCCCTTTACAACTGACTAGTATCCCCCTTTACAACTGACTAGTATCCCCCTTTACCTTTACAACTGACTAGTATCCCCCTTTACCTTTACAACTGACTAGTATCCCCCTTTACAACTGACTAGTATCCCCCTTTACCTTTACAACTGACTAGTATCCCCCTTTACCTTTACAACTGACTAGTATCCCCCTTTACAACTGACTAGTATCCCCCTTTACCTTTACAACTGACTAGTATCCCCCTTTACCTTTACAACTGACTAGTATCCCCCTTTACCTTTACAACTGACTAGTATCCCCCTTTACCTTTACAACTGACTATTATCCCCCTTTACCTTTACAACTGACTAGTATCCCCTTTACCTTTACAACTGACTAGTATCCCCCTTTACAACTGACTAGTATCCCCCTTTACCTTTACAACTGACTATTATCCCCCTTTACCTTTACAACTGACTAGTATCCCCCTTTACCTTTACAACTGACTAGTATCCCCCTTTACCTTTACAACTGACTAGTATTCCCCTTTACCTTTACAACTGACTATTATCCCCCTTTACCTTTACAACTGACTAGTATCCCCTTTACCTTTACAACTGACTAATATCCCCCTTTACCTTTACAACTGACTAGTATCCCCTTTACCTTTACAACTGACTAGTATCCCCCTTTACAACTGACTAGTATCCCCCTTTACCTTTACAACTGACTATTATCCCCCTTTACCTTTACAACTGACTAGTATCCCCCTTTACCTTTACAACTGACTAGTATCCCCCTTTACCTTTACAACTGACTAGTATCCCCCTTTACCTTTACAACTGACTAGTATCCCCCTTTACCTTTACAACTGACTAGTATCCCCCTTTACCTTTACAACTGACTAGTATCCCCCTTTACCTTTACAACTGACTAGTATTCCCCTTTACCTTTACAACTGACTAGTATCCCCTTTACCTTTACAACTGACTAGTATCCCCTTTACCTTTACAACTGACTAGTATCCCCCTTTACCTTTACAACTGACTAGTATCCTCTTTACCTTTACAACTGACTAGTATCCCCCTTTACCTTTACAACTGACTAGTATCCCCCTTTACCTTTACAACTGACTAGTATCCCCCTTTACCTCTACAACTGACTAGTATCCCCCTTTACCTTTACAACTGACTAGTATCCCCTTTACCTTTACAACTGACTAGTATCCCCTTTACCTTTACAACTGACTAGTATCCCCCTTTACAACTGACTAGTATCCCCCTTTACCTTTACAACTGACTAGTATCCCCCTTTACAACTGACTAGTATCCCCCTTTACCTTTACAACTGACTAGTATCCCCTTTACCTTTACAACTGACTAGTATCCCCTTTACCTTTACAATTGACTAGTATTCCCCTTTACCTTTACAACTGACTAGTATCCCCCTTTACCTTTACAACTGACTAGTATCCCCTTTACCTTTACAACTGACTAGTATCCCCCTTTACCTTTACAACTGACTAGTATCCCCTTTACCTTTACAACTGACTAGTATCCCCCTTTACCTTTACAACTGACTAGTATCCCCCTTTACCTTTACAACTGACTAGTATCCCCCTTTACCTCTACAACTGACTAGTATCCCCCTTTACCTTTACAACTGACTAGTATCCCCCTTTACCTTTACAACTGACTAGTATCCCCCTTTACCTCTACAACTGACTAGTATCCACCTTTACCTTTACAACTGACTAGTATCCCCCTTTACCTTTACAACTGACTAGTATCCCCCTTTACCTTTACAACTGACTAGTATCCACCTTTACCTTTACAACTGACTAGTATCCCCCTTTACCTTTACAACTGACTAGTATCCCCCTTTACCTTTACAACTGACTAGTATCCCCCTTTACCTCTACAACTGACTAGTATCCCCCTTTACCTTTACAACTGACTGTTCCCCTGGCTATCTGTAAATTATGTCTGAGTGTTGGAGTGTTCCCCTGGCTATCTGTAATGATGTCTGAGTGTTGGAGTGTTCCGCTGGCTATCTGTAAATGATGTCTGAGTGTTGGAGTGTTCCCCTGGCTATCTGTAAATGATGTCTGAGTGTTGGAGTGTTCCCCTGGCTATCTGTAAATGATGTCTGAGTGTTGGAGTGTTCCCCTGGCTATCTGTAAATGATGTCTGAGTGTTGGAGTGTTCCCCTGGCTATCTGTAAATGATGTCTGAGTGTTGGAGTGTTCCCCTGGCTATCCGTAAATAAAAAAAACAAGAAAATGGTGCCATCTGGTTAGCTTAATATAAGGATTTTTAAATGATTTATACTTTTACTTTTTCTTTTGATACTTAAGTATATTTAAAACCAAATACTTTAAAACTTTTCCTCAAGTAGTATTTTACTGGGTAACTTTCACTTGAGTCATTTTCTTTTAAAGTATCTTTACTTTTAGTCAAGTATGACACTTTTTCCACTAGTGTGTGTGTGTGTGTGTGTGTGTGTGTGTGTGTGTGTGTGTGTGTGTGTGTGTGTGTGTGTGTGTGTGTGTGTGTGTGTGTGTGTGTGTGACATTGAGACAACGATGCTGTGAGAAGAGACAGATCATTTGAAATAAATGTGGTTAGCACGTCTGATATCACACCAGGATAGTTGGATGTCATGTTTCATGTTTGTGTAACATATACCATAACCTGCTCACACTAACAGACAAAGACCATGAAGACTGGCAGAAAATCCAGACACGTCGAGATAGTGAGACAGAAAAGAACGTAGCAATCAGTTGCAACACATTCATTCAGTTTCAGTGTCGGCTCTGTTGTTTGGAGAGCTACGCAAACAAAGCTCCTCTGGGTCCCTTCGTGGATCCTTAAGAGGACTATTTGCCCCAGGTCTTCTTGTAATGTCACTTGTAATTGAGTTATCTCACAAAGGCCTGGATTCAATCCGATCAAGTGTTAACGGGCAATAGCCGACACCCACATAGCTGATGTTTTGGCGTGTCGGAGGCTTTCAAATCAGTGAGCAGCTGCTCTTGATTATTGTCACGAAGCCACACCCGTCCCACACACATTTAGAATGAGAAAGTTTAGGCTATATGGAAATAATAGAAAATCATTAAACGGAATACATTTAAGTATAATGCCAGGAGCCACTTGATTTGTCAGTTCTAACGCAATTCCACCTCCATCTCCGACACTGCCAAAACAAACGCAATGCGGATAAAGGCTAAAGTGCCCTAAATATTAATATTTAAAAATAAAAGGTAACCCCTTTATTTGGTCAAACTTAATTTGATGGGTACCTAGAACATTATAACACTTCATTGGTCATACATAACATATTGATAAGCATGATTATATTGGTCAGTCTAGATACTATGATTAATTTGTCTACAACTGTTTTCTTCCTAGCAGATGATCAGACCCCAGAACAGACTTCAGAGGAACAGTAGCAGAGAGACCATCCAGTACAGGGTGTTGACTCAGAGATACCATCCAGTACAGGGTGTTGACTCAGAGAGACCATCCAGTATCTATATAAGGAGATAAAGCCATAGCATCTATATTAAGAGATAAAGCCAAAGCATCTATATTAAGAGATAAAGCCATAACATCTATATTAAGAGATAAAGCCATAACATATATATTAAGAGATAAAGCCATAACATCTATATTAAGAGATAAAGCCATAATATCTATATTAAGAGATAAAGCCATAACATCTATATAAGGAGATAAAGCCATAACATCTATGTTAAGAGATAAAGCCATAACATCTATATTAAGAGATAAAGCCATAACATCTATATAAGAAGATAAAGCCATAGCATCTATATTAAGAGATAAAGCCATAACATCTATATTAAGAGATAAAGCCATAACATCTATATTAAGAGATAAAGCCATAACATCTATATTAAGAGATAAAGCCATAACATCTATATTAAGAGATAAAGCCATAACATCTATATTAAGAGATAAAGCCATAACATCTATATAAGGAGATAAAGCCATAACATCTATATTAAGAGATAAAGCCATAACATCTATATAAGGAGATAAAGCCATAGCATCTATATAAGGAGATAAAGCCATAACATATATATTAAGAGATAAAGCCATAACATCTATATAAGGAGATAAAGCCATAGCATCTATATTAAGAGATAAAGCCATAACATCTATATAAGGAGATAAAGCCATAGCATCTATATTAAGAGATAAAGCCATAGCATCTATATTAAGAGATAAAGCCATAACATCTATATAAGGAGATAAAGCCATACCATCTATATTAAGAGATAAAGCCATAGCATCTATATTAAGAGATAAAGCCATAACATCTATATAAGGAGATAAAGCCATACCATCTATATTAAGAGATAAAGCCATAACATCTATATTAAGAGATAAAGCCATAACATCTATATAAGGAGATAAAGCCATAACATCTATATTAAGTAGTTGTAAGGATTTATGTTCAGAGAGGTCTCTGGAAACCTTTAGTCTCCACTCTCTGGAATTCTCTATGTTCCCTTTGGTTTTGGTCCCCAGTTAGATCAGCTGAGCCGCATTGCCTCTAATTGGGGAGACTATTTATGTTCAGTTTCTCCCACCTGTGTTTGTGGGTTTTTGTGTGTTCCTTTGTTTTCCCGCCAGTTCATGGTCGCTGTCTCTCCTTTTGTTGTTTTTGGAGTTTTGCCAAATAATAAAAGGAATGTTTGTGCACTACAGCTCTGCGCCTCGGGTCCCGTCTCATAGCGATGGTGACAGAGGTGAAGCCATAACATCTATATTAAGAGATAAAGCCATAACATATTTGATTGCCAAACGTTGATGTTGCATAATTATTAAGTCCCAGAGCAAAGAATAAGACTAATCAAAGATTATGAATTATTACTAAGATGGTTGTCAGCAGTAGAAGTACAGTCAATATTTACACTGCTTATCCATACAGCCTGAAGTTGTGTTTTTAATGCAGAGACAAAGAGAGCCACCCAGTTGAGATGTCAATAACTGTTACATACAGAAACTACAACCACTGGAGGGCTTACAGGACACATTAAATGGAAAACAAGGTCAGAAATGGTCTTACTATTAAAGGAGCTGATCAGTCCGGAGTTTTTAACTCTATGATCAGGTTAGTTTCGCTTGGGTAAACTTGGTTAGAGTTCCTGTGGTAAATTGGCTCGTAATCTCGGCAAACCAGAACCATAATCTCAGCTATGTTGTGGCTATGTCTGTCCATGAAAGATTAGTTAGCTCCTGGCAGTTAACTGGGGTTGGAGAACTGATGAATGATGAGTAAACGAGAGAGCATGTGGTAGAGGTGTGTGTGTGTGTGCGGGCAGGTAGACTAAACCAGTTTGGAGCAGAGCAGAGAGGGTCAGGAGTGGTTGTGGCTGTTGTTACCTAATGGGTGTTGGTACACTTTCCCAAGGTTTGGGACTAGCAGTACTTTCTGATGTTGGGCAGACTCTCCTACTGAGGTTTCTAAAGATTAGAGGTTGGCACCAACAATGGGGAGTAGGTGGTGCTTATTGTGTTTAGGTCTGAGAGATAAATCAAGCATGTGATTAATAAATGACATTGAATACATACTAAGGTGACACACTTGTTGGTTGTACTTGGAAATTGTTCTAAAATACGTGGTATGTTGAATATTATAAACGGGGTGGTTTGAGCCTTGAATGCTAATTGTCTGAAAGCTGTGGTCTATCAGACAGTATACGACTTGTATGACCCAAAAATACTATTTACTGTTCTAATTATGTTAATAACCAGTTTATAATAGCGATAAGGCACCGCGCCTAAGAACAGCCCTTAGCCGTAGTATATTGGCCATATGCTACACTCCCCGGGCCTTATTGCTTAATTAGACACTTATTACATACTTTAAATTATCTTTACTCATTACTCAGTTCCCAAAGGTATAAATATAAAGTGAATTACATTTGTGCTCACCTGTAGGAGCAGAGAACATGTAAGAGGCACCAGCAGTGCCATCAATATTACTCTGCCCTCTGGTGGTCGAGAGTGAAACAACAAACTTCAAACCACAACAAACAAATAGAGAGAAAGAGACAGGGTTTTATTAGAAGTGTAAATTTGCACAATTAGATCCATATAACTTGACTATACATGGCCATTCCTGTTAGCTCCATTATCTTGGAGGACGGAAGGACAGATACAGGTGATGCTACTCAAGCTGTAGGACATGTGAGGTGTTTCTACTCAAGCTGTAGGACATGTGAGGTGTTTCTACTCAAGCTGTAGGACATGTGAGGTGTTTCTACTCAAGCTGTAGGACATGTGAGGTGTTTCTACTCAAGCTGTAGGACATGTGAGGTGTTTCTACTCAAGCTGTAGGACATGTGAGGTGTTTCTACTCAAGCTGTAGGACATGTGAGGTGTTTCTACTCAAGCTGTAGGACATGTGAGGTGTTTCTACTCAAGCTGTAGGACATGTGAGGTGTTTCTACTCAAGCTGTAGGACATGTGAGGTGTTGCTACTCAAGCTGTAGGACATGTGAGGTGTTGCTACTCAAGCTGTAGGACATGTGAGGTGTTGCTACTCAAGCTGTAGGACATGTGAGGTGTTTCTACTCAAGCTGTAGGACATGTGAGGTGTTGCTACTCAAGCTGTAGGACATGTGAGGTGTTTCTACTCAAGCTGTAGGACATGTGAGGTGTTTCTACTCAAGCTGTAGGACATGTGAGGTGTTTCTACTCAAGCTGTAGGACATGTGAGGTGTTTCTACTCAAGCTGTAGGACATGTGAGGTGTTTCTACTCAAGCTGTAGGACATGTGAGGTGTTTCTACTCAAGCTGTAGGACATGTGAGGTGTTGCTACTCAAGCTGTAGGACATGTGAGGTGTTTCTACTCAAGCTGTAGGACATGTGAGGTGTTTCTACTCAAGCTGTAGGACATGTGAGGTGTTGCTACTCAAGCTGTAGGACATGTGAGGTGTTTCTACTCAAGCTGTAGGACATGTGAGGTGTTGCTACTCAAGCTGTAGGACATGTGAGGTGTTTCTACTCAAGCTGTAGGACATGTGAGGTGTTTCTACTCAAGCTGTAGGACATGTGAGGTGTTGCTACTCAAGCTGTAGGACATGTGAGGTGTTGCTACTCTGTACCAGTGAGCACCGTCCCAATTAAAGCAATGTTTGTCAAGCTATCTGTGGGTTAGTCCCAAATGGCACCTTATATAGTGAACTACTTTTTCTAAAGCCCTATGGACCTTGAGGGAAAAGTAATGCACTATAAAGGCAATAGGGTGGAATTTTTAACACACACTGATTGTGAACAATTTATACACCATAAAAAAGAGCAGGGAACTCTTCAAACTTGGAGAAGTACTTCACGAAAACATACAAAACCTTGGAGAAGTACTTCACGAAAACATACAAAACCTTGGAGAAGTACTTCAAAAAAACATACAAAACCTTGGAGAAGTACTTCAAAAAAACATACAAAACCTTGGAGAAGTACTTCACGAAAACATACAAAACCTTGGAGAAGTACTTCAAAAAAACATACAAAACCTTGGAGAAGTACTTCACGAAAACATACAAAACCTTGGAGAAGTACTTCAAAAAAACATACAAAACCTTGGAGAAGTACTTCACGAAAACATACAAAACCTTGGAGAAGTACTTCACGAAAACATACAAAACCTTGGAGAAGTACTTCATGAAAACATACAAAACCTTGGAGAAATACTTCAAAAAAACATACAAAACCTTGGAGAAGTACTTCACGAAAACATACAAAACCTTGGAGAAGTACTTCATGAAAACATACAAAACCTTGGAGAAGTACTTCACGAAAACATACAAAACCTTGGAGAAGTATTTAACTAAAACATACAAAACCTTGGAGAAGTATTTAACTAAAACATACAAAAGGCTCAAAGAAAAAGTGGTAAAAGGTTTAGCATTAGAAAGATGCTGAATGTCTGTTGGTCACCGGCTGACTGTCATCAAAGATTGTAGACCGACTCCAACTGTCAAATCAAATGTTATTGGTCGCTTACCCATATTTAGAGGTTATTGTGGGTGTAGCAAAATACTTAGTATTGTTACAACATAGAAAATAAAATCTAGTCTCTATTTATAATACTTGATAGAAATGTACATACTACAATATAATAAGAAGTACCAGAACTACATAGTAACATTCATCCTCTTCATCAATCCCCTTCATCACACCCTTCATCATCCGCTTCATCATCTCCTTCATCATCCCCTTCATCAGTAGAGGATTTGTACCTTTGAGCCCCTCCATTATGGTTCTGTGGTTCCGTTGTTCTGTGTTTCTAGGTTCTGTGTTTCTAGCTTCTGTGGTTCTATGGTTCCGTGGTTCTAGTAGGGTTATGTGGTTCTAGTACACTGGGGTGGCATTGCGGATCCCACAGCAGAGAACCATGGTGAAGATCATCTCAAAGATCTAGAGGGAAAAGAGACATTTATTCAACCTTTAATTAATCAACATCAAAAAAGAAAACCAACTGCTGTCCAGGAGCATCTCCATGGTAACATTACTCACCATGATGACAGCGACCACCAGGGCAGCTAGACCAATCAGGTAGAGCTTCTCAGAGAACAGATCCTTCAGCTTCAGATGACAGCTCTAACGGGAGGGGAACACAGAGCGGTCGAGTCAGGAAACCTCATTTAAACTGCCGTTTTCCCTCCTGCATACTGCTGTGTAAAGCATTCATTCATATAATACATAGATATTGACAGTAATAATGATTATTGTTCCCTACTAGGGAAGTCATGGTTTTTGGGCCAATACCAATATTGCAAAACATTATTTTAAACTATTTCACAGAATATCAAAACATTGAGTCCACTGGACATTGACCTGGGGTAAAATGTGCAGTTTCTCATGTGAAATCGCATTTTCCCATTTGAAATAGCTGTTATCACATGTGGAGCTTAAATCAAATGTAGAGTTCACATGTTAACACCACCTTTTAATATGAGAAAAAACATGTTTTCACTTTACATGTGAGTTGCAGTTGCATATTGTCACGGTGCGTCGGATATAAGGGACGATATACAGAGCGCTGGTGAAGTGTCATCCTTTTTATTAAAAATGAGGTGTTCTCACGAAGCATTTAATATAAAAAGGAGACTGAAAAAAAACAAACACGATTACAACAAAAACACGGTGACTTACTTTGTGGCCTGCCGGTAGTGCAGACAAACAAAAGAACAATGATCCACACACAGGTGGCTGTGTGTGGAGTCTAAATACTATCCCCAATCAGAGACAACGCTATACAGCTGTCTCTGATTGGGGATGATCATCTCCCTAATAATGTGTGATGACTTGGTTGTGTGCCTCTCTCCTCCCCTAGGTGGGAGTAAGAGGCCTTACCACAACCAAGCCATCACAGTACCCCCCCCCCAAGGTGCGGACTCCCGATCGCACACACAATCCCCCCCTTCCTGAAAGACAAAAAAAAAATGTCCAAAAACTAGGGGGGACATGGCGGGGTACTGAGGTGGTTGCTGGTGGGGGCTCCGGTTCCGGTTCCGGGCGTGGCACAGGCTGTGAGAGTAGCTTCCCTCCTACCTCACAGTTGCACGCCCGGTCCGGTCCGGACCCCGGCGCGGTGGTTCCCCCCTCAGTACTCCCGCCATTCACCAAGTCCTGTCTGGACCCTGGTGCGGGAGCCCTCGACCCTGGAGAGGGGCTGACAACCGGCCCCGGACTGGGCACCGGTGGAGCGGACTGCTCCTTCCCTGGAGCGACGTAGACGACCGGCCCCGGACTGGGCACCGGTGGAGCGGACTGCTCCGTCTCTGGAGCGACGTAGACGACCGGCCCCGGACTGGGCACCGGTGGAGCGGACTGCTCCGTCTCTGGAGCGACGTAGACGACCGGCCCCGGACTGGGCACCGGTGGAGCGGACTGCTCCGGCACTGGAGCGACGTGGACGACCGGCCCCGGACTGGGCACCGGTGGAGCGGACTGCTCCGTCACTGGAGCGACGTAGATGACCGGCCCCGGACTGGGCACCGGTGGAGCGGACTGCTCCGGCACTGGAGCGAAGCAGACGACCGGCCCTGGACTGGGCACCGGTGGAGGAGGCTCCAGGCCTTGAGCTGTGGCTGGCTCCGGGACGCTGACCTTCGCTGGAGGTGGCGTGGCGCTGACCTTCGCTGGAGGTGGCGTGGCGCTGACCTTCGCTGGAGGTGGCGTGGCGCTGACCTTCGCTGGAGGTGGCGTGGCGCTGACCTTCGCTGGAGGTGGCGTGGCGCTGACCCTCGCTGGAGGTGGCGTGGCGCTGACCCTCGCTGGAGGTGGCGTGGCGCTGACCCTCGCCGGAGGTGGCGTGGCGCTGACCTTCGCCGGGGACCTCGGGCTGCTGACCGTCGCCGGGGACCTCGGGCTGCTGACCGTCGCCGGGGACCTCGGGCTGCTGACCGTCACCGGGAACCTCGGGCTGCTGACCGTCACCGGGAACCTCGGGCTGCTGACCGTCACCGGGGACCTCGGGCTGCTGACCGTCACCGGGGACCTCGGGCTGCTGACCGTCACCGGGGACCTCGGGCTGCTGACCGTCACCGGGGACCTCGGGCTGCTGACCGTCACCGGGTACTTCGGGCTGCTGACCGTCACCGGGGACCTCGGGCTGCTGACCGTCACCGGGGACCTCGGGCTGCTGACCGTCACCGGGGACCTCGGGCTGCTGACCGTCACCGGGGACCTCGGGCTGCTGACCGTCACCGGGGACCTCGGGCTGCTGACCGTCACCGGGGACCTCGGGCTGCTGACCTTCTCCGGAGGTCTCGGGCTGCTGACCTTCACAGGAGGCCTCAGGCTGCTGACCTTTACAGGAGACCTCAGGCTACTGACCGTCACAGGAGGCCTCGGGCTGCTGACCTTCTCCGGAGACCTCAGGCTGGATGCCGTGCCCACCCTGGGCACCGACGCAGAGGTGGTCTTCAGCCCTGCAGCTGGTCTGGCTGTCGGCCCCAGACTGGGCACCGACACGCTATGGAGCTCCTGCTCCACAGCGGGACTGAACGTCGTGCCCACCCTGGGCACCGACGCAGAGATGGTTCCCAACCCTCTGGTGGGGCTGAACGTCGTGCCCACCCTGGGCACCGACGCAGAGATGGTTTCCAGCCCTCTGGTTGGGCTGGCTGTCGGCCCCAGACTGGGCACCGACGCGCTATGGAGCTCCTGCTCCACAGCGGGACTGAACGTCGTGCCCACCCTGGGCACCGACGCGGAGAGGGTTTCCAGCCCTGTGGTTGGGCTGGCTGTCGGCCCCAGACTGGGCACCGACGCGCTATGGAGCTCCTGCTCCACAGCGGGACTGAACGTCGTGCCCACCCTGGGCACCGACGCGGAGAGGGTTTCCAGCCCTGTGGTTGGGCTGGCTGTCGGCCCCAGACTGGGCACCGACACGCTATGGAGCTCCTGCTCCACAGCGGGGCTGAACGTCGTGCCCACCCTGGGCACCGACGCAGAGATGGTCTCCAACCACAGAGCTGGGCTGGCGACCGTCGCGGTAGCCTCCGTGCGAGGAGTAGGCACGGGGCGTACTGGACTGGGGACACGCACCATAGGTCTGGTGCGAGGAGCTGGCACGGGTCGCACCGGGCTGGAGACACGCACCATAGGTTGGGTGCGAGGAGTAGGCACAGACCGTACCGGGCTGGGGGAACGCACCACTGGTCTGGTGCGAGTAGCTGGAACGGGCTGTACCTGGCTGGGGAAACGCACCGTTGGATCGGTGCGTTGAGCTGGCACGGGTCGCGCCGGGCTGGGGAAACGCACCATAGGTTGGGTGCGAGGAGTAGGCACAGACCGTACCGGGCTGGGGGAACGCACCACTGGTCTGGTGCGAGTAGCTGGAACGGGCTGTACCTGGCTGGGGAAACGCACCGTTGGGTCGGTGCGTTGAGCTGGCTCGGGTCGCGCCGGGCTGGGGAAACGCACTGTTGGGTTGTTGCGTTTAGCTGGCACGGGACTCACCGGGCTAGCGTTGCGCACCGATGGTTTGGTGCGCTGAGTCGGTCTCCTCCTCCTCCGACTCTGGACCGGCGCTGGAGGCACCGGACTGGGAACTGGCGCTGGAGCACGACTGTCCCTGTCGTGCCTACTCCACCGCCAATCCCAATCCTGTGAGGGTTCCTCCGGGAACCCCCACGAGTGAGGGAACAGAAGCACATCGTCGTCGTCTTCCTCCGACTCCTCTCTGTACTCCCGTTCCCACGGCTGTAGGGGCTCCTCCTGGAACCCCCACGAGTGCAGTGGTCGGGGCTCTTCTCCCTCGATCCCCGACCACCCCCATAGCCCCCCCCCAAAATCTGTTTGAGGGGTTTTCTGGGCTCCAGGCTGGTCCTCAAACCTAGCCCGGTGACGTGTCCTCCGTCTCCGGCGCCTCGGTTGCTCCGGACCCCAGCCTTCCTCCACCGCATGATAATGGTAGACATCCTCTTTCGATAATTTCCCCATATCGTAGAGGATGTCTACCACTGTCTTCTCTCGTTGCGTCCCAGGGTGGTGGATCATTCTGTCACGGTGCGTCGGATATAAGGGACGATATACAGAGCGCTGGTGAAGTGTCATCCTTTTTATTAAAAATGAGGTGTTCTCACGAAGCATTTAATATAAAAAGGAGACTGAAAAAAAAAAAACACGATTACAACAAAAACACGGTGACTTACTTTGTGGCCTGCCGGTAGTGCAGACAAACAAAAGAACAATGATCCACACACAGGTGGCTGTGTGTGGAGTCTAAATACTATCCCCAATCAGAGACAACGCTATACAGCTGTCTCTGATTGGGGATGATCATCTCCCTAATAATGTGTGATGACTTGGTTGTGTGCCTCTCTCCTCCCCTAGGTGGGAGTAAGAGGCCTTACCACAACCAAGCCATCACACATATGTGAAATTTGCTGATTCACATTTTAAAAACTTTCACATGTGAAAATCGGATATACAATTTCACATGTGAAACTCTTTCTCATGTGAAAATGTCACATTCACATCAATCACAAGAGAAAATCTAATTTGCAGTTTCACATGTAAGAAAACTCTAAGTTAAAAACTCACTTTCACATGTGGAATTTCCAGTTCACATGCTGGTGAAAGAGTGTGATTCTCCTCACATGTGGACATATTGTAGTAGCAACGTTTACACATATGGAATTGCACATTCTGTAATTCTCTAAAAATGGTAACTTAGCCTACCTGAGCCTATCAAGTGTGTTAAAAAATTATTCTCACTGTCAGAAGTAACTCAAGTTAATACACTGAAAACCTATACAGCTAAAAACAACAGTGCAATGTCATTAAAAGCTGACTGTGTGGTTAAAGAAAGTGTGTTAATTAATTGACCTGTTTTAACCGTTACTTTGGACAAAATCAATGCTTTTTGTATAAAAAAAATCTTCAATTAAAGCCAAATCCTGCGATAAAACCCGATTAAAAAAATATAATAATTTGACAGCCTGAGTTGACATACAAATGTGAAAATACACATGTGAAAGTGTAGCGGACATGAGTCGGTCATGGTTGCCCGTGGTCACATGATGAGGTAGCCCCGCTTGCGACTTCAAAATTAGTGTTGGCCCTCTTGGTCTAATGATCAAGATGTTGGCTTCTCCCGTAGGAGATCCGGATTCAAAAGCAAACATGTGGAAACTTATTATATAATGTGAAATGTTGGGTCATGTGAAAAATGTATGTGAAATTTCACACGTGTCCCAAAACCACCTGTGCGACTCATGTGAACATATAATTGTATTGCCCTTGAAAAAAAAAAACACTAGGGCCTCCCGAGTGGCGCAGCGGTCTTAGGCACTGCATCGCAGTGTTGCAGCGTCACTACAGTCTGGGATCGAACCCAGGCTGTGTCACAACCGTCCGTGACCGGGAGTCCCATATGGTGCCGCACAATTGGCCCAGCGTCATCCGGGTTATGGGAGGGCTTAGCCGGGGGGACTTTACTTGACTAATTGTGCTCTAGCGACTCCTTGTTGGGGGGTTGGGCGCCTGCGGGCTGACTTCGATTGTCAATTGAACAGTGTTTCCTAGGACACATGGGTGTAGCTGGCTTCCGGGTTAAGCGGGCAGGTGTTAAGAAGCGTGGCTTGGCGGGTCATGTTTCGGAGGACGCAGAAATGAGACAAGATCATAATCACGAAATTGTGGAGAATAAGGGGGTAGAAATTACACATCATTATAACAAATGTGATTTTACATAGATGTGTGTGGAGGACAGGGGAGGACAGCTAGCTTCCGTCCTCCTCTGGGTACATTGACTTCAATACAAAACCTAGGAGGCTCATGGTTCTCACCCCCTTCCATAGACTTACACAGTAACTATGACAACTTCCGGAGGATGTCCTCCAACCTATCAGAACTCTTGCAGCAGGAACTGACATGTTGTCCACCCAATCCAAGGATCAGAGAATGAATCTAGTACTGAAAGCATAAGCTACAGCTAGCTAGCACTGTAGTGCATAAAATGTGGTGAGTAGTTGACTCAAAGAGAGAAAGACAATTTCTTAAAAAATGAAGGAGAAGCAAGAGCGAGAGAGATATTTTGTTGTATTTTTTTCACTTTCACTTACTTAGCAACTGGCTAGTTTAGCCCACTCAAACACCGACTCAACCAGAGAGGGATGCTATGTTAGCTAGTTTAGCCCACTCAAACACCGACTCAACCAGAGAGGGATGCTATGTTAGCTAGCTGGCTTTCCAAAACTGAAACTCTTCCAAGGTAAGCTTTTGGTTTTATAAATGTATTGCCATCGTGGCCCAGCGGTGTAACTGCTAAACTGCTGGCTGTAGCAGGTTTACTAACGTGTTAGTTCTAGTAGCTATGTTGACTATGACGTTAGCTAATATGGTGAAAACAATGTATGCTGTATGTAGCGGTTAGTGGTTATGGTATGAAGGTTTGGCTTGGAAATGTATCTTTGCTTGGTCACAGACAGCTGTTGAGTTGTGTACTGAAGTCCACAAGCGAAGGTGAGAGGAAGAGATGCGAGAAGGAATTAGACAACAAGCAAAGTGATCATGCTGTTTGTATGTGGCTGCTATGAAAGTGAACTGTGTTTGCGGGTGATCAGGGGTGTATTCATTTGTTTCTTAAACGAAAGAAACCGGAACGAAATGGGAATAAACATACCTGAATTCGTCCAATGGAAACTCTTGTTTGCAACTGTTGGACTAATGATTACACCCTAGATCAGCTAGATGCAGGCAAGAGTGTGCAAGGATGTATTGAATGTGTCACTGTCTGTCACCTTGATTACCAAAAAAAGTATCACCTTGACCTGTGCACCAACGTTGTAAACTTTCATTCATAGGCTAGGTTGTAGCAACCTCATGATGGGTCTAGGGAAAATGTGAGTATCATGTAGAAGCCTAAACCTATCGATGTTACATTAAGCTGGGTGAATGGAATATGAATGACAGTCATCCAATATGCTGTAATAGAAATGAGGGTCATTAAAAACATTATTGTTCTCCCTCATCTGAGACGGCACCGACCACCACTGGTAGCCACCCAGCTTTATAGCACTTAACAAGATTACATAGGCGTACTGTTACCTGTGGTTTCAACAGGGCATCGTCCAGGGTCTTCTTGGGACACAGGGCTCCGGCTACTTGTACGAATAAGGGGGAGTCATCTCCTTTCCCACAGCAGTCCAGCTGAGGTAGAGACAGGTAGAGACAGGTTTAGACAGGTAGAGACAACCGTTCAGACACGCCATTTCTTGATTGATTAGTTGATTGATTGGCATTATATTATACAATACCTCCCCTGTTCTACTGAACCATCACTCAATAACTATCACACTCTGGAGAACACATCGTATAGAGGTATTGTAACAAATAGACCACTGAAATAACTCTGCAATCAGCTGTTCATATCTTTACCACAGTAATAACGTATAGATTTTCAACAGGAATAGCTAGCGCCATCTGATCACATGAATACATTACGCTAAAGCAGTTTAACAGACTTATATGATGATGGTGAGAGAGATGACGTACCGTCTCGTGGAACACCTCCAGGACGTGGATAGCAGCTGTTTTGGTGGGAGAGTCTACGACGTCCACTGACTTGATGTACGCCGCATCATAGAAGTTAATCATCTCCTTGGAGATCTGAAACAGAAGACGGTAGTTAGGGGTTTGTACAATGTCTCTGTGTGTGAGTTGGGGGGGTTGTGTGTGTGGGGTGTGGGTTGGTGAACTGTGTGAGTTGGGGGGGTTGTGTGTGTGGGGTGTGGGTTGGTGAACTGTGTGAGTTGGGAGAGTTGTGTTTTTGGGGTGTGGGTTGGTGTACTGTGTGAGTTGGGGGGGTTGTGTGTGTGGGGTGTGGGTTGGTGAACTGTGTGTGTCTTACGGTGTCTCGGTTACTGAATCCCCAGATCCCAGCGGCCACCTCACAGATAAACAGACACACCAACATGAAGAAAAACTGAAAGAGAAAGAAACATGAAGGTTAATTTGTTGTATATAACACAACCAGCCCCTTAACAACCTCTGTTGTATATAACACAACCAGCCCCTTAACAACCTCTGTTGTATATAACACAACCAGCCCCTTAACAACCTCTGTTGTATATAACACAACCAGCCTCTTAACAACCTCTGTTGTATATAACACAACCAGCCCCTTAACAACCTATGTTGAATATAACATAATAGCCTCTAAGCCTGTGGAAATTTGTGCCACAACTGAGTATATAATGCCCCTCCCACCACATACTCCAGTCAACCCCATTAGCCATGCTGCCCCTCCCACCACATACTCCAGTCAACCCCATTAGTACCTCCATATCCTTAGTACATCCATATCCTTAGTACCTCCATACCCTTAGGACCTCCATACCTTCAGTACCTCCATATCCTTAATACACCCATATCCTTAGTACCTCCATACCCTTAGGACCTCCATACCTTCAGTACCTCCATATCCTTAGTACATCCATATCCTTAGTACCTCCATACCCTTAGTACCTCCATACCTCCATACCCTTAGTACCTTCATACCCTTAGTACCTCCATACCCTTAGTACCTCCATACCTCCATACTATTAGTACCCAAATATCGCCATAACCCTAGTAATGCAATACACTTAGTAACTCCATACCTCAATACCCTTAGTACCTCCATACCCTTAGTACCTCCTTACCCCCAGACCCTTAGTACCTCCATACCTTAGTACCTCCAGACCCTTAGTACCTCCATACCTTAGTACCTCCATACCTCCATAACATTAGTACCTCCATGCCCTTAGTACCTCCATATTTCCATACTATTAGTACCTCAATATCGCCATAACCTTAGTACCTCCATACCCTTAGTACCTCTGTACCTCCATACTTCCATACCTTTAGTACATACATACCCTTAGTACCTCCAAACCTTAGTACCTCCATACCCTTAGTACCGCCATATTTTTAGTACCTCCATACTTTTAGTACCTCCATACCCTTAGTACCTCAATATGTCCAGAGCCTTAGTACCTCCATACCTTAGTACATCCATACCCTTAGTACCTCCATACATTTAGTACCTCCATACCTTAGAACCTCCATAGCTTTAGTACCTCCATACATCCATAACCTTAGTACCCCATACCTAAGTACATCCATACCCTTAGTACCTACATACCCTTACTTCCTCCATACCTTACTACCACCATACCCTTAGTACCTCCACAACCTTAGTACCTCCATACCTACATACCCTTAGTACCTCCATACCTCCATACCCTTAATACCTCCGTACCCTTAGTACCTCCATATCCTTAGTACCTCCATAACTCCATACCCTTAGTACATCCATACCCTTAGTACCTCCATACCCTTAGTACATCCATACCCTTAGTACCTCCATATCCTTAGTACCTCCATAACTCCATACCCTTAGTACATCCATACCCTTAGTACATCCATACCCTTAGTACCTCCATACCCTTAGTACATCCGTACCCTTAGTACCTCCATATCCTTAGTACCTCCATAACCCCATACCCTTAGTACCTCTATACCTACATACCCTTACTACCTCCATACCTCCATACCCTTAATACCTCCGTACCCTTAGTACCTCCATATCCTTAGTACCTCCATAACTCCATACCCTTAGTACCTCCATACCCTTAATACCTCCATACCCTTAGTACCTCTATACCTCCATATCCTTAGTACCTCCATAACTCCATACCCTTACTACCTCCATACCTCCATACCCTTAATACCTCCGTACCCTTAGCACCTCCATACCCTTAGTACCCTCATACCTCCATACCCTTAGTACCTCCATACCTTAGTACCTCCATACCTTAGTACCTCCATACCCTTAGTACCTCCATACCTTAGTACCTCCATACCTCTAATACCCTTAGTACCTCCATACCTCCATACCCTTAGTACCACCATACCCTTAGTACCACCATACCCTTAGTACCACCATACCCTTAGTACCTCCATACCCTTAGTACCTCCATACCTCTAATACCCTTAGTACCTCCATACCTCCATACCCTTAGTACCTCCATACCTCCATACCCTCAGTACCTCCATACCTCCATACCCTTAGTACCTCCATACCTCCATACCCTTAGTACCTCCATAACCTTAGTACCTCCATACCTCCATACCCTTAGTACCTCCATACCTCCATACCCTCAGTACCTCCATACCCTTAGTACCTCCATACCCTCAGTACCTCCATACCCTTAGTACCTCCATACCCTTAGTACCTCCATACCCTTAGTACCTCCATACCCTCAGTACCTCCATACCCTCAGTACCTCCATACCCTTAGTACATCCATACCCTTAGTACCTCCATACCTCCATACCCTTAGTACCTCCATACCCTCAGTACCTCCATACCTCAATACCCTTAGTACCTCAATACCCTCAGTACCTCCATACCTCAATACCCTTAGTACCTCAATAGCCTCAGTACCTTCATACCTCCATACCCTTAGTAGGCATCCTAGACCAAAACAACAAAAATGTACTTGTTCGTGAGAATCTCAACTTTCCACAGATGGGTCATATTATTAGGTTTTAGGCCAAACTGTTCAGACGCTACAGACAGAAGTTGGCAGATCGGCTGTACCGACTTCAGACGAGTCCCAAGACGCGTGGGGGGTCGTAGAGCGAAACAAAGAACACCACCGTTTTCGTGAGATTCTCATCTGATAATAGTTTATAGGCCAAACCGTTCGGATTTTGTGAGAAGACAGACTTTCGGGATGTCCCATGGTCTGACAAACACTGTTCTAGCTCTGTCACCTTTCACCTCAGATGCGGAAATGCGACATCGGCGGATGCGGTAGATTGAGACGCATCCAATGCCAAAAAAAAAACGGATATCGCTAGTTTAAACTGAATTAATTGAACATTGCCAAATGCATCAAAAAAAATATTGTGACTATTTAATGCAACCCTTTCTGTTAATAGATTGCAAACAGCATACAACTGACCTAAACGTTTAGAAAGTATGTCACATTACTCATCCATACCCTTAAAACACATATGAAGTGAATGTACACTGTTTAACTCACATCTGAAGGCTGGGGGGCATTTAGGACGCACTGCGGATCGCAAACATATCCTAATGATTATGATCACACTTCCTCAATTCAAATATTATAGCGACACTATACTATATAGTTTGGTATGGTTTAGAAACTTGAGAACCAAGCTCGAGTTATCAGTGTAGCCCTGTTATCACTTGGACATATCTTCACGCCTAGAAAAAAACCTCCAGACTTCGTCATAATTACAACCCCAAAAAATATTACAGGGGTCAGTTGGGAAAAAACGAATCCCGTCCGAATCGTCCTCTGGAATAACTGACATGCTGGGGTAATAATTACAAACCAAAGTTCCCTAGTAATTAACACTAGTCCCGTGCGAATAGGGCTTTGGAAGTATGCCCTGATAGATTATACGGTGTGTCCTGCTGCCCTCTAGTGGTCACTCACTCACCGTTCCCAGGAGACACTGAGATTCCTGGATGGCACCATAGCAACCAAGGAACCCTACAAACATCATCACAGCTCCCACAGCTATCAGGATGTACACACCTAGAGGAGAGGAGAGGAGAGGAGAGGAGAGGAGAGGAGAGGAGAGGAGAGGAGAGGAGAGGAGAGGAGAGGAGAGGAGAGGAGAGGAGAGGAGAGGAGAGGAGAGGAGAGGAGTTTAGACACCACCAGATGGTAGTCAACCTCCACAGAACACAACTATTGTAATGGAGCTCTTGGCCTCCCTGTCCAGTGATACGACATGTGAGACATAGAGGACATCCTGTTACTGGGACAGGAAGACATCAACTTCCCAGATCCATCCTGACTGAAATTGATTTGATGCATGCACTTGATTTGACACATAGACATACACTGACAGCAAAGCAGAACTAGGCAGGACATGCCTCCCTCCCCTCTCTTCACAGGCAATAGGGTTAAATATTTTCAGGAAAATCTACCAATTGTCCTTTCCAAGACATTGCAAGGCCTTCCCTAGAATCCTGGTATTTCTGTTCAAAACGGTTTCTTCTCTGGATACCGGCTACCGGTATTAAACCCTAAAAAACAACTTTCCTCAGTGAACTTTAACCTCTGACCTACAGTACCATCTAACTCCAGGAAACAGGAAACACCCTGACAGAGCAGTCTAAAGAGGTAGACACAGTGAGTTCTGATTTCCCTCTCTCCATCTCTTTCTCACCACCCTCCTAGTGACCCTAAGACCCTCTCCCTCTCTCCATGCAGCTAGCGACTGGAACGAGCTGCAACAAACACTCAAACGACAGTTTTATCTCAATCTCTTCATTCAAAGACTCAATCATGGACACTCTTACTGACAGTTGTGGCTGCTTTGCGTGATGTATTGTCATCTCTACCTTCTTGCCCTTTGTGCTGTTGTCTGTGCCCAGTAATGTTCGTACCATGTTTTGTGTTGCTACCACGTTGTGTTGCTGCCATGCTATGTTGTTGTCTTAGGTCTCTCTTTATGTAGTGTTGTTTTGTCTCTCTTGTTGTGATGTGTGTTTGGTCCTATATTTATATTTTATTTATTTGTGTTTATTTATATTTTTAATCCCAGCCCCCGTCCCGCAGGAAGTCTTTTGCCTTTTGGTAGGCCGTCATTATAAATAAGAATTTGTTCTTAACTGATTTGCCTAGTTAAATAAAAGTTAAATAAATACAAATAAAATCTCTCTCTCACCACCCTCCCAGTGACCCTAATACCCTCTCCCTCTCTCCATCTCTCTCTCACCACCCTCCCAGTGACCCTAAGACCCTCTCCCTCTCTCCATCTCTCTCTCACCACCCTCCCAGTGACCCTAAGACCCTCTCCCTCTCTCCATCTTTCTCTCACCACCCTCCCAGTGACCCTAAGACCCTCTCCCTCTCTCCATCTCTCTCTCACCACCCTCCCAGTGACCCTAAAACCCTCTCCGTCTCTCCATCTTTCTCTCACCACCCTCCCAGTGACCCTAAGACCCTCTCCCTCTCTCCATCTTTCTCTCACCACCCTCCCAGTGACCCTAAGACCCTCTCCCTCTCTCCATCTTTCTCTCACCACCCTGCCAGTGACCCTAAGACCCTCTCCCTCTCTCCATCTCTCTCTCTTCCAGGCGTTAATGCTATTGTTGTGGAGAGCAGTGTGCTACCAGGGACCAGAGACTCAGCTATACAATAAAGGTCTGCGTCGCAAATGGCACCATCTTTCCTTTAAAGCACCTGGCTCTGGTCAAAATGAGTGTACTACTACATAGGGACTAGGGTGCCATTTGAGAGGCAGCATTATTCTACTACCTTCCATCACTATGACAACACCCTTTAAGCTCCAACAGGGTATGGAGAACTGAAAGGAGAAGGCTTATTTCCCAAATGACACCCTATTTCCTACATAGTGCACTACTTTTAAGACACTGGTGTGGTTAGATTGCGCTAAAGACAGATATAAATACTATGGCTGTAGCTGTTATAGGGGTGGGGAGGTATATACTGGGTGTCACAATAGGAACAATAGGAACACCTGTTGTTTCCATGACAGACTGAACAGGTGAATCCAGGTGAAAGCTATGATCCCTTATTGAATTCACTTGTTAAATCCACTTCAATCAGTGTAGATGAAGGGGAGGAGACAGGTTAAAGAAGGATGTTTAAGCCTTGAGACATGGATTGTGCATTGGTGCCATTCAGAGGGTGAATGAGCAAGACAAAATATATGCCAGGCACACCGGTCTCAAGAAAGGTCCAACACCCAAAGGACATCCAGCCAACTTGACAGAACTGTGGGAAGCATGGAGTCAACATCCCTGTAGAATGCTTTCAACTCCTTGAGGTACGCATTGAGGCTGTTCTGAGGGGAAAAGGGGGGGGCAACTAAATATTAGTTGCCCCCCCCCCTAAATAAATGTTTTGTACACTCAGTATTTATATAGGCATGGGTGACAGGAAGGAAATTGACAGCCCTGTATGGTTACACATTCTGGAATTTTTCATCAACTGTCCTCATTATATATGTATTCTCTCTCTCTCTCTCTCTCTCTCTCTCTCTCTCTCTCTCTCTCTCTCTCTCTCTCTCTCTCTCTCTCTACTAGTTGATAACTATAACCCCACATTCAAACTATTCTGCCACTTCTTCAACCCTCTCCACCCACTAGTCTGACAGAATCAACTACAGAGTCCACCTTTAGACGACAGAGGACAATTACAGATGACTTCACCATAACTAAATAGTCCAGCTGGTGTGGTAGGAGGGGAGCCTAGGAGAGGGTGTATATTTCCAGCCCTACATAAACATCAGTTTGGTGTGCCAAGCAGGCTAAAAACATCCACTCTTAACTCTAATTTATAACAAGCCCAGATGTACAAGGTTATTTGAATTATGCAAGGGCGTGTGTTTGAGGGGTAGAAGAGAAGAAAACCTCTTGATGTTCCTCTGGGTGGGTGTACTCTTCCTCCGTACCCCACCAATCATCAGTGAGCCCTGCTGGGTTGGTTGGCCTGTTCTCTGATATAAAAAGAGTTTGACCTTCTCTGTATACTTAGCTGTGGTAAGTATGGGAGTGGAGAAGTCCAAGTTTGAATTAATGGGCATACAGTATACATTTTGCTACCACAACAAACAAAATAGCCGAAGCCTACACACAGACCTTTGAAAACGTTCAGACCATGTATATTTACCATGTATATTTACCATGTGTATTTACCATGTGTATTTACCATGTATATTTACCATGTATATTTACCATGTACACTAACGTTCAAAAGTTTGGGGTCACTTGTTTGGGGTCACTTCCTTGTTTTTGAAAGAAAAGCAACATTTCATTAAAAGTCCATTAAAATAACATCAAATTGATCAGAAATACAGTGTAGACATTGTTAATGTTGTAAATGACTATTGTAGCTGGAAACGGCAGATTTTTTATGGAATATCTACATAGGCGTACAGAGGCCCATTATCAGCAACCATCACTCCTGTGTTCCAAAGGCATGTTGTGTTAGCTAATCCAGGTTTATCATTTTAAAAGGCTAATTGATCATTAGAAAACCCTTTTGCAATTATGTTAGCACAGCTGAAAACTGTTGTGCTAATTAAAGAAGGAATAAAACTGTCCTTCTTTAGACTAGTTGAGTATCTGGAGCATCAGCCTTTGTGGGTTCGATTACAGGCTCAAAATGGCCAGAAACAAAGAACTTTCTTCTGAAACTTGTCAGTCTATTCTTGTTCTGAGAAATGAAGGCTATTCCATGTAAGAAATTTCCAAGAAACTGAAGATCTCGTACAACGCTGTGTACTACTCCCTTCACAGAACAGCGCAAACTGTCTCTAAACAGAATAGAAAGAGGAGTGGGAGGCCCCGGTGCACAACTAAGCAAGAGGACAAGTACATTAGAGTGTCTAGTTTGAGAAACAGACCTCAACTGGCAGCTTCATTAAATAGTAGCCGTAAAACACCAGTCTCAACATCAACAGTGAAGAGGCGACTCCGGGATGCTGGCCTTCTAGGCAGAGTTGTAAAGAAAAAGCCATATCTTCCTCTGTCCAGTGTCTGTGTTCTTTTGCCCATCTTAATCTTTTATTTTTATTGGCCAGTCTGAGATATGGCTTTTTCTTTGCAACTCTGCCTAGAAGGCCAGCATCACGGAGTTGCAGGACCTGGGGGGGACACAACCCAACACACCATTGGGGGGGACAAAATCCAACACACCCCAGGGGGGGACACAACCCAACACACCCCTGGGGGTGGGACACAACCCAACACACCACTGGATGGACACACAACCCAACACACCCCTGGGACGCTAAACAACCCAACACACCCCTGGATGGACACACACAACCCAACACACCCCTGGGGGTGGGACACAACCCAACACACCCCTGGATGGACACACAACCCAACACACCCTTGGGGGGGACACAACCCAACACACCCCTGAATGGACACACACAACCCAACACACCCCTGGGGGGGACACAACCCAACACACCCCTGGATGGACACACACAACCCAACACACCCTAGGGTTCACAAACAGATATTGAAACAACAACAATATTTAAATGGTTTGTAGATACTTACTGATATAGAAGGTGCTTGGAGCCTGCTGGTCTTCAAACTGCTGCATGAGAAGACTGCTGGTCTGGTTGTCATGACGAAGCCATAGAGCCACTCCCAAGATCACACCTCCAGCCAACTGTCAGAGAGAGAGAGAGAGAGAGAGAGAGAGAGAGTCAGTTTAAACAGTCTTCCTGTTAGTTTGTCCTCTCCTCTGTGCACCTGCTTGCTCTTTGGGATCCTTGCCGGGTTACTGTAAAGCACTTTGTGACAACAGTCACCCTCTCCAATCTGTCAGTGTTTGTGGAAACCTAGCTTGTGTCTCTGGACTCCATTGTTCTCTCCAATAAGCAGGAAACCTAATCCTCAGTGTGAAAAGAGAGTTAGAGAGACTGCCATTCTAGCTACTCACCAGTGAAAACAACACTACAGAAAGAAGCAGTAAATCACAGGGAAGCTAGTGTCCAGGATATGCTGCAAGGGGAATACTATGGGTGACTGTAAAAAATGCTTGCAGAATCACACAGGGTACCAAGATGCCTCTCTAGCCTAAACACATTTCCTAATAAACCTACTTTGACCCTAGCCTACATGCAGTATTACCAAGTAATTATACATTAAGGGGGTCATATCCAAAATGCTATATCCACCAATTTTACACATTGCAGTTTTTTTTGGTCAGAGATGATTGCTTATGGGTACCTTCATGTGTGTGTAAAATATAACAGTTAGATTTTTTTATTAATAGAGTTTAGATGTGTATATATATATAAAACCACTACATATCCGTTGTTTAGCTGGAATATAATGTTTGTATCCTGTGTATTTGACTGTGATATGTGGTTGTCTCACCTAGCTATCTTAAGATTAATACACTAACTGTAAGGAATATACAGATGTCATTACTGGTATTGATTCATTTTATATTTATTTTATATCAGTTGTACAGTTCTTTATTGAAAATGTAGTAATTTGTTACATTTGACTGTGTAAAACCTAGCAGTATACTTTAGCATTTTACTAATATTATTATCTGTCTCTCTGAGATGAAACCATCAAGTGATATATTTCAAATCAATAAATGTGTGTCATTGAACAACCCCATGCCATGATTACATAGTGAAAAAACACACCAATCTACTTCAGAAGTTCTTCAAACAATAAAAGCTCATTTACCAACATTTCAGAAAATGTATATATAGAGTTTTAGAATGAAACTTGTAATTTGAGCCTAGCCTAAACATGAGCAAACCACCAGTCACAACATCTAGCCACTGCAGATAATTTTAAAAGGAAGCATGTGGGTACAAAGGAAATGTCAACAGGAAACATGTTCCCTCCCCCAATCTTACACATTTTAAATGTTTTTAATTGAACCTTTATTTAACTAGGCAAGTCAGTTAAGAATCAATTCTTATTTACAATGACGGCCTACCAAGGCCTCCTGCAGGGACGGGGGCTGGGATTAAAAATATAAATAAATTAAATAAACATATACACTACATAAAGAGAGACCTAAGACAACAACACAACATGGCAGCAACACAACATGGCAGCAGCACAAAACAGGGTACAAACATTACTGGGCACAGACAACAGCACAAAGGGCAAGAAGGTAGAGATGACAATACATCACGCAAAGCAGCCACAACTGTCAGTAAGAGCGTCCATGATTGAGTCTTTGAATGAAGAGATTGAGATAAAACTGTCCAGTTTGAGTGTTTGTTGCAGCTCGTTCCAGTCGCTAGCTGCAGCGAACTGAAAAGACGAGCGACCCAGGGTTGTGTGTGCTTTGGGGACCTTTAACAGAATGTGACTGGCAGAACGGGGGTTGTATGTGGAGGATGAGGGCTGCAACCCAGACCTGTGTTCAAATGATAATTGAAAACATTTAAAATACTTTTACTATGCTTGAGGACAAAGCCAGGGGAATTCCGAATGAAACTTTTAGGATGAGTGATAGAAAAAACGTGCAATTTGGGTTAATTAGACATAGCAATTAGAGTTCCTCAACTCTGAATCTCCCTTGCAAAAATAAATATGGAACTTGAAAGTGTGCAAATAAATACTACGGGTGATTGTAAAAATAAAATGCTTGCAGAATCGCACAGGGTACCAACATGTCACTCTAGCCTACATACTACCAAGTAAACCTACTTTAACCCTAGCCTACATACTACCAAGTAAACCTACTTTGACCCTAGCCTACATACTACCAAGTAAACTTACTTTAACCCTAGCCTACATACTACCAAGTAAACCTACTTTAACCCTAGCCTACATACTACCAAGTAAACCTACTTTGACCCTAGCCTACATACTACCAAGTAAACCTACTTTGACCCTAGCCTACATACTACCAAGTAAACCTACTTTGACCCTAGCCTACATACTACCAAGTAAACCTACTTTGACCCTAGCCTACATACTACCAAGTAAACCTACTTTAACCCTAGCCTACATACTACCAAGTAAACCTACTTTGACCCTAGCCTACATACTACCAAGTAAACCTACTTTGACCCTAGCCTACATACTACCAAGTAAACCTACTTTGACCCTAGCCTACATACTACCAAGTAAACCTACTTTGACCCTAGCCTATATACTACCAAGTAAACCTACTTTGACCCTAGCCTACATACTACCAAGTAATTCTACATTTGAAGGGGTCATATCCAAAACGCTATATCCACCAGTTTTTCACATTTTAGTTTTTTCATCAGAAATTATATCTTATGGGTATCTTCATGTGTGTGTAAAATATTACTGTTCTCAGATGTCTATTACATTTTTTTAATTTTTTTATAATGTTTAGCAAAACACTACATATCCCTTGTTTAGCTGGAATGTAATGTTTGTATCCTGTGTATTTGACTGTGATATGTGGTTGTCTCACCTAGCTATCTTAAGATGAATGCACTAACTGTAAGGAACTCTGGGTAAATTAGAAATGTCAAATGTAAATGTTTAATGTACAGATCTCATATTACTGTATTGATTCATGTGGGAACAAAGGAAAGATTAACAGGTTCCCTCCCCAATCCTCCAAATCAGACCAAAAACATGTGAAATGCTTTTACTATTCTTGATTGAGCTTGCCTGGTACAATGGAACCAATGGAATAGCTCCAAAAGGCAAACCCAGTCCTCCTGGCCCACCAGGCAGACTGAAGCAAGCGCTGAAAGTATCGGAAAGATTTCAAATACTATTTGAACACATGCATGTCTGCTCCCCATCTCCCTGCGCTGCCTGGCACATCTGGTAACAACTGGAGGGAACCACACTGGCATGCTTCCTACTACAACACACACACATGCACAAAGTAGCTCCATGTTTCTGTTGTGAGCAGTAGTACAGTACTAGGTTTTTATACCTAATATATACATTCTACAATCCCATTGTTGTTGGATTGTACATGTTACGTGTAGGGAGCTGGATTTTCAGAAGGATTGAAAAGTCTATAGAACCTCCTTCAGGACAAGCTTACTATTTTCAGTTTTCACATAGTTAAATATTCAGTTGGATCATTGAAAATATAGGCCTATCCTATGAGAGACTCTCACACAATATAACAGTTTGCTATATTCTCATAGGATATGCCTATATGGAAGTAATATTGAAATAGACAGGTTGGTATAACAACAATTGGAGTATTACTTAAATTCTATAATAAGCTAAAAGTAACATGCACTTTTATCAACCACAGATTGAAGAAGTGTGCTGATAATAATACATATAAAGTAACACCAATAAAAATACATGATTATGAGATTATGAGAAGTCTCAACTCACCCAGAAAACAAAATTTAAGAAAAAGAGCATGAATTTGATACACTTTGTGCAGCCTACTACTGTCATGATGCTGGAGTGTTCAGGTCCCGTCTTTTAGAGAAATAAATTATTAAGGTGCGCGTGATACCAAGATTCTGTCCAAGATTCTAAGAAGAAGGACCGTTTAGAGCTTCTCCTTCTTATAACAACTCAAAATCTGTGACAGAGACCTCGAGGTCTGTTCACCCAGATTGGGTAGAAACTCCTCCTTTTAATAATGAGTGTGTAACCCAGTCTGGAGACTGAGGTGGTGGAGACATGGAGAGCAGGGAGCTGCCCACCAAGTGGTGAGCTTGGTATACTGTAGAACCCAGTTTAATAGGATAGTACTGTACATAACAGAACCCAGTTTAATAGGATAGTACTGTACATAAAAGAACCCAGTTTAATAGGATAGTCAGTACTGTACATAACAGAACCCAGTTTAATATCACAGTACTGTACATAACAGAACCCAGTTTAATATGATAGTACTGTACATAACAGAACCCAGTTTAATATCACAGTACTGTACATAACAGAACCCAGTTTAATATGATAGTACTGTACATAACAGAACCCAGTTTAATATCACAGTACTGTACATAACAGAACCCAGTTTAATATGATAGTACTGTACATAACAGAACCCAGTTTAATATGATAGTACTGTACATAACAGAACCCAGTTTAATATGATAGTACTGTACATAACAGAACCCAGTTTAATATCACAGTACTGTACATAACAGAACCCAGTTTAATATCACAGTACTGTACATAACAAAACCCAGTTTAATAGGATAGTACTGTACATAACAGAACCCAGTTTAATAGGATAGTACTGTACATAACAGAACCCAGTTTAATATCACAGTACTGTACATAACAGAACCCAGTTTAATATCACAGTACTGTACATAACAAAACCCAGTTTAATAGGATAGTCAGTACTGTACATAACATAACCCAGTTTAATAGGATAGTCAGTACTGTACATAACAGAACCCAGTTTAATATCACAGTACTGTACATAACAAAACCCAGTTTAATAGGATAGTCAGTACTGTACATAACAGAACCCAGTTTAATAGGATAGTCAGTACAGTACATAACAGAACCCAGTTTAATATCACAGTACTGTACATAACAGAACCTAGTTTAATAGGATAGTCAGTACTGTACATAACAGAACCCAGTTTAATATCACAGTACTGTACATAACAGAACCCAGTTTAATAGGATAGTCAGTACTGTACATAACAGAACCCAGTTTAATATCACAGTACTGTACATAACAGAACCCAGTTTAATAGGATAGTCAGTACTGTACATAACAGAACCCAGTTTAATATCACAGTACTGTACATAACAGAACCCAGTTTAATATCACAGTACTGTACATAACAGAACCCAGTTTAATAGGATAGTCAGTACTGTACATAACAGAACCCAGTTTAATATCACAGTACTGTACATAACAGAACCCAGTTTAATAGGATAGTAAGTACTGTACATAACAGAACCCAGTTTAATAGGATAGTCAGTACTGTACATAACAGAACCCAGTTTAATAGGATAGTAAGTACTGTACATAACATAACCCAGTTTAATAGGATAGTCAGTACAGTACATAACAGAACCCAGTTTAATAGGATAGTCTAGGTAATACATACAGTACTTTGACTGAAACTAAACACAGGTCATCTACAGTTTGTCAACACCATCTGCTCTAAAACTCACTCACTGCGCATCATTCAAAACAACTATGTAAGCTACTTTGTAACGTATAACTCAACAAGATCTAAATACATATTCCCAATGAAACGGATTGGGTTCAAATTGTCGGTATGCAGATGTTGTATGAATGTTTCACCACTAAAACTTGAAGAATCACGAATCACGTTTGACGGTGAGAAAGGTGAAGGGAGGGCGACCACAACATGAACATGATTCGGATCTTCAGCTCTGGGGAAAAGGGATCCAGGGGGGCGGGACTACGTGCGGTTGTAGTCTCCGACAAAGTTCTGTCAGTGTCAGAAATAGAGCCCCACAGTGGATGTGTCATAATACCCATAAAACCTAGCGGTCAAACAGGGAAATGGTTCCAAGTGTTTTTCGACCATTCATTTTTCCAATAGGGTATTTTAGAAACACTTCAAATCAGGGCTGTGTTGCGTGTACCCTGGAGTGGCGTTTTGATAACCATGTAAATCTCTCTGTGACAAGGTGACTTTTATCAATATATTCAGCTCAATTTACTCTCAGATTTTGAAAATGCTAATTAGCATCAAGGTAGACTTCATCCAAAACTACAAATCCCTGCAAGCTCCTGCACATCATCTCTAACTGACACCTTTACTAACAGGTATTGTGTCAATTTAAAACTTGCATAAGACAGTTCACAGAACTGTCCATTTAAAGAAATGTAGACAATTTATGAATTTAGCTAACATTAGATAGTTAATCCAGAGATTCTTACTTTTGCCTCGAGTCTCGTCCAGATAATCATGGCATTTCCAGCTAATTAGCATTTCATTTTGTGGGGTAAATACATATGGAAGGGTATATGGAGGTCTTAATGGAGGGGTATATGGAGGTCTTTTTGGAGGGGTATATGGAGGGGTATATGGAGGTCTTTATGGAGGTCTTTATGGAGGGGTATATGGAGGGGTATATGGAGGTCTTTATGGAGGGGTATTTTGAGGGGTATATGGAGGGGTGTATGGAGGGGTATTTTGTAGGGGTATATGGAGGGGTATTTTGTAGGGGTATATGGAGGGGTATTTTGTAGGGGTATATGGAGGGGTATTTTGAGGGGTATATGGAGGGGTATATGGAGTGGAATATGGAGTGGTATTTTGACGGGTATATGGAGGGGTATTTTGAGGGGTATATGGAGGGGTATATGGAGTGGAATATGGAGTGGTATTTTGACGGGTATATGGAGGGGTATTTTGAGTGGTATATGGAGGGGTATTTTGTAGGGGTATATGGAGGGGTATTTTGAGGGGTATATGGAGGGGTATTTTGAGGGGTATATGGAGGGGTATATGGAGTGGAATATGGAGTGGTATTTTGACGGGTATATGGAGGGGTATTTTGAGTGGTATATGGAGGGGCATTTTGTAGGGGTATATGGAGGGGTATATGGAGTGGATTATGGAGTGGTATTTTGAGGGGTATATGGAGGGGTATTTTGAGGGGTATATGGAGGGGTATTTTGTAGGGGTATATGGAGGGGTATTTTGAGGGGTATATGGAGGGGTATTTTGAGGGGTATATGGAGGGGTATTTTGAGGGGTATATGGAGGGGTATTTTGTAGGGGTATATGGAGGGGTATTTTGTAGGGGTATATGGAGGGGTGTTGTGTAGGGGTATATGGAGGGGTATTTTGTAGGGGTATATGGAGGTTATTTTGAGGGGTATATGGAGGGGTATTTTGTAGGGGTATATGGAGGGGTATTTTGAGGGGTATATGGAGGGGTGTTTTGAGGGGCATAAGGAGGGGTATTTTGTAGGGGTATAAGGAGGGGTATTTTGTAGGGGTATATGGAGGGGTATTTTGAGGGGTATATGGACGGGTATATGGAGGGTATTTTGTAGGGGTATATGGAGGGGTATTTTGAGGGGTATATGGAGGGGTATTTTGAGGGGTATATGGAGGGGTATTTTGAGGGGTATATGGATGGTATTTTGTAGGGGTATAAGGAAGGGTATTTTGAGGGGTATATGGAGGGGTATTTTGAGGAGTATATGGAGGGGTATTTTGTAGGGGTATATGGAGGGATATTTTGTAGGGGTATATGGAGGGGTATTTTGTAGGGGTATATGGAGGGGTATATTGTAGGGGTATATGGAGGGGTATTTTGAGGGGTATATGGAGGGTATTTTGTAGGGGTATATGGAGGGGTATTTTGTAGGGGTATATGGAGGGGTATTTTGTAGGGGTATATGGAGGGGTATTTTGAGGGGTATATGGAGGGTATTTTGAGGGGTATATGGAGGGGTATTTTGTAGGGGTATAAGGAGGGGTATTTTGAGGGGTATATGGAGGGGTATTTTGTAGGGGTATAAGGAGGGGTATTTTGAGGGGTATATGGAGGGGTATTTTGAGGGGTATATGGAGGGGTATTTTGAGGGGTATATGGAGGGTATTTTGTAGGGGTATTTTGAGGGGTATATGGAGGGTATTTTGTAGGGGTATATGGAGGGGTATTTTGTAGGGGTATATGGATGGGTATTTTGTAGGGGTATATGTAGGGGTATTTTGAGGGGTATATGGAGGGGTATTTTGAGGGGTATATGGAGGGTATTTTGTAGGGGTATTTTGAGGGGTATATGGAGGGTATTTTGTAGGGGTATATGGAGGGGTATTTTGTAGGGGTATATGGATGGGTATTTTGTAGGGGTATATGGAGGGGTATATGGAGGGGTATAAGGAGGGGTATAAGGAGGGGTATTTTGTAGGGGTATATGGAGGGGTATTTTGTAGGGGTATATGGAGGGTATTTTGAGGGGTATATGGAGGGGTATTTTGTAGGGGTATAAGGAGGGGTATTTTGAGGGGTATATGGAGGGGTATAAGGAGGGGTATTTTGAGGGGTATATGGAGGGGTATTTTGAGGGGTATATGGAGGGTATTTTGTAAGGGTATATGGAGGGGTATTTTGTAGGGGTATATGGATGGGTATTTTGTAGGGGTATATGTAGGGGTATTTTGAGGGGTATATGGAGGGGTATTTTGAGGGGTATATGGAGGGTATTTTGTAGGGGTATTTTGAGGGGTATATGGAGGGTATTTTGTAGGGGTAAATGGACGGGTATTTTGTAGGGGTATATGGATGGGTATTTTGTAGGGGTATATGGAGGGGTATTTTGAGGGGTATATGGAGTTTTTTTTAGGGGTATATGGAGGGGTATTTTGAGGGGTATATGGAGGGGTATTTTGTAGGGGTATATGGAGGGGTGTTTTGTAGGGGTATTTTGTTGGGGTATATGGAGGGTATTTTGTAGGGGTATATGGAGGGGTATTTTGTAGGGGTATTTTTTCCTGTTCGACACCTTCCTTCATGGATTATCAGAGGAAATCCAAGACGAACTCGCAGCCCGGGAGTTACCCAGGGACCTCAACTCCCTCATAGCCTTGACTATAAGGATCAATGGGCGCCTATGGGAAATCAGGAGGGAGAGGATGTCTGTTCTCAGCCACACTCGATCATCCACGGTTTCTCCCTCACCTCTGAAGAAGCCCGGAAGTCCCCGACGCTTGCATTCTCGAGAGAATCCGAAATCAACCGAGCCCCCTCTAGCAGCTCTAGCCTTTAGCTCAGTGCGGCTGTTGCCTGTAATCCATGGCTTCTGGTTGGGATATGTACGTACGGTCACTGTAAGGACAACGTTGTTGATGCACATATTAATGAAGCCGGTGACTGATGTGGTAAACTCCTCAATGCCATTGGATGAATCCCGGAACATATTCCAGTCTGTGCTAAAGAAACAGTCCTGTAGCTTAGCATCCGCTTCATTGGACCACTTCCGTATTGAGCGAATCACTGGTACTTCCTGAGTTTTTGCTTTTAAGCAGGAATCAGGAGCTTTTTACTTGTCTCTGTTTGTGGAGTAAAGGTGACGTGCTGGTAGAAATGAGGTAAAACGGATTTCAGTTTTCCTGCATTAAAATCACCAGCCACTAGGAGCGCCGTCTCTGGATGAGCATGTTCTTGTTTACTTATGGCCTTTATACAGCTGGTTGAATGTAGTCTTAGTGCCAGCATCGGTCTGTGGTGGTAAATAGACGGCTATGAATAATATAGATGAGAATTATATTGGTAGATAGTGTTGTCTACAGCTTATCATGAGGTACTCTACCAAGTGCGAGCAAAACCTTAAGACTTCCTTAATATTAGAGATCGCGCAACAGCTGTTAACAAAGAGACCCCCCCCCCCCTCGTCGAGTTTACCCGACGCTGCTGTTCTGTCCTGCCGATGCATAGTAAAACCAGCTAGAATATTATCCATGACCATGTTCAGCCAAGTTTCCAAGAAACATAGGATGTTAGCCTCTAATGAAGAACCAAGAAATTTGCATCTGACTGGAAATGTGCAGAGACTTTTCCCGGTCTCTCCAGTTTTGTATTTTCAATCCAGCACCTTCACTAATAGTTTTGGGTGTCCGTTAGAGACTGGCCAGTTTTATTCCTTCTTTAATTAGCACAACAGTTTTCAGCTGTGCTAACATAATTACAAAAGGGTTTTCTAATGATCAATTAGCCTTTTAAAATGATAAACTTGGATTAGCTAACACAACATGCCTTTGGAACACAGGAGTGATGGTTGCTGATAATGGGCCTCTGTACGCCTATGTAGATATTCCATAAAAAATCAGCCGTTTCCAGCTACAATAGTAATTTACAACATTGACAATGTCTACACTGTATTTCTGATCAATTTGATGTTATTTTAATGGACAAAAAATGTGCTTTTCTTTAAAAAACAAGGAATATTTCTAAGTGACCCAAAACTTTTGAATGGTAGTGTATATGTTACAAATTCCTATTTGTTGTGGCTAATGTTAGCTAGGCTAGGGGTTAGGGGTTACGGTTAGGGTTAAGCTTAGGTTAGGGTTAAGATTAGGGTTAACGGTTAAGGTTAGGGTTAGGAGTTCGTTTAAAGGGTTAAGGTTAGGGGAACGGTTAGCTTGCATGCTAAGTAGTTGCAAAGTAGCTAAAAAGTAGTAAGTAGTTGCAAAGTTGCTAAGTAGCTAAAATTGTCCATGATGAGATTCAAACATAAAACTTTGGGTTGCTACACATTTGAGTTTGTGAACAACAGATGCATATCTGTATTCCATGTCATATGAAATTCATAGATTAGGGCCTAATTGTTGCATATGTCTTTTACATTTTTGTTCAGTGTTCATGGGTAATACCGCTCTCTGTTGGCAATGGCCATAATGACATCATAATGATTTTATTATGGCCTTCTATGGTGGAGAGAGGGAATTGAATTCAGAGGCTGTTGTATGTATCTTTGTTCATACTAAATCATGCTTATCAAAAGGGGAACACATTGCACCTTTCCATAAACTATCTCTATTCATTTCATTTCCATAAACTCTCTCTATTCATTTCATTTCCATAAACTATATTAATTGCTATTCTGTTTTTTGTTTATATTAATTTACATTCACATTCACGTTAAGCACTATGAAATGCATCCCCTGTACGAAATTTGCTCTTGATTCACATGCATACATTCATTTATGTGTTTGATGTATGATGGATGGGGCGTTTAACCTAATGATTTGAGGGTCATATCCAGCAAACCCTCAAAATAAAACCATTTTTTTTATTTTTTTTATTTCACCTTTATTTAACCAGGTAGGTCAGTTGAGAACAAGTTCTCATTTGCAACTGCGACCTGGCCAAGACAAAGCAAAGCAGTGCGACAAAAACAACACAGAGTTGACTATGTCAGACTGTCGGTTTGGACAATGGTCCAACATACTTACGGCTACTGTAACAAATAAAGACTTGTAGGAAGGAAAAGGGGTGGGTCTGCCCGGCTGGCAAACAGATCAGTGAATGCATGAACTCCATGACAGACAGTCAATTTCAACAAGACAATGGTTATGTTTTGGCTCCATGTCATTTGAGTCGAGATAAAACTAGGGAGGGTGGGAACCAGCTGTCAACACTGATTATTGCCTAGCTTATATTTTCGGTGTTTTTTATGGACATTTCGTGACTCTAGTCTGACAGTCCTCCACAGCGAGCACTAGCTGGTCAGAGCACAAATAAAGAGAACATAGGACGTGCGCGTGCCTTCTTGCCTTCTTGAGACTTCACGCGGTGAACACGGTTGACTGCTCGCCCTCCTGCAGGCTCTAAGCACGAGGGAATCACAGGCATCGGTCTGCCAAATGCATACATGAAAACAGCAATTACCGGCTGAAGATAAGCATACAGTCACTCACAGACACCTGCGCGAGAATAAAAGGTGCGGCGCCTGATCTATACAGCTATCGGTTTCGTTCAACGGAAAACTTGATTTTTCTGTGTCGTTTTGGGAAGAGGTAAGCGACAGTAGATACATGAGAGGAAGGGTAACAGTCTGAATAGTAAGGAGGGTGTATCCGAGACAGAGAGAGAGAGAGAGAGAGAGACTGGTGCTGTCCTTTCAGAACCACGGAAGCAGTCACCCTCGGCACAGCAGTCACCTTGCTGGCCGTGGATGTCATAAACTGGTTCTACCAAAACCACCACAACAGGAGGAGAGTCATTGTGTTGGATTCGGATAAGAAGGAAAAACACCAGTTTGATCACCTTCTTCACCTCTCGGATTTATACCACTATGAGGTGATGTCCATTGTTTATGGGAAGCCATTGGCTACAATCATTTTGGATTGAAATGTTTCCCTCCTGTAGGTCTGGTTGGTGATTGATTTCCATGACAGGTTGGAGAACCATCGGGGCATATGTGCTAAATTAGGCCTATACATGTATTATTTGATGATCTGTAGCCTGTAATAGCAGCAGCAGATTTCTTTTGAGCATTGTTCTATTTCCTACAGCAGCCCGCTCTCTCCCCCCTCCCCTGGTAATCCCGGGTGTGTGCATGTGTTGCACTTGCAAGCGTTCTCCCTCCCTCCCGTTGAGGCGTGCGGTGCTCATTGAGTTACCGTTGTGATGCCGGGAACTTACTGGAGACATGCCTAAGGGACGCAATGGGCTTGAGCGACGAAAAGGATCGCATTGTGATAAACGTGGGAGGGATCAAACATCAGACATACCGTGGTACCCTACGTACCCTGCCCGGCACCCGCTTATCCTGGCTCGCCGAACCCGACGCGCCTAGCCACTTCGACTGGGACGACAAACATGAGGAATTCTTCTTCGACCGCCATCCGGGTGTTTTCGCCCATATCCTTAATTATTACCGGACAGGTAAACTGCACTGCCCTGCCGATGTCTGTGGACCACTGTATGAGGAGGAACTGGCCTTCTGGGGCATCGACGAGACGGACGTGGAGCCGTGCTGTTGGATGACCTATAGCCAGCATCGGGAGGCGGAAGAGGCGCTTGATAGTTTCGGTGGGGGGGCCCTGCTCGACCTGACTGGTAACGATGATCCAGACCCGGAGGTTGCGGCCGACCAGGGGGACGGGGTTGGTGATGAGGCGGATGAGATGACGAGGAGGCTTGCGCAGGGGGACTCTCCAGACGCCAAAGCAGGGGGGCTGTGGGGCCGCTGGCAGAAGCGCATGTGGGCTCTGTTTGAAGACCCATACTCCTCTAAATATGCAAGGGTGAGTAGGAGCGAGATTTCTCTACTGTGCATACCTAATCATTTCTACACATGTATATGATCCTCTTCAATGATGGATATGTTTTTAATGATGAATGAATGAGAGTTTGACAGAGATGGAGATTGATAGTGTCTCCAGCCATGTAATGTGGAGAGGGTCTGTGTGAGAGTGACCTTGAGATGGAACACTAGCCACTTTAATAATGTTTAATAATGTTTCTGGATCTTGCATTATCCATCTCATATGTATTCTATACTATTCTACGGTATCTTAGTCACTTTAATAATGTTTACATATCCTGCATCACTGATCTCATATGTACAGGTATATACTGTATTGAATACTATTCTACTGTATCTTAATCCAATGACGCTCTTACATCGCTCATCCATACAGTATATGTATATATTATTAATTCATTTCTTACTTAAATTATGTGTACTTGGGTATATGTTGTGAAACTGTTAGATATTCATTGTTAGATATTACTGCACTGTCGGAGCTAGAAGCACAAGCATTTCGTTACACCAGCAATAACATCTGCTAAACAGGTGTATGTGACCAATACAATTTGATTTGATTTGATGGTAGCCTAGTCCACTCCTCAGGGACTCCTCAGGGACTCCTCAGGGACTCCTCAGGGACTCCTCAGGGACTCCCCAGGGACTCCTCAGGGAGCTTTAAAGCAGGAGACTGTTTTAACAGTGAGGTAGGCAGTAAGAAATATTGACCAATGAATCCTCTGATTTGACAGATGGCATTTATAATCAGGCCAATAACTACTAGCCTACTTTAACCCCTAGATGTCAGCGAACAGAGAAAGCTATCTGAATCCTATCATGACTCCTAAATCCCTTTCAAACTACTGAGCGGAGCCGAACCAAGCCAAGCTGAGCTGTACTGCATTGGCCTGGTTATACATCCACCATAGTTCCTGGAACCGGGCTGGAAAGACCGATGTGAAAAGAAAGAGTTGGCCTATGGTTCAGGTTGACACTATAGTGTGAAAAGGTACTGCAGGTCTTTGTATCCAGAACCTCTTGGACATGAGAGTACATGATGTTGATTAAAGGATGTCCGCAAACAAACAGAGAAAAATGTGTCTGAATGAATACTTTTGGGCTGAGACCTCCTGGACTAGCCTGGTGCCAGATCTGTCTGTGTTGTCTTGCTAAGTGTGAAAATGGCCATAGAAGTTTGCAAGACAGTGCCAACCAGCAGGCTACTCCTGGACATGAGAATACCTAGTGGGATGTTGGCAGTTAGTTTGGTTAGAATACCTGTTGGCAGTTAGTTTGGTTAGAATACCTCTTGGCAGTTAGTTTGGTTAGAATACCTGTTGGCAGCTAATTTGGTTAGAATACCTGTTGGCAGCTAATTTGGTTAGAATACCTGTTGGCAGCTAATTTGGTTAGAATACCTGTTGGCAGTTAGTTTGGTTAGAATACCTGTTGGCAGTTAGTTTGGTTAGAATACCTGTTGGCAGTTAGTTTGGTTAGAATACCTGTTGGCAGTTAGTTTGGTTAGAATACCTGTTGGCAGTTAGTTTGGTTAGAATACCTGTTGGCAGTTAGTTTGGTTAGAATACCTGGGAGGTGTGGCCTGGGGTGTTTAGCGTTCTATGTACAGGTGCGAGCGTGGGTTTGAATTCCACCCACTGCTATTCTAACACACCATCTCCTCATTCCTTTCCTTTCAGTCTTTCACGGTCCTAGCTAATAAAAATACCAACAACTAAAAACTAATACATAAAGGAGTGGGACTGCATAATTCCTAAAAATATATAAAAAGAATACCTAGGAGGTTGACAGGTAAGAATAACTGGGGTGTGGACAGTTTGACAATACCTGGGGTGTTGACAGTTTGACAATACCTGTGGCGTTGACAGTTTGAAAATACCTGGGGTGTTGAAAGTTTGACAGTACCTGGGGTGTTGACATTTTGACAATACCTGGGGTGTTGACAGTTTGACAATACCTGGGGTGTTGACATTTTGACAATACCTGGGGTGTTGACATTTTGACAATACCTGGGGTGTTGACAGTTTGAGAATACCTTGGGTGTTAACAGTTTGATAATACCCGGGGTCATTGAGTTATTATCAAACTAATATTTGAAATGTTATGTGTATATTTGCATCAATAACTGGCATATCCTTTTGATAAAATATTTGTCAAATGAATGAGACTTTCATGTTTCATGTCTTAGTTGAATTAGTTTGAACTGGTTTGAATTAAATTCTACTTCCTTCAATTCAAATTCTATAAAAAATCTGCTTCCATGGTTTGAATTGAATTAAATTCAAAAATTCTGAATTTACCCCATTTTGAGAATACTGGGGATATTGGCAGTTAGTTTGGTTAGAATACCTGGCTGGGTGGATGTTGGCAGTTAGTTTGGTTAGAATACCTGTCTGGGTGGATGTTGACAGTTAGTTTGGTTAGAATACCTGTCTGGGTGGATGTTGACAGTTAGTTTGGTTAGAATACCTGGCTGGGTGGATGTTGGCAGTTAGTTTGGTTAGAATACCTGCCTGGCTGGGTGGATGTTGGCAGTTAGTTTGGTTAGAATACCTGGCTGGGTGGATGTTGGCAGTTAGTTTGGTTAGAATACCTGTCTAGGTGGATGTTGACAGTTAGTTTGGTTAGAATACCTGGCTGGGTGGATGTTGGCAGTTAGTTTGGTTAGAATACCTGGCTGGGTGGATGTTGGCAGTTAGTTTGGTTAGAATACTTGGCTGGGTGGATGTTGGCAGTTAGTTTGGTTAGAATACCTGTCTGGCTGGGTGGATGTTGACAGTTAGTTTGGTTAGAATACCTGCCTGGCTGGGTGGATGTTGGCAGTTAGTTTGGTTAGAATACCTGCCTGGCTGGGTGGATATTGGCAGTTAGTTTGGTTAGAATACCTGGCTGGGTGGATGTTGGCAGTTAGTTTGGTTAGAATACCTGGCTGGGTGGATGTTGGCAGATAGTTTGGTTAGAATACCTGCCTGGCTGGGTGGATGTTGGCAGTTAGTTTGGTTAGAATACCTGCCTGGCTGGGTGGATGTTGACAGTTAGTTTGGTTAGAATACCTGTCTGGGTGGATGTTGACAGTTAGTTTGGTTAGAATACCTGTCTGGGTGGATGTTGACAGTTAGTTTGGTTAGAATACCTGCCTGGCTGGGTGGATGTTGACAGTTAGTTTGGTTAGAATACCTGTCTGGGTGGATGTTGACAGTTAGTTTGGTTAGAATACCTGTCTGGGTGGATGTTGACAGTTAGTTTGGTTAGAATACCTGTCTGGGTGGATGTTGACAGTTAGTTTGGTTAGAATACCTGTCTGGGTGGATGTTGACAGTTAGTTTGGTTAGAATACCTGCCTGGCTGGGTGGATGTTGACAGTTAGTTTGGTTAGAATACCTGTCTGGGTGGATGTTGACAGTTAGTTTGGTTAGAATACCTGCCTGGCTGGGTGGATGTTGGCAGTTAGTTTGGTTAGAATACCTGGCTGGGTGGATGTTAACAGTTAGTTTGGTTAGAATACCTGTCTGGGTGGATGTTGACAGTTAGTTTGGTTAGAATACCTGCCTGGCTGGGTGGATGTTGGCAGTTAGTTTGGTTAGAATACCTGGCTGGCTGGGTGGATGTTGACAGTTAGTTTGGTTAGAATACCTGTCTGGGTGGATGTTGACAGTTAGTTTGGTTAGAATACCTGTCTGGGTGGATGTTGACAGTTAGTTTGGTTAGAATACCTGTCTGGGTGGATGTTGACAGTTAGTTTGGTTAGGATACCTGGCTGGGTGGATGTTGGCAGTTAGTTTGGTTAGAATACCTGCCTGGCTGGGTGGATGTTGGCAGTTAGTTTGGTTAGAATACCTGCCTGGCTGGGTGGATGTTGACAGTTAGTTTGGTTAGAATACCTGCCTGGCTGGGTGGATGTTGGCAGTTAGTTTGGTTAGAATACCTACCTGGCTGGGTGGATGTTGGCAGTTAGTTTGGTTAGAATACCTGGCTGGCTGGGTGGATGTTGACAGTTAGTTTGGTTAGAATACCTGCCTGGCTGGGTGGATGTTGACAGTTAGTTTGGTTAGAATACCTGGCTGGGTGGATGTTGGCAGATAGTTTGGTTAGAATACCTGCCTGGCTGGGTGGATGTTGGCAGTTAGTTTGGTTAGAATACCTGGCTGGGTGGATGTTGGCAGTTAGTTTGGTTAGAATACCTGGCTGGGTGGATGTTGACAGATAGTTTGGTTAGAATACCTGGCTGGGTGGATGTTGGCAGATAGTTTGGTTAGAATACCTGGCTGGGTGGATGTTGGCAGTTAGTTTGGTTAGAATACCTGGCTGGGTGGATGTTGGCAGATAGTTTGGTTAGAATACCTGCCTGGCTGGGTGGATGTTGGCAGTTAGTTTGGTTAGAATACCTGGCTGGGTGGATGTTGACAGTTAGTTTGGTTAGAATACCTGTCTGGGTGGATGTTGACAGTTAGTTTGGTTAAACAAGTCAGGTCAGCATGTTTAGTGCACCACCAGCAGCAGTAGCCTACCTAATGGCAGATCTCCAGACTGACACAGGTTGGAGAGGTGATGGTCTTGGACCTGTTTTTACGAGCAGGCTTCCTTTTGACCTGGCCCTGATCCAATGCCCCTTGACCTGGCCCTGATCCAGTGCCCCTTGACCTGGCCCTGATCCAATTCCTTTTGACCTGGCCCTGATCCAGTGCCCCTTGACCTGGCCCTGATCCAGTGCCCCTTGACCCGGCCCTAGTCCAATGCCCCTTGATGGCGATGATAATAAAACAAGTTTACACCTCGTGCTGCTCCTGCAGCGGTGTAACATGGTGATTGGTGTAATTACAGGATTAGGTGGGCACAAAGCCAATCAACATGCAGTTAACACTCTGATGTAATCACCCTCTATACAAGCACCAGTTATTATAGGTCCAAATACACAACCCAGTTCAGGTCAGAAATACAGTTGATTATTAAGTGAATAGCAGTTCATATTGAAATTGTTGGAGTTGTTGATTGATTGGTCATGCCTTACTGGCTGTTGTTGTGTGGTAGACAGGGGAGATGAGTTGATGAGTGATGAATATTAAACAGAGTGAAAGGAGCCTACATCACCCACACAATAACGACACAGTTTCCATAGTTCAGTGTGAAAGCCAATACCATTTTTAAAAAATGATAGGGGAAGTTAAATGTGTTGTTTTACAGGGTCAGATATAGTAGTATGATAGGTGTAGTAATGTGTTGTTTTACAGGGTCAGATATAGTAGTATGATAGGTGTAGTAATGTGTTGTTTTACAGGGTCAGATATAGTAGTATGATAGGTGTAGTAATGTGTTGTTTTACAGGGTCAGATATAGTAGTATGATAGGTGTAGTAATGTGTTGTTTTACAGGGTCAGATATAGTAGTATGATAGGTGTAGTAATGTGTTGTTTTACAGGGTCAGATATAGTAGTATGATAGGTGTAGTAATGTGTTGTTTTACAGGAACAGCCAGAGTAGTACAGGGCCCCTGGAGCATACTAGGGTTAAGTGGCTTGCTCAAGGGCACGTGGACCGATTTTTCACCGTGTCAGCTCAGGTATTCGATCTAGCGACCATTCGGTTACTGGCCCAACACTCGAACCGCCCATACCAATAAGACACACATTTCAGTGTGAGCAAGACAAAACCTACAGTGAAGTTTGACGGAGCACAGCATGTGGTGAATTAGACCAGTGTCTGATAATTACAGACTGTAGTAGTGACATCACAGTGGAACAGCCCCTACCACTCATTTAATATACACCTTTATCCAGAGCAACTAGGGTTAAGTGCCTTGCTCAAGGGCACATCAACAGAATTTTGGCACAAGGATTCGAACCAGCAATCTTCCAGTTACTGGCCCAACACTCTTAACTAATAGGCTACCTGGCACCTACCACTGATGTCCCTCTGTCTGCCCTGTCACTTCTAGTGACATCAACAGCCTGGAGTTAGCCAACCAGGACAAAAATATAATCTAGTCATTATCTAATAATTGTATTTCTATAGGCAAAACCTGAATGTTCAGTGAATGGCCTGGCAAATGCTACTAATGTAGAGGGCTGCCTTATATCTGTCACTCCCCAGGGGCATCAACAGGGATTATCCAACCTTAGCAAACCAGGGCCAAACAAGCCTCTGTGATCATCACTATAGGCCAGAATCATGTTCTGCCTTATGAGCTGAAATCAACCCTAATCACTCATTGGCCTGTCACTCCCAGCTAATGTAAGGGGATGCTTTATGCCTGTCACTCCCAGCTAATGTAAGGGGATGCTTTATGCCTGTCACTCCCAGCTAATGTAAGGGGATGCTTTATGCCTGTCACTCCCAGCTAATGTAAGGGGATGCTTTATGCCTGTCACTCCCAGCTAATGTCAGGGGATGCTTTATGCCTGTCACTCCCAGCTAATGTAAGGGGATGCTTTATGCCTGTCACTCCCAGCTAATGTAAGGGGATGCTTTATGCCTGTCACTCCCAGCTAATGTAAGGGGATGCTTTATGCTTGTCACTCCCAGCTAATGTAAGGGGATGCTTTATGCTTGTCACTCTTTGGGCTGAGACCTCCTGGACTAGCCTGGTGCCAGATCTGTCTGTGTTGTCTTGCTAAGTGTGACAATGGACATAGAAGTTTGCAAGACAGTGCCAACCAGCAGGCTACTCCTGGACATGAGAATACCTAGTGGGAGGTTGGCAGTTAGTTTGGTTAGAATACCTGCCTGGGTGGATGTTGACAGTTAGTTTGGTTAGAATACCTGTCTGGGTGGATGTTGACAGTTAGTTTGGTTAGAATACCTGCCTGGCTGGGTGGATGTTGGCAGTTAGTTTGGTTAGAATACCTGCCTGGCTGGGTGGATGTTGGCAGTTAGTTTGGTTAGAATACCTGTCTGGGTGGATGTTGACAGTTAGTTTGGTTAGAATACCTGCCTGGCTGGGTGGATGTTGGCAGTTAGTTTGGTTAGAATACCTGTCTGGGTGGATGTTGACAGTTAGTTTGGTTAGAATACCTGCCTGGCTGGGTGGATGTTGGCAGTTAGTTTGGTTAGAATACCTGCCTGGCTGGGTGGATGTTGACAGTTAGTTTGGTTAGAATACCTGCCTGGCTGCGTGGATGTTGACAGTTAGTTTGGTTAGAATACCTGCCTGGCTGGGTGGATGTTGACAGTTAGTTTGGTTAGAATACCTGCCTGGCTGGGTGGATGTTGACAGTTAGTTTGGTTAGAATACCTGCCTGGCTGGGTGGATGTTGACAGTTAGTTTGGTTAGAATACCTGCCTGGCTGGGTGGATGTTGACAGTTAGTTTGGTTAAACAAGTCAGGTCAGCGCTGAGCCTCTGTAGCTGTGGCAGGAGGACATTGCTGGGAATGAGGTCTGTGTTCCAAATGGCACCCTATTCCTTATATAGTGCACCACTTTTGAACAGAGTCCTGGTGAAAAGCAGTGCACTATATAGGGAATAGGGTGCCATTAGGGACGTAACTGAAGTGTGCTAACATCAAAGAGACTGTGATAAACAAAGCCTTGTTCTCATTGGAAGCACTGAAAGTGTTACAGATGATGCTGTACTGTGTTCACTGTTAAGGAACAGGCAGCATGGCCTGCTGTAAAACTACAAGTAGTAATTGATGTCATTAATTGAAACAGCCTCTGAACAGCAGTAAATAGTCATTTGAACAGCAAAGTCCTTTGAAAAGTGATTTGTCAAAACAAAGCTGCCCAAGGGAAACTTATTAGAAAAGCCACCTTCGTGCTAAGTCCCCCAAGTCTCTCAACAAAAGGTTTTTAATGTTTTGTTTGTAATTTCATTCAGACAAAGTGTGTGGCTGACCGTTTTAGGTTTGAAATTGTAGTTTATCTCTTGGGGGTTGCCCAACGTCAATATCTTTGACAATTGTTAGGGGGCCCACATTGATTTTTCAGTTCTTATGGTGGGCCTGGCTGATTTGTATCAGTTCTTATGGTGGGCCTGGCTGATTTGTTTCAGTTCTTGTGGTGGGCCTGGCTGATTTGTTTCAGTTCTTATGGTGGGCCTGGCTGATTTGTATCAGTTCTTACGGTGGGCCTGGCTGATTTATATCAGTTCTTATGGTGGGCCTGGTTGATTTGTATCAGTTCTGATGGTGGGCCTGGCTGATTTGTTTCAGTTCTTATGGTGGGCCTGGCTGATTTGTATCAGTTCTGATGGTGGGCCTGTCTGATTTGTATCAGTTCTGATGGTGAGCCTGGCTGATTTGTTTCAGTTCTGATGGTGGGCCTGGCTGATTCGTATCAGTTCTGATGGTGGGCCTGGCTGATTTGTATCAGTTCTGAAGGTGGGCCTGGCTGATTTGTATCAGTTCTGATGGTGGGCCTGGCTGATTTGTATCAGTTCTGATTGTGGGCCTGTCTGATTTGTATCAGTTCTGATAGTGGGCCTGGTCCATCAGGAGAACACTACGGAGGAGACACAGACACAGAAGCTGTAGAGATGTTTATTTCTGTGTGTGTGTGTGTGTGTGTGTGTGTGTGTGTGTGTGTGTGTGTGTGTGTGTGTGTGTGTGTGTGTGTGTGTGTGTGATGCAGCTTCCTAATCCCATACACATAGACAAATTATTACTGGAACTGACAAACCCCATCAGAGCAAGGCTATTTGACTGGAACACTATGTGCGTCCCAAATGGCACTCTATTCCCTACATAGGGCCCGATTCAGACCTGAGTTCAGTACAGATGAATGGAATGGAATTCCCTTTTTATGGACTGTTCTCTCTATGCATATTGACCTTGAACTGAACCATGAGAACAGCATGCTATTCACCTGCTATTCATTTGTGGACGAGATCTAATAAATGAAGGTGGTGGTCTACAGATATTCTGACCTTGACTTCATTCCCTCATAATTCCACCACCTTTACGCTCGATGAAACAAGGAATAAGGTGGAGCGACCTGCCGGGTCCAAGTGGAACAATTATCTCCTTTCTTTAATCTGATAGAAATAACATCATTCTCCATGCACTGTCATTTATACATTGATACGAGCTATAGATCAGAGCTGGGTAAATGACTAATCCGTTTGTAGAAGGGGATTGAAAACACACAAAGTAATTGTTTTAGCTGATTTTTCCCGATGATCCCTGGAGATGAACGTGAAACCAGTCATATGGAAGCAAACTGAACATCATATCAACATGACATGTATTGGGGCCCCTTTTCCACAGTGAATTAGGCTATAAATAGCTTTGCCATTATTTAGAATTGTAATTGTGTGCCTCATAATTTGCGTGGAAGATATTTGGAGAACCCAAGCTATAGGCTTCTGTAGGGCTGAACCTGCCCAGTTGATGTATGCGCTTTAGAACGTTGTAATTATATGCCTGGGCTTTTCTGTTTTAAAGGGTCATGGAAACACTTTAGGAAATAAATCTAAGCAAAGAGATGTATTCAATCCACTATTACTAAACATGTGCATTTAACATAAAAACATATCAATATTTAGTATTTTGATCGTCAACAAGGTTTATTTGAGCTGTGGTCAGCGCCATTTTAAATTGCTATAGTAACGACTGACGCCAGTGCGTCACTGGCAGGAATCAGCAGATTGTCTGTTGTATTGAATCCGGTGCGTATTGAGATTTCGCACGGAGAGTGAATCGAAGAGAGTGAGGTTAGGTGTTGACAATGAAGATGGCAACAAGTAGTAAATCAAACATGAACATGTATAGCGCCAGGCTTTATGACTTGGTTCCAAACAAAATCACTCTGTAAACTACCCTCGGCTGCCCAAGGACCCACAACTTTTGTCCTGAAGAGGAAGGACGTGCCAGCTCGAACTAGCAGGATCTGTAGACAGCACTTCACAGAGGCAGACTTCGCGATGAAGGACACTTTCGATGCGGCAACCTGGAGTTTCTGAATGGAAAGGAGTCATAGGCCTACGTTTTACATTTCGAGGATTATGGTGTAGGTGTTATCGACTGAACATCAACATTGCTGACTTCGGAGTCAAGCTAAAGCCAGACTGAATGGAGGAGTTCGACCGGAGTCAATGGAGCCTGAGGTAAGTTAACTGGTCATGACTGTTGTTGACTAGGCTAGCGTTAGACACTGGACAACTTTGTTGCAACTAGTTGAAGGTAACTAGATAATTGCATCTGAAGTGTTTTGTGTAACACCTCTCAGCACCTAACGTTAGCAAGCAACTCAACTGCAACTAAAATTGCAAGTTTCTTCGTGTCCCGTTATTAGGAAGTTACTGTAGCTAGCTTCCACCTCAGATAGTACTGTTATTAGGTAGTTACTGTAGCTAGCTTCCACCTCAGATAGTACTGTTATTAGGTAGTTACTGTAGCTAGCTTCCACCTCAGATAGTACTGTTATTAGGTAGTTACTGTAGCTAGCTTCCACCTCAGATAGTACTGTTATTAGGAAGTTACTGTAGCTAGCTTCCACCTCAGATAGTACTGTTATTAGGTAGTTACTGTAGCTAGCTTCCACCTCAGATAGTACTGTTATTAGGTAGTTACTGTAGCTAGCTTCCACCTCAGATAGTACTGTTATTAGGTAGTTACTGTAGCTAGCTTCCACCTCAGATAGTACTGTTATTAGGTAGTTACTGTAGCTAGCTTCCACCTCAGATAGTACTGTTATTAGGTAGTTACTGTAGCTAGCTTCCACCTCAGATAGTACTGTTATTAGGTAGTTACTGTAGCTAGCTTCCACCTCAGATAGTCAAGTACAGTAATAGATTTTGTAATATTTTATTAGCTCCACCTCATTTAGCTAGACTGAAGTTGACATAGCTAATGTTTGCTGAAAAATAAATGTCCCTGTATTTGTGTGTGTGTGTGTGTGTGTGTGTTGACAAAGCATACAAGGCAGGTAGCTTGTTAATGCCAACTGATATATTTGGGTTCAGTTGTCTTAACAAAATATTTTTGTTTTCAGGATGACATCTTCATCCCTGAAAAGGTTTTCATCCTGGAGGAGACTGCAGGAGGCAGAGGAGACTGCAGGAGGCAGAGGAGGTACAATGGAAATCTATTTCTAAGACTTGTTTATTTCAAGACACACTCTGTCATCCCATATAAAATGGACAATAAACAGTATATGCAGTGATTCTTGAATATAACTATAGCCTAATAGATGCCTTCTACCAATAGGAAAGCATGGTTATACAGCATGCCAAACTGACCCCTGGGTGCCAGAGTGTTCATGTGCTGCGGTGGAGAAGAGGTCCACCTGGACCATCACTAAAGAGCTCGGGGCCCAGCTAGATTGTTCTAACGACCATCAGTATACAACGGAGTCCTGCCCCTATACGCCACAGATGGAGCTGACGGAGAGTGAGATCAGTGAAGACCATAACTCGCTGTATCACAATCATCACAGTGCGAGCTAAGATACACTATCAGTCACTTTGGGGGAGCGGGCTGGTGTTCTGAATATGGAGAAGGAGCAGGCTATTCAACAGAGAATTCAAAGATACACCCATCCATCAAGGGAATCGGAGTGGAATTGTTTTTCCACAGATTTATTTACCCGTTTCAACAGATGAACTACCTTGTCCCGGTCCTACTGTTTCCTCTCTCTCTCAACCTATGAATGAACTACCTTGTCCTGGTCCTGCTGTTTCCTCTCTCTCTCTCTCTCTCTCAACCTATGAATGCTCAGCTATGAAAAGCCAACTGGCATTTGCTCCTGAGGTGTTGAACTGTTGCACCCTCATGTAAAAAAGGGATTTTGTAAAAAACATTTGATTGATTGTTTGCTGTGCTGGATGCTGTGTATTCGCTAACTGTCTGAGTGATGGGACAATTTTATAGTATCTGTAACATACAGTATTTTGCTGTGTATTTAATCTGCATCTTAACTTCTTAAAGTGGCAATCAGCAGTATAAACAATAACACCGTGTCTCCCTGCTCCTCTTTGGGTAAAAAGCTGAGGGATGGGGCTGGAGAAATGGAACCACTATCAAATTCCTAGACAGAGTTATAGATGCAAGGACTGACCATCCATTATATCAACATTGTAATCCTGTTTCTATTATCTGTTTCCATTACCATGTACCCAGTTCACTTTGGATAAAGGCGTCTGCTAAATGGCATATATTATTAAAGTCTACTTTGACTATGCCAACTAGCTGCCCAGTGTAGTTGCCATTCCTTTCCACTAGATGGCAGCCAAAGCTAGTTGAAGTCACAACTCTAGCGACAGGAACACCGGATTAGTGCACGTTGAAATAAGTTTTATATTCAAACAAGTTTATCTGGTTATGCTTGAACCTGTTGTTATAGTGGACAATCTAACTAATACTATTTTTACATAAGGGGTGGCAGGTAGCCTAGCGGTTAGAGTGTTGGGCCAGTACCCGAAAAGTTGCTGGTTCGAATACCTGAGCCTACAAGGTGAAAAACCTGTCGATGTGTCCTTGAGCAAGGCACTTAGCCCTAATTTGTTCCAGGGGCTGACCCTGTAGGTAGGCCGTCATTGTAAATAAGAATTTGTTCTTAACGGACTTGACTGGTTAAAAAAAAAAAGTAAGGCGCAGGCATTAGGTCTATGTCTAGAAAAACATTACAGCAGGAGTATTGGCCCAGCGTCTTCCGGGTTTGGCCAGGGTAGGCAGTCATTGTAAATAAGAATTTGAACCAACTTGCCTAGTTAAATAAAGGTTAAATACTAAATTAACTGGTTTTATTCACACTCAAACCCTATGGAAATGCCTTTGCTTCTGGGTATGCTCGCTTTATGTAGGAAACGACACACACAGGGATGAGATGCCGTACACCTGGTCCAATTCTCCCTTATTCCCAAAGGGTGAACTGGTGATAAACTGCCAGCCTGTATGCTCTGCAAACAAAATAATAAGAAAAGTTAGTTTAGTACCGAAACTAAATCACAATGTATTCATAATGAGCCCCATTATTGGTTAGAATGAGATTTCATGAATCATGATGCTGTCTGCGATTCCAACTCCGGTCGTCTAATCAAAATGTAAATGTGCTACCATCACACCACATATACATATATATATGTAGAGTATGTGGTGCTTATTTGTTACCCAAGAAGCATCACCGGCCTTTATGTTGGCGCCCCAGCACATCACTGCAGAAAAGATGACACTGGCCACCACAGACTGGTAGAAAGTATGCAGTAGTTTACTGCACACGTTGAAGGACCTGAGCCTCCTCAGAAAGTAGAGTCGGCTCTGGCCCTTTTTGTACAGGGCCCCGGTGTTACCAGCCCATTCCAGCCTGTTGTCCATATGGACTCCCAGGAACTTGTATGACCCAACCATTTCCACATCCATCCCCTGTATAGGGACTGCAGTCGGTTGGGCCTTGGTTCTTCTGAAGTCCACCACCATCTCCTTTGTTTTGCTGATGTTGAGCTGAAGGTGGTTTTGCTCACACCACACCACAAAGTCATTGATTGTGCTCCTGTACTCTTCCTCCTGCCCACCCCTGATGCACCCTACAATTGCGGAGTAATCCGAGAACTTCTGCAGGTGGCATGTTTCAGAGTTATATCTGAATTCTGAGGTGTAGAGGGTGAACAGGAAGGAGGACAGGACTGTTCCCTGGGGGGCCCCTGTATTGCTCACTGCCTGTTCTGACACACAGCTCTGTAGCCGCACAAATTGTGGCCTACCGGTCAGGTAGTCTGTAACCCAGCAGACTAAGGGTGCTTTCATCCTCCTCATCTTCATACCCAGTAGCAGGGGCTGAATGGTGTTGAAGGCGCTGGAGAAGTCAAAAAACATAACCCTCACAGTGCTACCTGCGTTGTCCAGGTGAGAGTAGGCCCTCTGCAGAAGGTAGATGATTGCATCATCCACCCCGATGTTGCGCTGGAATGCGAACTGCAGGGGGTCCAGTGATGTACACACCAGTGCTAGCAGGGAAATACTAAGTCAAGTGTTAGTTTAGACAAAAGACTAGTGTCAGTAATTTTTTTTCTTTTTTTAAATGTGTGGGGGAGGGGGATGGGGTAAAGGGATTACTGTTATACTATTCCAGGTATTCCTTAAAGAGGTAAGGTTTCAAGTGTCTCCTCTGTCCTGGCGTCGTGGGGGAGCTTGTTCCACCATTAGGGTGCCAAAGCAGTGAATACCTTTGACTGGGATGAGCCCGAACTGTGTTACTGTAGAGGTAGGGGGGTCTAGCAGGCCAGAGGTGGATGAACGTAGTGTCCTCGTTTGGGTGTAGGGCCTGATCCGAGCATGAAGGTAAGGAGGTGCCATTCCCCTCACAGCTCCGTAGGCAAGCACCATGGTTTTGTAGTAGATGTGAGCTTCAACTGGAAGCCAGTGGAGTGTGCGGTGGAGCGGGGTGACATGAGAGAACTTGGGACGGTTGAACACCAGACAGCTGAAGCGTTCTGGATAAGTTGTAGGGGTTTAAAAGCGCAGGCAGGGAGTTGCAGTAATCCAGACGAGAGATGACAAGTGCCTGGATTAAGACCTGTGCTGCTTTGTGTGTAAGGTAGGGTCGTACTCTGCGAATGTTGTAGAGCATGAACCTGCAGGATTTGGTCACCGCTTTGATGTAGCAGAGAACAACAGGGTGTTGTCCAGGGACACACCAAGGTACTTTGCACTCTGGGAGGAGGACACAATGGAGTTGTCAACCGTGATGGCGAGATCATGGAACGGGCAGTCTTTCCCCGGGAGGAAGAGCAGCTCCGTCTTGCCGAGGTTCAGCTTGAGGTGGTGATCCGACATCCAAACTGATATGACTGCCAGGCACGCAGAGATGCGATTCGCCACCTGGTTATCAGAAGGGGGAAAGGAGAAAATGAATTGAGTGTCGTCTGCGTAGCAATGATAGGAGAGACCATGTGAGGATATGACAGAGCCAAGTGACTTGGTGTATAGAGAGAATAGGAGAGGGCCTAGAACTGAGCCCTGGGGGACACCAGTGGTGAGAGCACGTGGTGCGGAGACAGATTCTCGACACGCCACCTGATAGGAGCAACCTGTCAGGTAGGACACAATCCAAGAGTGTGCAGCGCCGGAGATGCCCAACTCGGAGAGGGTGGAGAGGAGGATCTGATGGTTCACAGTATCAAAGGCAGCATATAGGTCTTGAAGGTTAAGAGCAGAGGAGAGAGAGTTAGATTTGGAGAGCCTCCGTGACACAGAGAAGAGCAGTCTCAGTTGAATGACCAGTCTTGAAACCTGACTGGTTAGGATCAAGAAGGTAATTCTGAGAGAGATAGCAGGAGAGTTGGTTTGAGGCATGCTCAAGAATTTTGTAGAGAACAGAAAGAAGGGATACTGGTCTGTAGTTGTTGACATCGGAGGGATCGAGTGTAGGTTTTTTGAGGAGGGGTGCAACTCTCGCCCTCTTGAAGACTGAAGGGACACAGCCAGTGGTCAAGGATGAGTTGATGAGCAAGGTGAGGTAAGGGAGAAGGTCTCCGGAAATGGTCTGGAGAAGAGTGGAGGGGATAGGGTCAAGCGGGCAGGTTGTTGGGTGGCCGGCCGTCACAAGTCGCAAAATTTCATCTGGAAGGAGAGGGGAGAAAGAAGTCAAAGCATAGGGTAGGGCAGTGTGAGCAGGACCAGTGGTGTCAATAGGCTTAGTAAATGAGGATCGGATTTCGTCGTCAACCTTCTTTTCAAAATGGTGGACGAAGTCATCCACAGAGAGGGAGGAGGGAGGGGGAGGAGGAGGAGGATTCAGCAGGGAGGAGAAGGTGGCAAAGAGCTTCCTAGGGTTAGAGGCCGAGGCTTGACATTTAGAGTGGTAGAAAGTGGCTTTAGCAGCAGAAACAGAGGAAGACAAAGTAGAGCGGAGAGAGTGGAAAGATGACCGGTCCACAGGGAGTTTAGTTTTCCTCCCTTTCAGCTCGGAAGCCCGGAGCCCGGTTCTGTGAGCTCACAATGAGTCGTCTAGCCTCGGAGCAGGAGGGGAGGACCGAGCCGGCCGGAAGGATAGGGGACATAGAGAGTCAAAAGATGCAGAGAGGGAGGAGAGGAGGGTCGGGGAGGCAGAATCAGGAGACAGGAGAGTAGCGGGAGAGAGAGAGTAAAGGCAAAGTGAGTAGTGTTGGAGGAGAGCGAGAGAGAAAAGGATACAAAGTAGTGGTCAGAGACTTGGAGGGGAGATGCAGTGAGAACAGCATCTAGTAAAGATGAAGTTAAGCGTATTGCCTGCCTTGTGAGTAGGGGGGGATGGTGAGAGGGTGAGGTCAAAAGAGAAAAGGAGTGGAAAGGAGGCAGCAAGAAATGAGTCAAAGGCAGACGTCGGGAGGTTAAAGTCACCCAGAACTGTGAGGGCTAAGCCATCATCAGGAAATGAACTTATCAAGGGCTCAAGCTCATTGATGAACTCTCCAAGGGAACCTGGAGGGTGATAAATGACAAGGATGTTAAGTTTGAATGGGCTAGTGACTGTGACAGCATGGGATTCAAATGAGGAGATAGACAGATGGGTCAGGGGGAAAAGAGAGAATGTCCACTTGGGAGAGATTAGAATTCCTGTTCCACCGCCACGCTGACCAGATGCTCTCGGGGTATGAGAGAACACATGATCAGACGAGGAAAGAGCAGTAGGAGTAGCCGTGTTTTCTGTGGTAATCCATGTTTCCGTCAGCGCCAAGAAGTCAAGGGACTGGAGGGCAGCATAGGCTGAGATGAACTCTGCCTTGTTGGCCGCAGAACGGCAGTTCCAGAGGCTGCCAGAGACCTGGAACTCCACGTGGGTCGTAGTGCGCAGGGACCACCAGATTAGAGTGGTTGCAGCCACGGGTGTGAAGTGTTTATATGGCCTGTACAGAGAGGAGAGAACAGGGATAGACAGACACATAGTTGACAGGCTACAGAAAAGGATACAATAATGCAAAAGAGATCAGAATAAAATGAACATATGGGCAAGCGAGAGAGCGGGGCCTCCCTCACTTACCTTCCTCGACTAACTCCCTCACTTACCTTCCTCGACTAACTCCCTCACTTACCTTCCTCGACTAACTCCCTCAATTACCTTCCTCGACTAACTCCCGCAGAACAACAAGGCAGAACTGTCTTCCTTTTGGGGACGTCTGCCGCAAACAGCAGCTAATAACACTAAGCTAATTGCCTAGCATAGGTGTAGCCACTCCCCCTCCTATTAAATTGTAATCTCCAGAGAACAAAAGAAGTGGATGGACCTGCACCCACTTTGAATGGGTAGCAATCACTAACACTTCTTAAGCAAATTAGCAGTTCACACAGACTAGGTAGTTTACTAACTAACTGGGACAGACAGATGAAACCAACACAGCTTACAGGTTCAAACAAATTATACTTAGCCTGCTTGGAGAATGAAGAATACAAGTTGGCATAAATGTACTGAAAGCCCTATTAAAAGAAAACTGTTGGCCAGCAAGTGGGAGGGTTTTCAGCGATTTAATTAAATGTATTTAATGCAAAGCCAGTTACGCACCTTCATATAGTGATGTAAACCATCCATGGTACTCATGCTATAGTGATGTAAACCATCCATGGTACTCATGCTATAGTGATGTAAACCATCCATGGTACTCTGTCTATAGTGATGTAAACCATCCATGGTACTCGATCTATAGTGATGTAAACCATCCATGGTACTCATGCTATAGTGATGTAAACCATCCATGGTACTCATGCTATAGTGATGTAAACCATCCATGGTACTCATGCTATAGTGATGTAAACCATCCATGGTACTCATGCTATAGTGATGTAAACCATCCATGGTACTCATGCTATAGTGATGTAAACCATCCATGGTACTCTGTCTATAGTGATGTAAACCATCCATGGTACTCTGTCTATAGTGATGTAAACCATCCATGGTACTCATGCTATAGTGATGTAAACCATCCATGGTACTCATGCTATAGTGATGTAAACCATCCATGGTACTCTGTCTATAGTGATTTAAACCATCCATGGTACTCGATCTATAGTGATGCAAACCATCCATGGTACTCATGCTATAGTGATGTAAACCATCCATGGTACTCATGCTATAGTGATGTAAACCATCCATGGTACTCATGCTATAGTGATGTAAACCATCCATGGTACTCATGCTATAGTGATGTAAACCATCCATGGTACTCGATCTATAGTGATTTAAACCATCCATGGTACTCGATCTATAGTGATTTAAACCATCCATGGTACTCGATCTATAGTGATGCAAACCATCCATGGTACTCAGGCTATAGTGATGTAAACCATCCATGGTACTCAATCTATAGTGATGTAAACCATCCATGGTACTCGATCTATAGTGATGTAAACCATCCATGGTACTCGATCTATAGTGATGTAAACCATCCATGGTACTCGATCTATAGTGATGTAAACCATCCATGGTACTCATGCTATAGTGATGTAAACCATCCATGGTACTCATGCTATAGTGATGTAAACCATCCATGGTACTCATGCTATAGTGATGTAAACCATCCATGGTACTCATGCTATAGTGATGTAAACCATCCATGGTACTCATGCTATAGTGATGTAAACCATCCATGGTACTCTGTCTATAGTGATTTAAACCATCCATGGTACTCGATCTATAGTGATGCAAACCATCCATGGTACTCATGCTATAGTGATGTAAACCATCCATGGTACTCGATCTATAGTGATGTAAACCATCCATGGTACTCATGCTATAGTGATGTAAACCATCCATGGTACTCATGCTATAGTGATGTAAACCATCCATGGTACTCGATCTATAGTGATTTAAACCATCCATGGTACTCGATCTATAGTGATTTAAACCATCCATGGTACTCGATCTATAGTGATGCAAACCATCCATGGTACTCAGGCTATAGTGATGTAAACCATCCATGGTACTCAATCTATAGTGATGTAAACCATCCATGGTACTCGATCTATAGTGATGTAAACCATCCATGGTACTCGATCTATAGTGATGTAAACCATCCATGGTACTCATGCTATAGTGATGTAAACCATCCATGGTACTCATGCTATAGTGATGTAAACCATCCATGGTACTCATGCTATAGTGATGTAAACCATCCATGGTACTCATGCTATAGTGATGTAAACCATCCATGGTACTCATGCTATAGTGATGTAAACCATCCATGGTACTCATGCTATAGTGATGTAAACCATCCATGGTACTCATGCTATAGTGATGTAAACCATCCATGGTACTCATGCTATAGTGATGTAAACCATCCATGGTACTCATGCTATAGTGATGTAAACCATCCATGGTACTCATGCTATAGTGATGTAAACCATCCATGGTACTCGATCTATAGTGATTTAAACCATCCATGGTACTCATGCTATAGTGATGTAAACCATCCATGGTACTCATGCTATAGTGATGTAAACCATCCATGGTACTCATGCTATAGTGATGTAAACCATCCATGGTACTCATGCTATAGTGATGTAAACCATCCATGGTACTCATGCTATAGTGATGTAAACCATCCATGGTACTCATGCTATAGTGATGTAAACCATCCATGGTACTCATGCTATAGTGATGTAAACCATCCATGGTACTTGGGCTATAGTGATGTAAACCATCCATGGTACTTGGGCTATAGTGACGTAAACAATGACATGTATAAACCCTGTAATGACGATGCTATGTATAGGCCATTTAAAGGCTTTGAAGCCACCGGTCGGCCATATTGTCTCCTCAGTAGGAGCAGTCCTCCAAAAGAATGAATGGAATTCTACATTATTTAAATTACATTTTTCAAAGACTAAATTACATGCATTACATTTTTGTTGTTGTCATAGTGTTGTCATATTATATATTTAATATAATAAATGTATCAAAAAGGAATGTAGACATACCAAGATGGCTGCACGGTGGCTTCAATACAGTGCCCCTGTCAGTCATCCAGGATTTATAAACATAATTTAATGTAAACGATCCATGGTATTTACTGTAAGTGACCGTATGCTTAGTTAAGGGGATAATTTCCATGGTATTTACTGTAAGTGACCGTATGCTTAGTTAAGGGGATAATTTCCATGGTATTTACTGTAAGTGACCGTATGCTAAAGATATGGGATAATTTCCATGGTATTTACTGTAAGTGACCGTATGCTTAGTTAAGGGGATAATTTCCATGGTATTTACTGTAAGTGACCGTATGCTAAAGATATGGGATAATTTCCATGGTATTTACTGTAAGTGACCGTATGCTTAGTTAAGGGGATAATTTCCATGGTATTTACTGTAAGTGACCGTATGCTAAAGATATGGGATAATTTCCATGGTATTTACTGTAAGTGACCGTATGCTAAAGATATGGGATAATTTCCATGGTATTTACTGTAAGTGACCGTATGCTTAGTTAAGGGGGTAATTTCCATGGTATTTACTGTAAGTGACCGTATGCTAAAGATATGGTGTAATGTCCATGGTATTTACTGTAAGTGACCGTATGCTTAGTTAAGGGGGTAATTTGCATGGTATTCTCTGTGTTGTATGTCAGTATGCAATGCTAATTGTCAGGGTCCGATGACTGTGTGTGTGCATTTACCCCCTGGAGTATCAAGTACCACTCAGCTTCAATCATAACCTGACTTGTCTCACTTAGCAACACACACACACCCCTCCCAGATGTATCATTTATTCCATTAGTCTGCCTGACTGGCTGAACCATAGACATATCTATCTATGGATACCAGGTTTGAGTTCAAACCTGGTATCCAAAGACTTTGAGTGTTTTCTCTAGCCTGTCTGGAGTGCCAGATGGGAGGGGTTTGCAGTTTTGTGACTACTCTATTAATTACATTTTTTACAGGATTTGGTTTTTCCATTTATGTTTGAGGTTGTACTTTAGCACGTATAGCTCATTATCACGTAGGGAGCACTGATTGGTGTCACCTCGTTAGTCAGTATATGTTACACCTGTGCTGGTTGCCATGTCATTAGTGGGAAGGTGTTACACCTGTGCTGGTTGCCATGTCGTTAGTTGGAAGGTGTTGCACCTGTTCTGGTTGCCATGCCGTTAGTGGGAAGGTGTTACACCTGTGCTGGTTGCCATGCCGTTAGAGGGAAGGTGTTTCAAGAAAAACATTCCTTTGTCTGATTTCGTTTTGCTCCACCATTTTGTTTTGCTTCTTGTCTTTAAGGTTGGTGTGGGTTTTTCTTTTGGCAAATTTAGAGGACGTCTTTTAGGTTCCAGTTGTTGTTGCTAGTCAGCTTTCAGTAGACAGTATTTATATTTTATTTATTTAACCTAGGCAAGTCATTTAAGAACAAGGTGATTGGCATGGTATGCAGAAGTCCAAACTGTGTTGCAATTCTTTTAGAATATCAGGGTTTATTCTCAGATGTGCCAACCCAGACTAATGTACTATAGCATGACCCCTGAAAAAAGAAAGAAGCTCTGCAGAGGGGTGGAGTTTGACCAGTCCTGTGGAGGCCATCAGCAGGGAGGTGGAGTTTGACCAGTCCTGTGGAGGCCATCAACAGGGAGGTGGAGTTTGACCAGTCCTGTGGAGGCCATCAGCAGGGAGGTGGATCATAACCCTCTACTGGTCTTGTGGTCTATACCGATCATAACCCTCTACTGGTCTGGTGGTCTATACCGATCATGACCCTCTACTGGTCTGGTGGTCTATACCCATCATAAACCTCTACTGGTCTGGTGGTCTATACCGATCATAACCCTCTACCCCTTTGGTGGTCTATACCGATCATAACCCTCTTCTGGTCTGGTGGTCTATACCGATCATAACCCTCTGGTGGTCTATACCGATCATAACCCTCTGGTGGTCTATACCGATCATAACCCTCTACCCCTTTGCTGGTCTATACTGATCATAACCCTCTACCCCTCTGGTGGTCTATACCGATCATAACCCTCTACCCCTCTGGTGGTCTATACCGATCATAACCCTCTACCCATCTGGTGGTCTATACCAATCATAACCCTCTCGTTTTCCTTTAAAAGACGAGCTCCAGGAATCACGCTCTATTCAAAGGGACAGGAGTTATATAAAAATGTGAGTTTTACTTTTATTTATCTATATATATGAGAGAGAGAGAGAGAGAGAGAGAGAGAGAGAGAGAGACACCGGTTGGCGCCACCTCATTAGTCAGTATGTTACACCTGTGCTGGTTGCCATCTTGTTAGTGGGAAGGTGTTTCACCTGTGCTGGCCCAGGTGCTATTTAAGAGTGGCTGGCCCACTGCTCCAGTTGTCTATAGAGATGAGGACGGTCAACACCTTTAGTTCCCTTATTTCATTTTGCTCCACCATTTTGGTTTGCTTCCTGTCTATAAGGTTTGCTTCCTGTCTATAAGGTTTGCTTCCTGTCTATAAGGTTTGCTTCCTGTCTATAAGATTTGTTTCCTGTCTATAAGGTTTGCTTCCTGTCTATAAGTTTGGTGGTTTTTTTCATTTGTTTGCCTCTTCTCTTTCAGTGTATACCCCCATGAATGTCTTTCAGAACCCCTCCTAAAACCACACCTGTTTTGTTTTGGTTGTTAGTGACTCTTTGTTTGGATGACAGTATTTGGTTTTCTTGCTGAGGAATGTAACACGTTACACAAGATCAATCATGCCCAACTAAAGTATTTGAACCCATGTCTGAAACAAGGATGAATGTTTTTCTGTACAAGTTCTACAGAGCTGCTGCAGCTCATTCTGTAAAACACCTGGTTTACCACAACATATAGCTTTGATTCCAGCTGGCTTCTTGCAGAAGAGATGAATTAGACTCTACCAGGGTCTTTCCCAAAAAGGTTGTTCTATCAAGATGATGCCCCCTGGCAGCTACTCTGAGTCAGTGATTCTGACCCTGTAATGCCCCCTCTCCCACTCCCCTCTATGAGTGATACAGAAATCTAGGCCTAGATTCAATCAGATCAAGTGTTAACCGGTGATAGCCGACACCTGCATAACAGGTGCACCTTGTGCTGGGGACAATAAAAGCCCACAAATGTGCAGTTTTGTCACACAACACAATGCCACAGATGTCTCAAATTTTGAGGGAGTGTGCAATTGGCATGCTGACTACAGGATGTTCACCAGAGATGTTGCCAAAGAATTGAATGTTAATTTCTCTACCATAAGCCACCTCCAACGTCATTTTACAGAATTTGGCAGTACGTCCAACCGACCTCACAACCGTAGACCACGTGCAATCACGCCAGCCCAGGACCTTCACATCCGGCTTCACCTGCGGGATAATCTGAGACCAGCCACCCAGACAGCTGAAGAGTATTTCTGTCTGTAATAAAGCCCTTTTGTGGGGAGAAACTCATTCTGATTGGCTGGGCCTGGCTCCCAAGTAGGTGGGCCTATGCCCATCCATGGCCTAAGACATTTATTTCAATTGACTGATTTCCTTAAATGAACTGTAACTCAGTAAAATTGTTGAAATTGTTGCATGTTGCGATTATATTTTAGTACAGTATTGAAATAATGACGCTCAAATTGAAAAATCATTAAATTAAATAATGAGGATTTCTATCGAGGTGTAGATTACATCTCACATTCCAGTGTTCCAACTTGTAGCCAATGGCAATGTCCGCTTTAGATGTAATGCCATGAGCCATTTGTGGATTTGACAGTTCTAACGCAGTTCCACCTATGACACTGCTATGCAGATGTAGGCTACCATCTGGGATGACCTCATACTGTACATACACCTCATACTGTACATACACCTACTGTACATACACCTCATACTGTACATACACCTCATACTGTACATACACCTCCTACTGTACATACACCTCCTACTGTACATACACCTCATACTGTACATACACCTCCTACTGTACATACACCTCCTACTGTACATACACCTCATACTGTACACACACCTCATACTGTACACACACCTCATACTGTACACACACCTCCTACTGTACATACACCTCCTACTGTACATACACCTCCTACTGTACATACACCTCATACTGTACACACACCTGCTACTGTACATACACCTCCTACTGTACATACACCTCCTACTGTACATACACCTCATACTGTACATACACCTCCTACTGTACATACACCTCCTACTGTACATACACCTCCTACTGAACTACAGACCCCCTTCTACTGTCATTATTGATTAGGTGATCAGGTTTCATGACTGTTGGATTGTGATAGGCTTTCAGCTCATAATGTCTGGAAGAGGGAGATATTGTGTATTAGTTATTGATTAGGACTCCTCCCCTCCACTCTTCCTCAACATAAGATAGTACTTTATTAAACCCAAAATGGGAAATTTCCTCTCTCTGATGTGGTCTGGACCCACTGTATTATAGACTTCCTGTTGTTACACTGATGTGGTCTGGACCCACTGTATTATAGACTTCCTGTTGTTACACTGATGTGGTCTGGACCCACTGTATTATAGACTTCCTGTTGTTACACTGATGTGGTCTGGGCCCACTGTATTATAGACTTCCTGTTGTTACACTGATGTGGTCTGGACCCACTGTATTATAGACTTCCTGTTGTTACACTGATGTGGTCTGGACCCACTGTATTATAGACTTCCTGTTGTAACACTGATGTGGTCTGAACCCACTGTATTATAGACTTCCTGTTGTTACACTGATGTGGTCTGGACCCACTGTATTATAGACTTCCTGTTGTTACACTGATGTGGTCTGGACCCACTGTATTATAGACTTCCTGTTGTTACACTGATGTGGTCTGAACCCACTGTATTATAGACTTCCTGTTGTTACACTGATGTGGTCTGGACCCACTGTATTATAGACTTCCTGTTGTTACACTGATGTGGTCTGGACCCACTGTATTATAGACTTCCTGTTGTTACACTGATGTGGTCTGGACCCACTGTATTATAGACTTCCTGTTGTTACACTGATGTGGTCTGGACCCACTGTATTATAGACTTCCTGTTGTTACACTGATGTGGTCTGGACCCACTGTATTATAGACTTCCTGTTGTTACACTGATGTGGTCTGAACCCACTGTATTATAGACTTCCTGTTGTTACACTGATGTGGTCTGAACCCACTGTATTATAGACTTCCTGTTGTTACACTGATGTGGTCTGAACCCACTGTATTATAGACTTCCTGTTGTTACACTGATGTGGTCTGAACCCACTGTATTATAGACTTCCTGTTACACTGATGTGGTCTGGAACCACTGTTTTATAGACTTTTTGACTCTCTCTCTCTCTCTCTCCTCTGTCCCTTTCACCCTCTTTCCCTTCCTCCTCCACAGTGGATAGCCCTGGCCTCTCTATTCTTCATTCTGGTGTCCATCTCCTCCGTCTGTGCGTCTTTGCACTGCTTATGATTGTGTTGTATTATCCTTATGTCAGAACCTTCAAATAAAGTGTTCTCTCTTTCTCCCTTCTCTCGTTCCCTCGCTCTCCCTCTTTCACAGTGGATAGCCCTGGCCTCTGTTCTTCATTCTTCCCTCCTCCACAGTGGATAGCCCTGGCCTCTGTTCTTCATTCTTCCCTCTTCCACAGTGAATAGCCCTGTTCTTCCTTCTTCTGGATGGACATTAGAAACAGAGGAAGGCCAGGACTAAAAACTAACAAATATAACTATTGTAAAATAGATTGTATCTGTAAAATGTGTATAGCATGTATAAGCTGGAGGCAGAAGCCTAAGTGTTATTGTTGATTAGTTGCAAAGAAAAAGCCATATCTTCCTCTGTCCAGTGTCTGTGTTCTTTTGCCCATCTTAATATTTTATTTTTATTGGCCAGTCTGAGATATGGCTTTTTCTTTGTAACTCTGCCTAGAAGGCCAGCATCCCGGAGTCGCCTCTTCACTGTTGACGTTGAGACTGGTGTTTTGCAGGTACTATTTAATGAAGCTTCCAGTTGAGGACTTGTGAGGTGTCTGTCTCTCAAACTAGACACTCTAATGTACTTGTCCTCTTGCTCAGTTGTGCACCGGGGCCTCCCACTCCTCTTTCTATTCTGGCTAGAGACAGTTTGCGCTGTTCTGTGAAGGGAGTAGTACACAGCATTGTTTGAGATCTTTTTTTGGCAATATCTTGCATGGAATAGCCTTCATTTCTCAGAACAAGAATAGACTGACTAGTTTCAGAAGAAAGTTCTTTGTTTCTGGCCATTTTGAGCCTGTAATCGAACCCACAAATGCTGATGCTCCAGATACTCAACTAGTCTAAAGGCCAGTTTTATTGCTTCTTTAATCAGCACAACAGTTTTCAGCTGTGCTACATAATTGCAAAAGGGTTTTCTAATGACCAATTAGACTTTTAAAATGATAAACTTAGATTAGCTAACACAGCAGTGATGGTTGCTGATAATGGGCTACAATAATCATTTACAACATTAACAATGTCTACACTGTATTTCTGATCAATTTGATGTTATTTTAATGGACAAAAGAAATTGCTTTTCTTTCAAAGACAAGGACATTTCTAAGTGACCCCAAACCTTTGAACGGTAGTGTATGTATATATGTGGGTATGTGTATGTATGTATTTATGTATGTATATAGATATATTTACCCCCAAAATATATGGGGGATTGGAAATGATGCAGACAATTTATCCACAATATTAAAGCTGACCCCCCCCCCCCAAAAAAAAAAATAGATGTGTTTTTCTTATTAATGTCTTTTGAATGTGTTTTGACCCTTCAAATAAAGTGAACTCTTTCTCCCATTCTCTCTCTCCATCCCCCTCTTCCTCCCTCCTCCACAGTGGATAGCCCTGGCCTCTCTGTTTTTCATCCTTGTCTCCATCTCCACCTTCTGCCTGGAGACTCATGAGTTCTTCAACCCCATCGTGAACCGCACCGAGCTGGAGCTGGTGGACAACGTGACGGTGGAGCATGTGTACCAGGAGACGGAGACGGTGGTCTATCTCACCTACATCGAGGGCGTCTGCGTGGTCTGGTTTACCTTTGAGTTCATGATGCGAGTCATATTCTGTCCGGACAAGATGGAGTTCATGAAGAAAGCTCTCAACGTTATCGACTTCGTGGCCATCTTACCGTTCTACCTGGAGGTCGGGCTTAGCGGGCTGTCGTCTAAAGCGGCTAAGGATGTTCTGGGGTTCCTGAGGGTGGTGAGGTTTGTCAGGATCCTGCGTATCTTCAAGCTGACCCGTCACTTCGTGGGCCTGAGGGTTCTGGGTCACACGTTACGAGCCAGCACCAACGAGTTCCTCCTCCTCATCATCTTCCTGGCCCTCGGAGTCCTCATCTTTGCCACCATGATCTACTACGCCGAACGGATGGGAGCAGACCCGACCGACCCGCGCGCCAGCGAGCATACGCACTTCAAGAACATCCCCATCGGATTCTGGTGGGCCGTTGTTACCATGACGACCCTTGGCTACGGCGACATGTACCCCCAGACGTGGTCGGGCATGCTGGTTGGCGCGCTGTGCGCCCTGTCGGGTGTCCTGACCATCGCCATGCCCGTGCCCGTCATCGTCAACAACTTTGGAATGTATTACTCCCTGGCCATGGCCAAGCAGAAGCTACCAAAGAAGAAGAACAAGCATATCCCCCGAGCGCCCCAACCAGGATCACCCAACTACTGTAAGTCCAGCATAAACTCTCCTCCAACGCCCCATAAAGCACCGCTTCTATCTGAAAGCCCGAACTTAGTCCACCCCGTTTTGGCTCTGGCTCAAAACATGGCTCTGACACACGACAACGTCTTTGAAGTAAAGTTTCCAGGTAAGAAACCATAACTGTAAACTAAAGTCTGACAGTCTGTCTTATAGAGCACCTGTTGTTTCTTCTCTTCCCTGTCCTCTTCCTCTCTTCTCTGTCCTCTTCCTCTCTTCTCTGTCCTCTCTTCTCCGTCCTCTCTTCTCTGTCCTCTTCCTCTCTTCTCTGTCCTCTCTTCTCTGTCCTCTTCCTCTCTTCCCTGTCCTCTTCTCTGTCCTCTCTTCCCTGTCCTCTTCCTCTCTTCCCTGTCCTCTTCTCTGTCCTCTCTTCCCTGTCCTCTTCCTCTCTTCCCTGTCCTCTTCTCTGTCCTCTCTTCTCTGTCCTCTTCCTCTCTTCCCTGTCCTCTTCTCTGTCCTCTCTTCCCTGTCCTCTTCCTCTCTTCTCTGTCCTCTTCCTCTCTTCTCTGTCCTCTCTTCTCTGTCCTCTTCTCTGTCCTCTTCCTCTCTTCTGTCCTCTTCCTCTCTTCTCTGTCCTCTTCTCTGTCATCTTCCTCTTCTCTGTCCTCTTCCTCTCTTCTCTGTCCTCTTCCTCTCTTCTCAGTCCTCTTCCAGTCCTCTGTTCTCAACTCTCCTGCAACTTTCCATAATCGTTCTGCTGTCTCTCGGTTTGTTTGTAGATGCCCTGCCTCTCCTACCAGTGTCTCAATCAGGTGACTCAGCCACATCCGATTAAATACATTAATCTCTCCTTCAAGGATCAATATGATGTATGACTAACAGACTAACAGGATCAATATGATGTATGACTAACAGACTGAGACTTGGAGAAAGGGAGAAACGAGGGAGATTGATTATGACCATGAGTAATCCCCCTATTGATTGAGTATGACCATGAGTAATCCCCTATTGATTATGACCATGAGTAATCCCCCTATTGATTGAGTATGACCATGAGTAATCCCCCTATTGATTGAGTATGACCATGAGTAATCCCCCTATTGATTGAGTATGACCATGAGTAATCCCCCTATTGATTGAGTATGACCATGAGTAATCCCCCTATTGATTGAGTATGACCATGAGTAATCCCCCTATTGATTGAGTATGACTATGAGTAATCCCCCTATTGATTGAGTATGACCATGAGTAATCCCCCTATTGATTGAGTATGACCATGAGTAATCCCCCTATTGATTGAGTATGACTATGAGTAATCCCCCTATTGATTGAGTATGACCATGAGTAATCCCCCTATTGATTGAGTATGACCATGAGTAATCCCCCTATTGATTGAGTATGACCATGAGTAATCCCCCTATTGATTGAGTATGACTATGAGTAATCCCCCTATTGATTGAGTATGACCATGAGTAATCCCCCTATTGATTGAGTATGACCATGAGTAATCCCCCTATTGATTGAGTATGACTATGAGTAATCCCCCTATTGATTGAGTATGACTATGAGTAATCCCCCTATTGATTGAGTATGACTATGAGTAATCCCCCTGTAGGAGTGGAAACCTACAGAAGGGTATCTCTCCTGGAACAGGGTTGGAGTGAAAACCAACAGGAGTGTATCTCTCCAGGAACAGGGTTGGAGTGAAAACCAACAGGAGTATATCTCTCCAGGAACAGGGTTGGGCAGCCCTGTCTTAGAGGTGTTGTTGAGAAATGTACTGGACACTATACTTAGCAACTGTATGACACATTAGTGCTGATCATTGATTACAGAGGTACTAGGCTACTACTGAGGTACTAGGCATATGTGCAGTACATAATGTAGCACTTGACATAAAGCTTTTGTACCGCGTCTTCTAAGATTTTCAAAGTGGGATATTTAAACTGGTAATATAGTGGGTTGTTACTAGCCAGACCTCAGCACTGATTGAAGGGAGGTTAGCTTCCCAGGGAATACATAAAGTTGTATTGAATAGGTGTTCTAATTCTAATTCCATGGAATATCCTGTTCTAATTCTATTTCCATGGAAACTCCTGTTCTAATTCTATTTCCATGGAAACTCCTGTTCTAATTCTATTTCCATGGGAACTCCTATGTGTCTGTCTGAAGATTCCAAGCTGAATGGGGAGGCAGCCAACGCAGCTCTAGCCAATGAGGACTGTCCTCATATAGACCAGGCCATCTCGCCAGAGGAGATCTTCAGCCCCAGTGAGAGAGAACGGCCTTGTTGTCTCGTCACCACAGCTGCAGAACGACCCAACCACACAGGGGGAAGAGTCAGGAGGGGTACGTACACCTACAGTAACAGCCAAACACAGCCCAACCACACAGGGGGAGGATGGAGGAGAGTTACATACTGTAACAGCCAAACAAAGGCCACTATCAAACGTGTTGCATTCCCTACAACTTGATTATTCACAACCACATACACAACGTGAACCTGTGGCCCAACACACACAGACGCAGGTTGACGTTGATTGTCATGAGTCTTGTCCTGGAGCCAGAACTCAGCAATTTCCCCTTAGATAAGCCAGCTGCAAAGTTAAAATTGGCTGTATTGTAAAAATGTATGAAAACAAAAATGTGCTTTTTGGATTTAATAAAAAAAAAAAACAACTTCATTAATCTCCAGCACCATCCCAAAATCAACAAATGTGAAAATGGCGTATTTGTAAGTTTTGTAGTAACTAATATAGTGTTTCCAATTGCCACAATTAGTAGGCAAATTTTCACACATGTTGATGTTGGGGCGGTGCTGGAGATTATGAATATGAAGTTGAAATGTTTTTAAATTTCCCTTTAAGGTTAGGCGTTAGGTTTACCTGTGCGGTTAAAATCTGATTTTATGACTGTGGCTGTACTTAGCTAGTGATTCTGCACTCTTAGAAGAAAAGGTGCTATCTAGAACCTAAAAGGGTTCTTCAGCTGTCCACAAAGGATAACCATTTGAAGAACCCTTTTAGGTTCCAGGTAGAACCCTTTTGGTTCCAGGTATAACCCTTTTGGGTTCAATGTAGAACCCTTTCCACAGAGGGTGCTACATGGAACCAAAAAGGGTTCTACCTGGAACCAAAAAGGGTTCTCCTATGACAATGGTCACCAACCGGTTGATCGCGATCGACTAGGTGCACCCGATTCAGCTGCCCTGCGTACCGCGTAGGCAAACTGTTGCCATTTTGAACCATTTCATGTGCCTGAAGGTATAAACTCTGCCTTCCCCACGAGCCCGGAGAGAAAAATCAAGTGCACTATAGGCCTTCCACTGGCCAATCGGATGGCTCAGATTACCAGGTCTGCAGTAACGTTACAGGCATAAAAGAAAGCTACAGCAAAGTTGATACTGTGAGATTTCAACACGTATAAAACCATGACTAGAGAGAGACTGTCAACGAATACAGCAAAGAGCTGCTGTTTGTATGAGTGACTTCATGTTGAGGTTCTTACTGTCAACACTTTGTATTCAACAAATGCGTGTTCTTCCTGTTTCCACCCAGAGCTACAAGAAGCACTGCAGCAGTAATGAATGAGTAGGACAGTGTAGCGACTGGCTTGTGTTGTTATTAATTCAATTCAATTCAATTCAATTCAATTCAGCAGCCTGGATCTATTTTAATATTAATATTTCACTTTCTCTGTTCATAGGAGTAACAACATTAATTTGTGCATAAGGCAGAAATAATGCGGTGCAACTCAAGTTTTGCCATCAGCTGGAAGTCTCTTGTTGGTCAGTGTCATTGGAGGAAAGGGAGCGGAGGGACGTTGAGAGGCGGAGCCTCAGTCTTCTGCTCCCTCCCTCCGCTGAGGCACCATAATGTAATAATACAACAACGGATCTATTACCGGTAAAGCCTACCTCAAATTGTTAAATATAATTTTAAAAAATGGCCCAAACAACAATGCATTGGCAGGGCAATTCAAGCAAAGCCAATATGAGGCGATAATGTATTGAGTCTATAGTTTACTGCACAAACCTCATTACTACAGTACTGTGTCTTTGCTAATGCTTACGTTTTTTAAGTCATGTTAAAAAACAAATCTGAGCGCTAGATCTCGGTTTGCATCCTGACTCAGAAAAGGTTGGTGACCCCTGACCTAAGGGGACAGCTGAAGAACCCTTTTTTCTAAGAGTGTGCAGAGCTGCCTCCAGAACAAGATTCTTGACAAAAAACGCTAACCTGACACACAGGCGCACGTGCATGTGTACACACACACACACACACACGCATGTGCACGTGCAACACACACACACACACACACACACACACACACACACACACACACACACACACACACACACACACACACACACACACACACACACACACACACACACACACACACACACACACACACACACACACACATAGGGCTTGGAAATATATTGTGAATACTGGTATATCTGTATGGATCCACATACCAGTATGGCTTTTTACAATACAGTCTATAACAATATTTTGATACAGTGCTAAATTAAATAAAAAGTTGCTTTGTCCTAGTTTGGTTGAGTAGAAAACCATCAGAATGTAGAAAGACATTAAAACTACTTAGAACTCATTTGTTGCCATTTAAGGGTCATGCACTACTCATAAAACATATTCCAAACTTGTATTATTCTGAAACATAAAATACCACCATACCGTTCAAAATTACAAAAATATTAGGATATTAAGTTTTGGCAATATCACCCAGCCCTTCACACACACCCACACCCACACCCACGCACAACCATCCTCCCACCCACCCTCCCACCAAATAGATAGATAGATAGATAGATAGATAGATAGATAGATAGATAGATAGATAGATAGATAGATAGATAGATAGATAGATAGATAGATAGATAGATAGATAGATAGATAGATAGATAGATAGATAGATAGATAGATAGATAGATACTTTATTGACCCCCGAGGGGAAATTTCTTTGTCAAGCAGCTACGAAAAAACACAGGGCAGGTTCAAAATGCCAGAACGAAAATACACAAAAGACAGATGTGTGGCTGAATGGCTGAATATGTACACTATACATTGTTACAGTATTAGGTGAAAAAAAACTGATACAAATATTGCAAGTTGATATAGATAAATAAGGAATATTTGCATGGTTAACTATACTATACAGGTCGATGGCAGAGAAATACTTAGCTAATTAGTGCGTATGATATAAGTGAGGGTAATAATAGTTTACTTAATATACAGTCTGGTTAAATGAACAGGTAAGTGAATATTTGCATGGTTACATTAACTGTGCAGTTAAATGACAGGAAGAGATACTTAAATAGCTAAATGTGCATATGATATAATTTAGTGTAATAATAATAATTCCCTTAAAATACAGTCCTTAGTGCGCAGGGTTTAATTACAGATTCAATATACTAAAAGCAATGAAAAAAGATACAACTGACAGTATACTAATATGCATTCCTGAGTGAAATACTACGTAAGTTCAGTCCAAGAATAACTTACAATATTGCACGTGATATGATATAACAACTGTACATGAATATGTATATACAGTCCTGAATGAATAAGTCCTGAGTGAATGAGTGATTACAGACCAGAGTTACTCACGGATGGATGTATAATTGTTAAACTAGGTCCTAACACCCCAACAGTTCCAGGTCTATGTTGCCGACGGCACGGCACCCCGGTGAGGCATTAAATAGTCTAATAGCCGCCGGCAGGAAGGACCTCCTGTAGCGCTCTCTGGCACACCGTGGTGGGATCAGTCTGTGACTGAAGGTGCTCCTCTGCGTCGCAACCATGGCATGCAGAGGGTGGGTGAAGTTGTCCATGATGGCCAGCAGTTTGGCCAGGATCCGTCTCTCCGCCACCTCCTCTAGAGTGTCAAGGCTAATCCCCAGAACAGAGCTAGCCTTCCTGATCAGCATATTTACCCGAGAAGCATCACCTGCCTTTATTTTGGCGCCCCAGCACACCACAGATTGGTAGAAGGTATGCAGTAGTTTACTGCACACGTTGAAGACCTGAGCCCTGTAGAGTCGGCTCTGGCCCTTTTTGTACTGAGCCCTGGTGTTACCAGTCCATTCCAGCCTGTTGTCCATATGGACTCCCAGGAACTTGTATGACCCAACCATTTCCACATCCCTCCCCTGTATAGGGACTGCAGTCAGTTGGGCCTTGGTTCTCCTGAAGTCCACTACCATCTCCTTTGTTTTGCTGATGTTGAGCTGAAGGTGGTTCTGCTGACACCACATGATGATTGCATCATCCACCCCGATGTTGCGCTGATATGCGAACTGCAGGGGGTCCAGTGATGTACACACCAGGGGTCTGAGGTGAGCAAGGACTAACCTTTCCAGGGTCTTCATGATGTGGGATGTTAGCACAGCACAGGGACCCTTTCCAGGCTCAGGCTAAGGTTGAAGGGTCGCTGGAATATTCCACACAGTTGGTCAGCACAGACCCTAAGCACCCTTGGGCTGATGCCATCAGGACCCGCCGCTTTCCACTGATGTAGTCTCTCCAGCTCTCTCTTCACTTGGTTGGTGTTGAAAGCCAGCCCAGGTGGGGAGGTGGGGGGAAGGGGGGTGTTGAGGATCAGTCCAGAGGGAGCAGCGGCGGCGGTGGGGTTGCTGATTGTCTCAACAGAGGTGTTGTGAGCAAAGTGGGGGTGGGACAGCCGTGAGAGTGTGTGGCCTGGGGAGGTGGACAGGGCCAGTATCGAACCTGTTAAAAAAAATTGGTTCAGCTCATTGGCTCTCTCCTGGGTCCCCTCCGTCTGCCCACTGTTTGACTTTTTGAAGCCAGTGATATTTCTCATACCCTTCCACACCTCTCTCACCTGGCTCTGCCTCAGCTTGTCCTCCATCTTCTCCTTTTACCCTCTCTTCTCCTCAGCAATCCGCAACTTCAGCTCCCTCTGGACGCATTTCAATTTGTCCCTGTCCTCCTCCTTGAAGTCCCACTTCTTCTCATTCAGCAGGGCCTTCAGGTCGCTGGTGACCCAGGGTTTATTATTTGGAAAACATCGATGTCCTCCCCATGAGCCTCACAGAGCACATCCCAGTCTGTTGAACCACCAAGTTTATAACATCCTATAGTTCACACTGACTGAAACAGTATTGTATTAATATCCTATAGTTCACACTGACTGAAACAGTATTGTATTAATATCCTATAGTTCACACTGACTGAAACAGTATTGTATTAATATCCTATAGTTCACACTGACTGAAACAGTATTGTATTAATATCCTATAGTTCACACTGACTGAAACAGTATTGTATTAATATCCTATAGTTCATACTGACTGAAACAGTATTGTATTAATATCCTATAGTTCACACTGACTGAAACAGTATTGTATTAATATCCTATAGTTCACACTGACTGAAACAGTATTGTATTAATATCCTATAGTTCATACTGACTGAAACAGTATTGTATTAATATCCTATAGTTCACACTGACTGAAACAGTATTGTATTAATATCCTATAGTTCACACTGACTGAAAAAGTATTGTATTAATATCCTATAGTTCACACTGACTGAAACAGTAGTGTGTTAATATCCTATAGTTCACACTGACTGAAACAGTATTGTATTAATATCCTATAGTTCACACTGACTGAAACAGTATTGTATTAATATCCAATAGTTCACACTGACTGAAACAGTAGTGTGTTAATATCCTATAATTCAAACTCATTCACCATATCTTCTCTTCTCTAGAAGAACCCCATCACTCTATATGTTGATATATAACATAATGTAACTACCACAAAAAACAACCAATTTTTGAATTTTTATATGAAAGTGTTTATATGTTTATTTTTTTTACTAGCTGTATCATGTATGGGTGTTATTAGTGTGGTGTTGGTGGAGCAGGATAGAACAACATTTAAATAATACCTGATTTGTATATTGAGAAATGACAACCTGAAATTGTAGCATTTAATTGATATTGCATGACTACGCCAACTCTTATCCAGACTATTTTAACTGGTATCTAAAAGCACAAAGCCATCATGCTATTGGGTCTGGATCCAACAGTGATCTAATAAATGTCCATCATGCTATTGGGGCTGGATCCAACAGTGATCTAATAAATGTCCATCATGCTATTGGGTCTGGATCCAACAGTGATCTAACAAATCTCCATCATGCTATTGGGTCTGGATCCAACAGTGATCTAACAAATCTCCATCATGCTATTGTTTCTGGATCCAACAGTGATCTAATAAATCTCCATCGTGCTATTGGGTCTGGATCCAACAGTGATCTAATAAATCTCCACTGTGCTATTGGGTCTGGATCCAACAGTGATCTAATAAATCTCCATCATGCTATTGTTTCTGGATCCAACAGTGATCTAATAAATCTCCACTGTGCTATTGGGGCTGGATCCAACAGTGATCTAATAAATCTCCACTGTGCTATTGGGTCTGGATCCAACAGTGATCTAACAAATCTCCACTGTGCTATTGGGTCTGGATCCAACAGTGATCTAATAAATCTCCACTGTGCTATTGGGTCTGGATCCAACAGTGATCTAATAAATCTCCATCATGCTATTGTTTCTGGATCCAACAGTGATCTAATAAATCTCCACTGTGCTATTGGGGCTGGATCCAACAGTGATCTAATAAATCTCCACTGTGCTATTGGGTCTGGATCCAACAGTGATCTAACAAATCTCCACTGTGCTATTGGGGCTGGATCCAACAGTGATCTAACAAATCTCCACTGTGCTATTGGGGCTGGATCCAACAGTGATCTAATAAATGTCCATCATGCTATTGTTTCTGGATCCAACAGTGATCTAACAAATCTCCACTGTGCTATTGGGGCTGGATCCAACAGTGATCTAATAAATGTCCATCATGCTATTGTTTCTGGATCCAACAGTGATCTAACAAATCTCCACTGTGCTATTGGGGCTGGATCCAACAGTGATCTAACAAATCTCCATCATGCTATTGGGGCTGGATCCAACAGTGATCTAACAAATCTACATTGTGCATGCTGTTGGGGCTGGATCCAACAGTGATCTAACAAATCTCTATCGTGCTAATGGGGCTGGATCCAACAGTGATCTAACAAATCTCCACTGTGCTATTGGGGCTGGATCCAACAGTGATCTAACAAATCACCATTGTGCTATTGGGGCTGGATCCAACAGTGATCTAACAAATCTCCATCGTGCTATTGGAGCTGGATCCAACAGTGATCTAACAAATCTCCATCATGCTATTGGGGCTGGATCCAACAGTGATCTAACAAATCTCCATTGTGCTATTGGGGCTGGATCCAACAGTGATCTAACAAATCTCCATTGTGCTATTGGGGCTGGATCCAACAGTGATCTAACAAATCTCCATCATGCTATTGGGGCTGGATCCAACAGTGATCTAACAAATCTACATTGTGCTATTGGGGCTGGATCCAACAGTGATCTAACAAATCTCCATTGTGCTATTGGGGCTGGATCCAACAGTGATCTAACAAATCTCCATCATGCTATTGGGGCTGGATCCAACAGTGATCTAACAAATCTCCACTGTGCTATTGGGGCTGGATCCAACAGTGATCTAACAAATCACCATTGTGCTATTGGGGCTGGATCCAACAGTGATCTAACAAATCTCCATCGTGCTATTGGAGCTGGATCCAACAGTGATCTAACAAATCTACATTGTGCTATTGGGGCTGGATCCAACAGTGATCTAACAAATCTCCATTGTGCTGTTGGGGCTGGATCCAACAGTGATCTAACAAATCTCCATCATGCTATTGGGGCTGGATCCAACAGTGATCTAACAAATCTACATTGTGCATGCTGTTGGGGCTGGATCCAACAGTGATCTAACAAATCTCCATTTTGCTATTGGGGCTGGATCCAACAGTGATCTAACAAATCTCCATCATGCTATTGGGGCTGGATCCAACAGTGATCTAACAAATCTCCATTGTGCTATTGGGGCTGGATCCAACAGTGATTTAACAAATCTCCATCGTGCTATTGGGGCTGGATCCAACAAATCTCTGTCGATGCATCATTTATACAAAACCTCAAGTTAGCATTCATCCCTTGGCTTTTAGTAAACACAATCACAAGTCTAAAGAGAGAGTCATAATATACTGTAGCAGCCTGCCAACATATTCTCCAATATACTGTAGCAGACTGCCAACATATTCTCCAATATACTTCTGCCAACATATTCTCTAATATACTGTAGCAGACTGCCAACTTATTCTCCAATATACTGTAGCAGACTGACAACATATTCTCCAATATACTGCTGCCAACATATTCTCCAATATACTGCTGCCAACATATTCTCCAATATACTGTAGCTGCCAACATATTCTCCAATATACTGTAGCTGCCAACATATTCTCCAATATACTGTAGCAGCCTGCCAACATATTCTCCATATACTGTAGCAGACTGCCAACATATTCTCCAATATACTGTAGCTGCCAACATATTCTCCAATATATTGTAGCTGCCAACATATTCTCCAATATATTGTAGCTGCCAACATATTCTCCAATACATTGTAGCTGCCAACATATTCTCCAATATATTGTAGCTGCCAACATATTCTCCAATATATTGTAGCTGCCAACATATTCTCCAATACATTGTAGCTGCCAACATATTCTCCAATATATTGTAGCTGCCAACATATTCTCCAATATACTGTAGCAGACTGCCAACATATTCTCCAATATATTGTAGCTGCCAACATATTCTCCAATATATTGTAGCTGCCAACATATTCTCCAATATACTGTAGCAGACTGCCAACATATTCTCCAATATACTGTAGCAGACTGCCAACATATTCTCCAATATATTGTAGCTGCCAACATATTCTCCAATATATTGTAGCTGCCAACATATTCTCCAATATATTGTAGCTGCCAACATATTCTCCAATATACTGTAGCAGACTGCCAACATATTCTCCAATATACTGTAGCAGACTGCCAACATATTCTCCAATATATTGTAGCTGCCAACATATTCTCCAATATATTGTAGCTGCCAACATATTCTCCAATACATTGTAGCTACCAACATATTCTCCAATATATTGTAGCTGCCAACATATTCTCCAATATACTGTAGCAGACTGCCAACATATTCTCCAATATACTGTAGCAGACTGCCAACATATTCTCCAATATACTGTAGCAGACTGCCAACATATTCTCCAATACACTGTAGCAGCCAACATATTCTCCAATATATTGTAGCTGCCAACATATTATTCCCTACTCAGGTGGCGTAGTTGTCTGTGAACTTGTGTTGTCTGCTCTTCTAAACCATTCCAGTACCACCCTGTGCATGCATGCCGTTGAACTAGCTACTGCTTCATTTGATGCACTCAATGCATACAGGTACTTCTGACCCATTCAATGCATGGAGAATACCACTTTTGTTGACCTCACTGACTGACTGAAGTCTGTTGACTTTTGTATTTGGACAAAAACAAGAAAGCAACAGGTTGTAAGAAATAAAGATAAACATTCTGTACTCAAAACACTGCAATGTACTGTACTCAAAACACTGCAATGTACTGTACTCAAAACACTGCAATGTACTGTACTCAAAACACTGCAATGTACTGTACTCAAAACTTTCAGTGCACTGTACTCAAAACTTTCAGTGAACTGTACTCAAAACACTCTGCACTGTACTGTACTCAAAACACTCTCTGTTTTCCAACTGAAGGTTATGACAAGCCTTGGAGCGCCCTAAACAGCATGTCTGGCATGAGCGTGAGTGGCCTTGGCGGCCATGACGCCTCTGGAGTGTCGTCCTCCTGCGTTTCCGCCCTGCCCTGCAGTCCATCCTGTCTCATCCAGCACTCACATTCCCCCATCCCATCCATTCTCTGAACTCTAGCATGGTTCACTAGGAGACTTTGGCCCTGTCCAGAATCAACCCCAAACGGTAGTCCCTACCTGCTAGACACTTGTGGAGATCTGAGAGGATTGGATAGGTGTAGGCAATATGGTGATAGCGCCACCTAGCCTATCAGAGGGCAAGATGGAGTTCTCACCATATAGTATTGTTTAATTAAGCCTCTCCAATCCTCTCAGATCTCCAGTGTCTAGGGGTTGTTTCTGGACAAATCCTATCACTTTGTGACCTCTCCCCCCTCTCTACTGCTCCCCCCTCTCTACTGCTCCCCCCTCTCTACTGCTCCCCCCTCTCTACTGCTCTCTCCTCTCTACTGCTCTCTCCTCTCTACTGCTCTCTCCTCTCTACTGCTCCCCCCTCTCTACTGCTCTCTCCTCTCTACTGCTCTCTCCTCTCTACTGCTCTCTCCTCTCTACTGCTCTCTCCTCTCTACTGCTCTCTCCTCTCTACTGCTCCCCCCTCTCTACTGCTCTCTCCTCTCTACTGCTCTCTCCTCTCTACTGCTCCCCCCTCTCTACTGCTCCCCCCTCTCTACTGCTCCCCCCTCTCTACTGCTCTCTCCTCTCTACTGCTCCCCCCTCTCTACTGCTCCCCCCTCTCTACTGCTCCCCCCTCTCTACTGCTCCCCCCTCTCTACTGCTCTCTCCTCTCATTTCCTCTCCTCCTCCTCTTCTCCTCTCCTCTCTCATCCTCTCCTACTCTCATTTTCTCTCCTCTCCCCTCCTCTCTCATCCTCTCCTCCTCCTCTCATTTCCTCTCCTCCTCCTCTCCTCTCCCCTCCTCTCTCATCCTCTCCTCTCTCCTCTCATCCTCTCTCCTTACTCCTGCTTTCCTTTCTTCGTCTTTTCTTTTTTTCTGTCCCCAGTTTGTCTCCAAATTTAAATAATGGTACAAGTGCTCCCAAGACAAGGTCTTAGCTTGGGAGTGTCATCAGCTCCAGTTCATTTTCAGTACATTGCCACACAGGCCTCTTTGCATGGATTGCCTAGTTCAGCTGCAGAGCTAGCTACAGTAAAGCATTGATGATATACTAGTCAGATATCTGATACAGGATATTATCCCCTGTTGTCTATTTTCTGATTCAGAGCTAGCTACAGTAAAGCATTGATGATATACTAGTCAGATATCTGATACAGGATATTATCCCCTGTTGTCTATTTTCTGATTCAGAGCTAGCTACAGTAAAGCATTGATGATATACTAGTCAGATATCTGATACAGGATATTATCCCGTCTATTTTTCCTACCTTTGTATCATTGCCTGTTGCTCTGTTGCTTTTGATCTCTCATACTTTGACTTTCTGTTCTATATTAATAACGTTCTCATCTGCTTTTTAAAACAAAACTTGTGAAACAAAGACCATTTCATAAGATGTATTTAACCCCTGCTTTAAAATGTTTCTGATGCTGAAGCTATGGTTTTACTTATTGGGAGAGCACAGCTGCCAGCCGTGTCTGCGTCCCAAATGGCACCCTATTCCCTACAAAGTGCACTACAAATGTCGTAATCTTTATAGGGAATAGGGTGCCATTTTGGGACGCAGACAAGTTGTTGGGTATCTCCCATTAAGTATTTCTTTGTTGCAAAGTGAAGATGTTCTAAATACAGGATGTGTAAGATGAGACAAAGACTTTATAACTCTGAGAGTGGCAGTACAGATTTCAAATCTGGAATGAATAGAGATCTAGAATTATGATGATGATTCTATAATGAGGAAGATATCTAGAATGATCATGATTCTAGAATGATGAAGAGATTTAGAATGATGATGTTGATTCTTGAATGAGGAATAGATCTAGAATGATGATGATTCTAGAATGAGGAAATGGTGACCATTTTTCTGATACTAGTGATGATACATTTGTTGTCAACAGAAACTAAACGTTAGTTTCATTTGCATGTGTTGCATGAGATATTATGTTCAACGAGAAGCTAACTGTATCACATGTAAGAAAAACATTTTGCTTTATTTCAAAAGCTTCTAACTTTTATTATGCACATTTTGAAGCAGCTTATTCTATAGCAAGAGACTCATAGCAGAACAATTCATGTAGCTGCCATTTTTTGCCTTCCCCAAATTCAGGTATTGTTTATTTACTCTGTGGTTTTAGGAAATCATTTTTAAATAGGAACCTACTTTCAAAAGAGTAACACTTGACTTAATATATACCAAACGTTAAACGAATAGATTTACTAGTGAGATAATATGAAGTGTTTTCAGTTTAACAATACATAATACATAGTCTGCAGACATGATGATATAGCATTTACATCTGTATCTTTAAGAATGTGTCTTTTTTTCAGCCCCAATACTTATGCACTACAACATAGAGGAAAAGCACTTTAACAAGTCTTTACTTGACTCATTAATCAGTAACATTAATCCTAATAAGTGGTATCCTGTTTTATTTGGGCAAGGTTTTCTGTTTCCTTTTGACTGATCATGTCTCTGCTGTGGTGGTGCTTGATGTTAACTGTTAAACCCTTGTGAAGATTACATGTCAACAGAGATACGGGTCAACTAAATGCTCGTACGTAATGCAATTATGTAAGGGTCCAGTCCAGTACAGTACAGTACAGTCCAGTACAGTATGGGGTTTTGGGGGATATTGGGGAAAGGTACATGCATGTATTTTACATTATGCAAAAGAAAAGTATTCAAATACAAGATGTAAATAAAAAAGTCATTGCATGAAATAAATTTTGTATACAACAGTGTTTTAGACTCTGTTTTTATTTAACAGACAAAACATGCATTCATGTTTTTAACTTTTTCGCTAGCATATAGCTAGTCGTTTGGCCCGTTGTATTGCCTACAGCACTTGTGTGCGGGTTCAAAGAGTGCTTCCATGAGTTGGGACTATGGGAGCATGACAATGTCCAAACAAAGCATGGCAACTACTGACTGAACCTCTGTACAACAACAGCATGATCTGGGCATGAATATTAACATTCTCAAGAATCCAACCTTGCAAACAAACAGTGCGTCTCCGTCTGATGCCTTCGCCTTGAATCTAAGCATGGAAAATACATGGTCAAACTGACACCTTTACCATGATGAGAAGCAGAGAACATTTTATTTACCGTCATTCCACCACCTGCCCCCTATACTGTTCTAATAGAGGTAGCCTAGCCTAGCCACCTGCCCCCTATACTGTTCTAGTAGAGGTAGCCTAGCCTAGCCACCTGCCCCCCTATACTGTTCTAGTAGAGGTAGCCTAGCCTAGCCACCTGCCCCCTATATTGTTCTAGTAGAGGTAGCCTAGCCTAGCCACCTGCCCCCCTATACTTTTCTAGTAGAGGTAGCCTAGCCACCTGCCCCCTACACTGTTCTAGTAGAGGTAGCCTAGCCACCTGCCCCCCTATACTGTTCTAGTAGAGGTAGCCTAGCCTAGCCACCTGCCCCCCTATACTGTTCTAGTAGAGGTAGCCTAGCCACCTGCTCCCCTATACTGTTCTAGTAGAGGTAGCCTAGCCTAGCCACCTGCCCCCCTATACTGTTCTAGTAGAGGTAGCCTAGCCACCTGCCCCCTATACTGTTCTAGTAGAGGTAGCCTAGCCTAGCCACCTGCCCCCTATACTGTTCTAGTAGAGGTAGCCTAGCCTAGCCACCTGCCCCCCTATACTGTTCTAGTAGAGGTAGCCTAGCCACCTGCCCCCCTATACTGTTCTAGTAGAGGTAGCCTAGCCACCTGCCCCCCTATACTGTTCTAGTAGAGGTAGCCTAGCCACCTGCACCCTATACTGTTCTAGTAGAGGTAGCCTAGCCACCTGCCCCCCTATACTGTTCTAGTAGAGGTAGCCTAGCCACCTGCCCCCCTATACTGTTCTAGTAGAGGTAGCCTAGCCACCTGCCCCCCTATACTGTTCTAGTAGAGGTAGCCTAGCCACCTGCCCCCCTATACTGTTCTAGTAGAGGTAGCCTAGCCACCTGCCCCCCTATACTGTTCTAGTAGAGGTAGCCTAGCCACCTGCCCCCCTATACTGTTCTAGTAGAGGTAGCCTAGCCACCTGCTCCCCTATACTGTTCTAGTAGAGGTAGCCTAGCCTAGCCACCTGCCCCCCTATACTGTTCTAGTAGAGGTAGCCTAGCCACCTGCCCCCTATACTGTTCTAGTAGAGGTAGCCTAGCCTAGCCACCTGCCCCCTATACTGTTCTAGTAGAGGTAGCCTAGCCTAGCCACCTGCCCCCTATACTGTTCTAGTAGAGGTAGCCTAGCCTACCTATCAACCGTCTCCATCATTTCGTCCCTCATACATAATTTGTTGTAATAATTGTTTGTGTTGTTTTGTTTTTGATATGTTTGTAGAGACCACCCAGCGACAGCCCTGGAGCAGACCACCAGCATCAGACTCCGTTTGTGTAATGAACCATGGTGTTCCCACCACTATATGTCTGTCCCATAATAAGACCCCTCCACCGCAACCTTAACCCCCCACCTGATAATACAGTAGCCTTGTTTGTTGTGTGTATACAATGAGCCGTTTTAAACGTATGGGTGTTACACTGGCAACCTGTACATCACCGACCAAACGGCACCCTATTCCATATGTAGTGCACTACTTTTGAACAGGGTTATACCCACCAATGCAGGCCATGGTCAAAAGCAGTGCTCTACATAGGGAATAGGGTGCCATTTGGTTTTAAGACACATCCTAACTCAGCATAGATGTAGCATAGAGGGAGTGTTGTTGTCAAGCCTTATGTAGCTCAGTATCTGTGACTGGTTATTGTGCTGTAACGTACTGTAATGTTGGTGTGTATGTGTATAGTGCCTGTATATAAGCTTGTGTGTGCAGAAGTTGTGAACTAGTACTCTCAAATGTTTTTTTGATTGATTATCAAATATTTGTGTGCTGCTTCTGTTAAGAAAATGGTTTGCTTCCATAAGTTCTATCCATAGAACTAGAATGAGATTCTAGAACGAGATTCTATTCTAAAGTTCTATCACCCCCTTCCTCAACAAATGATCAGCAAGTCTTTGTATAGTAAAGTTGCACTATTATAGTCACATCTGAATGATAATATTAATAATCATCATTATAATAATATGAATAATAATAGATGATAATAACAATAATAGTAATAATAATAATAGTAATTATAGCCTTTTGCACTGTTTGCACCTGTGAACTTAAACATTAATTTCATTATAACTGAATATATCAAAATTAGGAATTAAATACTGTATGTAAACATAGGAGACCAAACACAATAACGTGCAATATCATTATTATAAAAACACACCACTCATTCCTTTTCTGTTGATCAATAAGCCATGGCATTACAACAACCAGATCTGGTGGTTAAGCAAATTCCCCTATAGGACCAACTTCCTGATAGGAATGCTGCACATATTTATGCATATCAAGTATCAACATAAGATTTCAGTTGAATAACATTGAGTACATCTTATTCAATGTCAATGCTGTAGGCTGAAAATACCAATTATCTACAGTAGGCCTATATCACGTGCAACCAACATAATTTTTGTTTTTACTTTTAGCATGTGAGGGCACTTAATAGGTGAACCAATCTAACCTTAAAATCATAGCCAGAACATTGTCACTCATCGTAGTGGAAAAGTGCCTCTGTTTTACTGAATCATCCAGGGGGAATTTGTCTTAACCAACATGGAAGACCAGTCAGTGTGGTTGTTCATCTGTCAGTCACACCAATGGTCAATAGTAGTACAACATTTGAACGCTCCCTGTTTCACATTCTAAAAACAGGCAGGCAAGGCAGTATAACAAACCCAAAATGTACAGATAATCAAAAGGTGAATAACATACAAGTGGAAAATACATACTAGTTATGGGTTGTAAAAGCATCAACTGGTAATACTTCACCTACAGTCAGCAGGGATAATGCTTTATGACTTGTTATAAGCATATATGAGTGTCTTATTAGAAGGCTTATAATATCTTATGTTTCTGTATGTGTAAAATGTACAACCCACTCTAATGACTAAATGAGCCAGAATGAGATGATAATAAGACATTGCTGTATAACCACGTTATGATGCCTTATACTAGCAGACTAAGTAAAGTAATGCATTAAACCTGCAGGCTTTAAGTAAAGTAATGCATTAAACCTGCAGGCTTTAAGTAAATAATGCATTAAACCTGCAGGCTTTAAGTAAAGTAATGCCTTAAACCTGCAGGCTTTAAGTAAAGTAATGCCTTAAACCTGCAGGCTTTAAGTAAAGTAATGCCTTAAACCTGCAGGCTTTAAGTAAAGTAATGCATTAAACCTGCAGGCTTTAAGTAAAGTAATGCATTAAACCTGCAGGCTTTAAGTAAAGTAATGCATTAAACCTGCAGGCTTTAAGTAAAGTAATGCATTAAACCTGCAGGCTTTAAGTAAAGTAATGCATTAAACCTGCAGGCTTTAAGTAAAGTAATGCATTAAACCTGCAGGCTTTAAGTAAAGTAATGCATTAAACCTGCAGGCTTTAAGTAAAGTAATGCATTAAACCTGCAGGCTTTAAGTAAAGTAATGCCTTAAACCTGCAGGCTTTAAGTAAAGTAATGCCTTAAACCTGCAGGCTTTAAGTAAAGTAATGCATTAAACCTGCAGGCTTTAAGTAAAGTAATGCCTTAAACCTGCAGGCTTTAAGTAAAGTAATGCCTTAAACCTGCAGGCTTTAAGTAAAGTAATGCCTTAAACCTGCAGGCTTTAAGTAAAGTAATGCCTTAAACCTGCAGGCTTTAAGTAAAGTAATGCATTAAACCTGCAGGCTTTAAGTAAAGTGTTATCGACCCATTTACATCCTTTGTAATATTAAATACAGTCGTTTTTGTATCCAGTGGTTATTAAGGGACCAACATTTTTATGAAACCACTGCAAACACTGCCTACTGACTGACAATTTACAGAAATGTTGATGTGCTTCCTGATAGAACACAACTGGACCAATGGCTGCCGATAGAACTCACTGAGCACAATTGGGGGAAACTATGGTGTCCAACATGGAACAAACAACAGGGTTGTGTTCATTAGGCAGCAAACAGAAGTAGATGTGAAACGTGGAGGGACTTCTTTAAATTGTCCATTAATAAAAACACATTTTTGTTTTCCATTGCAAAATGTTTTCCGTTGCATTCCCTAATGGATACGACCCAGCAGTAATCCTTTATAACAGAATCATTAACCCAACAAACAGCAACTAAAATGGGCCGTTTTGTGAAACTGGAACAGTACATTTTGTTCATATAGTTATTTAGTTAAAAACAAACAAGGTGTTTGTTCCCTTCAGTGATCGTTTCAACTGGTTTCTTGTTTAAGGATTTCTGTGTATTTCTTCTGACCAGTTCTGACCAGTTCTGTCAGACTGTAATAAAAAATGTAATAAAAAAAACATAAGATTATTTTTCAGTGTGTTGATTTAATTTTATGTTATATTTTTATGTCCATTTTGACATGATCATTTAATGTCAGTGACATCACTGTTTTTAGGCTCCCTCCCAATATCACGTCATCATTTCTTTGCATAGATGAACATACAACAATGAAATTGTAATATATTCTGCTAACTGTATGATCGCTTATGAGAATGCACAGACGGATACCTTCAGACAAGGGCCATTCAAATTGGAAAAATGCAAACAAGACCGACATGGGAGGTGGCAATGAATGTGTGTGAAGGAGGCATTAGGGTCATAGGCATAGACATGTATGAATGTATGGACTTGGGCTAGAGGTACAGTGCATCTTGGGAAGACATGGGAGGGAGCCATAGGCATCATGTATGGACTTGTTCATCTGACATGCAGCCATGGTAGGGGTCAGGGGAGGGACGTATGGACTTGGACTAGACGTACAATACCAGTCAAAAGTTTGGACACACCTACTCATTCCAGGGTGGGACAACACAACTGATTGGCTCAAACGCATTAAGGAAATAAAATGTCACCTGTCTGTCCCCGACCATACATAACTCACCTGTCTGTCCCCAACCATACATAACTCACCTGTCTGTCCCCGACCATACATAACTCACCTGTCTGTCCCCAACCATACATAACTCACCTGTCTGTCCCCGACCATACATAACTCACCTGTCTGTCCCCGACCATACATAACTCACCTGTCTGTCCCCAACCATACATAACTCACCTGTCTGTCCCCAACCATACATAACTCACCTGTCTGTCCCCAACCATACATAACTCACCTGTCTGTCCCCGACCATACATAACTCACCTGTCTGTCCCCGACCATACATAACTCACCTGTCTGTCCCCAACCATACATAACTCACCTGTCTCAAACAATATTTATGATGTTTTACTGTGTGAACACAGACCTGGGGCCGTATGTATCAATTGTCTCAGAGTAGGACTGCTGATCTAGGAACAGATCCCCCCAGTCTATGTTATTGTATTCATAACGACCTAAAAGGAAAACTGATCCCAGGTCATCCCTCCTACTCTGAGCTGCTCCTAGAACTGAGGCAGTGTTGCCATGGAGACATTGTTTTTTTAAGCTACAAAACAAAAAAAACACAAAATGACTGGTCTGTTTATTTGTCTCAGCTTCAAGACACACACACATACTTGACATCATTTACAATTTCCTCCTCCCAAATGTCATGATTAATACCTTGTGAATTCATATTACTCTCACACCCCAGACTCAGCTGGGTTTCCTCTGCCATAGAGACGATATTGAGTTTGAATCTGTGGCACAAGTGGCCTGCCATCTTACTTGGGCAGCTCAAACAGGATAGTTACAAACTAGTGTAGCTTGTCTCCATGTCCTCTGTACACTTCTCTTCACCTCTTGTCACATCACACAGTGTCATAGAGTGGCCAGCTCCACAGCCAATCAGAAGAGGCCGGAGGGCAGGAATGGGCTGTGGTTGGCTGACGTCTGTCTCAGAACCGTTCCCACACATCCCATGTTCGTTCCACCCCCAGGAGAGCAGGCGACCGTCTGAAGAGGAGAGGAGGGGAGGGGAGAGGAGGAGACACTGGTCAGTCAGAGAACAGACAGGAGATGACTTGCCTGGTCCCAGATCTGTACATGTTTGGCATGACAATGACCATAGGAGTTGGCAAGACAGCACAAACTGATCTAGTGTGATCAGGCTAAGAGAAACGGTTGGGATGTAAAAACGGGACAGTTGGCGCCAACAGACGGGACAGTTGGTGCCAACTGTCCCTAGTTGGTGATCTCTTAGCCTGATCACACTAGATCGGTTTGTGCTGTCTTGCCAACTCCTATGGTCATTGTAATGCGAACGGGACAGTTGGCGCCAACCGACGGGACAGTTGGCGTCAACCGACGGGACAGTTGGCGCCAACCGACGGGACAGTTGGCGCCAACCGACGGGACAGTTGGCGCTAACAGACTGGACGGCTGCGTGGTCCCATGGTGTTTATACTTGCGTACCATTCTTTGTACAGATGAACGTGGTACCTTCAGGCGTTTGGAAATTGCTCCCAAGAATGAACCAGACTTGTGGAGGTCTTCACATTTTTTTTTTAGGTCTTGGCTGATTTCTTTTGATTTTGAAGGTAGGCCTTGAAATACATCAACAGGTACACCTCCAATTGACTCAAATTATGTCAATTAGACTATCAGAAGCTTCTAAAGCCATGACATAATTTTCTGGAATTTTCCAAGCTGTTTAAAGGCACAGCATGCACACTTGTTTATGTTCTGGCTGCCAGGACAACCAAACAGTTCTGTAATCCCCATTGCCACCAGGTAATGGGGATTACACACACACACACACACACACACACACACACCCCCCCCCCCCTTGGGGGCTAAACAAACACACACACACACACACACTGCTATTCAGCTCCAGACTCTCTGCTGTACAGCTGTCCTCTCCTTCCCTGTTCCCTCTCAGGGAGCTGGTGAGTGCGTGTTGGTTTGGTAGTGGGTGTTGTCAGGACAGGGCTGCATCGCCGTGGAGACACGTGCCATGGCAACACAGTTCAGTTACCTAATAGGTCCCATCGTCATGGCAACAGAAGCAGAGCTTTGTCTCCTGCTTTCTCAAGGATAACACACACACACACACACAGACACAGACACACACACACACACACACACACACAGCTACCTATCCCAATGTTCTGTCTGTTTCAGTTTCTCTTTATTCAATTCCTTTCACTCCCTTCATCTTTCCGACCGAAGCCTCTGTCTGTCTCCCAGACCCAGACGTATGCTGTCTGTCTCCCAGACCCAGACGTATGCTGTCTGTCTCCCAGACCCAGACGTATGCTGTCTGTCTCCCAGACCAAGATGTCACAGTTAAGCAGGCAGCTTATGACAGTAGGATATATTCAACCTGCCAGTAATCTGAACCTGCATGGACACTGCAGTCTGGACACATATAGATATGTATACCAGTATGTTCTGTGCACGTGGAGACTACAGCAGAAGGCTTTCCATTAACATTTAACACGTTTAATACATTTAACAAGCAAGCATGGAGAGAGAGAGAAGAGAACCTCTGATGGATCTGCTTTGCTAATTCATGGACACACTCCCCACACAGCTACAGCACATCCCTGTGAGTGAGCTGCCAGCATTGCCATGGCAACTAAGTGCCTAGCTTGTACATGCTGCTCTACAATATTCTGTCCAACAAAGAACACAGACAGACACTGGACACTCAGTCATATTGACATCACATTCCCTCATCAACACATTGACCCGGGTCTACGGCTCAACATTAGAAAATAAAACCTTGCATTTCCAATCAAAGATGTCTATTTGAATGTTTACTGGTATGTTTACTGGTATGTTTACTGCTATATTTACTCAAATGCAATGGCTGGAACGAATGTATTTACAGATATCATACGCACATCAAGATGAAAACAACATTTCCACCCGAACTGAGTCTTCGTCAGGGATCTGCTCAAATCCAGCAGACACACACACACACACACACACAAAGCCCTAAAACCTATGTATCTTTACCTGGTATTTAGGCTCTAATGTGTCTTGCAGCAACCTGTCTTACACCACAATGTGTGCTATCCATGATTCACATCATAACTCCAGTCAATCCACTAAGATCTGATCACTTCCCGTTCCATTTACAGCACTATGAGTCACATCTTTGGGCGGCAGGTAGCCTAGCGGTTAGAGCGTTGGGCCAGTAACCGAAAGGTCGCTGGTTCGAATACCCTGAACCGACAAGGTGAAAAACCTGTCGATGTGTCCTTGAGCAAGGCACTTAATAATTAATTAGCATTTTATTGCATGACATAAGTATTTGATCACCTACCAACCAGTAAGAATTCCGGCTCTCACAGACCTGTTAGTTTTTCTTTAAGAAACCCTCCTGTTCTCCACTCATTACCTGTATTAACTGCACCTGTTTGAACTCGTTACCTGTATAAAAGACACCTGTCCACACACTCAATCAAACAGACTCCAACCTCTCCACAATGGCCAAGACCTGAGAGCTGTGTAAGGTCATCAGGGATAAAATTGTAGACCTGCACAAGGCTGGGATGGGCTACAGGACAATAGGCAAGCAGCTTGGTGAGAAGGCAACAACTGTTGGCGCAATTATTAGAAAATGGAAGAAGTTCAAGATGATGGTCAATCTCCCTCGGTCTGGGGCACCATGCAAGATCTCACCTCGTGGGGCATCAATGATCATGAGGAAGGTGAGGGATCAGCCCAGAACTACACGGCAGGACCTGGTCAATGACCTGAAGATAGCTGGGACCAGTCTCAAAGAAAACCATTAGTAACACACTACGCCGTCATGGATTAAAATCCTGCAGCGCACGCAAGGTCCCCCTGCTCAAGCCAGCGCATGTCCAGGCCCGTCTGAAGTTTGCCAATGACCATCTGGATGATCCAGAGGAGGAATGGGAGAAGGTCATGTGGTCTGATGAGACAAAAATAGAGCTTTTTGGTCTAAACTCCACTCGCCGTGTTTGGAGGAAGAAGAAGGATGAGTACAACCCCAAGAACACCATCCCAACCGTGAAGCATGGAGGTGGAAACATCATTCTTTGGGGATGCTTTTCTGCAAAGGGGACAGAACGACTGCACCGTATTGAGCGGAGGATGGATGGGGCCATGTATCGCGAAATCTTGGCCAACAACCTAAGAGCATTGAAGATGGGTCGTGGCTGGGTCTTCCAGCATGACAACGACCCGAAACACACAGCCAGGGCAACTAAGGAGTGGCTCCGTAAGAAGCATCTCAAGGTCCTGGAGTGGCCTAGCCAGTCTCCAGACCTGAACCCAATAGAAAATCTTTGGAGGGAGCTGAAAGTCCGTATTGCCCAGCGACAGCCCCGAAACCTGAAGGATCTGTATGGAGGAGTGGGCCAAAATCCCTGCTGCAGTGTGTGAAAACCTGGTCAAGAACTACAGGAAACGTATGATCTCTGTAATTGCAAACAAAGGTTTCTGTACCAAATATTAAGTTCTGCTTTTCTGATGTATCAAATACTTATGTCATGCAATAAAATGCAAATTAATTACTTATAAATCATACAATGTGATTTTCTGAATTTTTGTTTTAGATTCCGTCTCTCACAGTTGAAGAGTACCTATGATAAAAATTACAGACTTCTACATGCTTTGTAAGTGGGAAAACCTGCAAAATCGGCAGTGTATCAAATACTTGTTCTCCCCACCTTGTGTGTGTGTGTGTGTATATATATATATATATATATGGATCTCCTATCAGTCCTCTCCTGGTCTCCGCCCCTTCATCCTATATCTGTATGGATCTATCAGTCCTCTCCTGGTCTCCGCCTCTTCATACTATATCTATATGGATCTATCAGTCCTCTTCTGGTCTCCGCCCCTTCATACTATATCTATATGGATCTCCTATCAGTCCTCTTCTGGTCTCCGCCCCTTCATACTATATGGATCTCCTATCAGTCCTCTCCTGGTCTCCGCAGTAGGTGATTAGTGGGCACCAGTCAATTCACTGGACAATATAGTATTTACCATTCCACTTCCCTAAATGGCATTCCATTTATAGTGCATTACTTCTGACAAGGGCACATCCACAGGTGTTTAGATGTATGCATGATAGGCACATCCACAGGTGTTTAGATGTGTGAATGATAGAACAAGCTGCAACAGTTGGCTGCCATCTCCCCACCAGCAACCAGGCAATCCTATTTTCCTCTCTGCCGGACCCCAGACCTGTTACTCAGGTGTGTAGGTGTATAGCTGGAACAGGCAGCAACAGATAGTTATCTATCTCCCACTTATGCTCTTTCCTCAGTCTCCTCCTTCCCTATCCCTCCCTCCCTCCTCTGTTCCCCCTGTTTCTATCTCTCCTCTGTTCTTCTGTTCCTCTGTTCTTCTGTTCCGCTCTTCCTCTGTTCTTCTGTTCCGCTCTTCCTCTGTTCTTCTGTTCCGCTCTTCCTCTGTTCTTCTGTTCCGCTCTTCCTCTCCTCTGTTCCGCTCTTCCGCTCTTCCTCTCCTCTGTTCCGCTCCTCCGCTCTTCCTCTCCTCTGTTCCGCTCTTCCTCTCCTCTGTTCCGCTCTTCCTCTCCTCTGTTCCGCTCTTCCTCTCCTCTGTTCCGCTCTTCCTCTCCTCTGTTCCGCTCTTCCTCTCCTCTGTTCCGCTCTTCCTCTCCTCTGTTCCGCTCTTCCTCTCCTCTGTTCCGCTCTTCCTCTCCTCTGTTCCGCTCTTCCTCTCCTCTGTTCCGCTCTTCCTCTCCTCTGTTCCGCTCTTCCTCTCCTCTGTTCCGCTCTTCTGTTCCTCTCCTCCTCTCCTCTGTTAATGACCTACTTCAGTAGTACCAGAAATAGCAGCAGTACTCAGGTCTCGGCTACCCATGCAGTTTTGCTGCTTCACTGCTCTAGCCATTCTGCCAATCTACCATTCTATCACTCAACCATTCTGCCAATCTACCATTCTGCCAATCTATCACTCAACCATTCTATCATTCTGCCAATCTACCATTCTATCACTCAACCATTCTGCCAATCTACCATTCTATCACTCAACCATTCTGCCAATCTATCATTCTACCATTCTGCCAATCTATCACTCAACCATTCTATCATTCTGCCAATCTACCATTCTATCACTCAACCATTCTGCCAATCTATCATTCTATCACTCTACCATTCTATCACTACCATTCTGCCAATCCACCATTCTATCACTCAGCCATTCTATCAATCTGCCATTCTATCACTCAACCATTCTGCCAATCTACCATTCTATCATTCTGCCAATCTGCCAATCCACCATTCTATCACTCAGCCATTCTATCATTCTGCCATTCTATCATTCTACCATTCTAAACTGAGCTGCACTTCCTAACCTCCTGCCAAATGTATGACCATATTAGAGACACATATTTCTCTCAGATTACACAGATCCACAAAGAATTCTAAAACAAATCCAATATTGATGAACTCCCATATCTACTGGGTGAAATACAACAGTGTTCCATCACAGCAGCAAGATGTGTGACCTGATGTCACAAGAAAAGGGCAACCAGTGGAGAACAAACACCATTATAAATACAACCCATATTTATGTTTATTCATTCGTATTTTAACTATTTTCACATTGTTACAACACTGTATATAGACATAATGACATTTGAAATGTCTTTATTCTTTTGGAACTTATGCGAGTGTTAAATTGAAACATTAAATTAAAAAAAGGGGCATGGCAGAGGAACAGAGGTTCACACAACAAACACCCTTCATCCATCCACCCATCCGGCTCTCCTAACTACCTTTATCCATCCAACCAGCCTTCATCCATCCACCCATCCACCTGTTCTACCCATCTTTATCCATCCAACCACCCTTCATCCATCCACCCATCCACCTCTCCTAACTACCTTTATCCATCCAACCACCCTTCATCCATCCATCCACCCATCCGCCTCTCCTAACTACCTTTATCCATCCAACCACCCTTCATCCATCCACCTATCTTTATCCATCCAACCACCCTTCATCCATCCACCCACCCACCTGTTCTACCCATCTTTATCCATCCAACCACCCTTCATCCATCCGCCTCTCCTACCTATCTTTAGCCATCCAACACTATTCTCATTTCAACCAAAGCAGACTGATCAAACAGGCTAGAACTGGAAGAACTGTCCTGTGCTTGTTCTCATAATCTGCTCATCAGACACTGCGTGTGTGTGTTTTTGCTTAACTATCCTTGTGGTACCAGAAGTCCTCACAAGGATAGCAAAACAAGGAAGTGAGGACATCCTGCCGATCCCCATGAGGAAAAATGCTATTTTAGGTTTAGGGGTTAGGTTTAGGTATAGTTTTAAGGTTAGGGGTTTGGAGTTAAGGTTAGGTTAAGATTTAGGGTTAGGGAAAATAGGATTTTGGATGGGAATCAATTCTTTGGTTCCCACAAGGATCGCAATACAAAACTCTGTGTGTGTGTGTGTGTGTCTACAGCATTAGATGGGAGGATCCTTAACTAATTGAAGTGAAGAGGAGAGATAAACACTAAAATATTCATTTCCCAGAATGCCACGCATGCATCCGTTTATTCTGGTTGGTTCTCCAGACCAATAAAAAAAAAAAAGAGCACAGTGGTAACCGTAGTAACTAAACAGGAGTCACGCACCAGAGCCTGGTGCGTCTCATTTCAGTCACCTGCACTTAGTGTAGTGAAACAACATACTTTTAAAAAAGTGGCAATCTGCATTTTAAACAAAAAAAAAATAGTTTGAGGGATTATATTATTGGGTTATTGCATTGTGGTGGGTTTGAGGGATTATAATCCTGTGTTGTTATTGCCTTGTGGTGGGTTTGAGGGATTATAATCCTGTGTTGTTATTGCCTTGTGGTGGGTTTGAGGGATTATAATCCTGTGTTGTTATTGCCTTGTGGTGGGTTTGAGGGATTATAATCCTGGGTTATTGCCTTGTGGTGGGTTTGAGGGATTATAATCCTGGCCTACCTGGTTAAATAAAAGGTTAAATAAAAAAAAAAAAACTACTCTCAAATTCATGGACAGAGCTAGCACTGACCATCCATGATATCAACATTCTAGTTTTAACAATGTTGTGAGGCTATACAGTGTTTGTTTACAATTACATTAATTTAAAAATAAAAAAAATGTATCTACTAAAATCACAGACATAATGTTTCTGGCCCATTCCAACTCCCATGTCTGCTCCTCTGTTGTGCTCCGTAGGTTGACGGAGTGGGTTTCTATTCATCATTATATTTTTGGGGAGATGTATTGATTATGTAAAGTAAAATAATAGCATCACATTACACAGAAGCTGGGGTTTCAATGCACCACAGCTACATTCTTGTCTACTGTACTGGAAGCTTCATTAAATAGTACCCGCAAAACTCAACCAGTCTCAAGAGTTGTAAAGAAAAAGCCATATCTCAGACTGGCCAATAAAAAGAAAAGATTAAGATGGGCAAAAGAACACAGACACTGGACAGAGGAAGATATGGCTTTTTCTTTGTAACTCTGCCTAGAAGGCCAGCATCCCGGAGTCGCCTCTTCACTGTTGACGTTGAGACTGGTGTTTTGTGGGTACTATTTAATGAAGCTGCCAGTTGAGGACTTGTGAGGCGTCTGTTTCTCTAACTAGACACTCTAATGTACTTGTCCTCTTGCTCAGTTGTGCACCGGGGCCTCCCACTCCTCTTTCTATTCTGGTTAGAGCCAGTTTCCGCTGTTCTGTTAAGGGAGTAGTACACAGCGTTGTACGAGATCTTCAGTTTCTTGGCAATTTCTCACATGGAATAGCCTTAATTTCTCAGAACAAGAATAGACTAACGAGTTTCAGAAGAAAGTTCTTTGTTTCTGGCCATTTTGAGCCTGTAATCGAACCCACAAATGCTGATGCTCCAGATACTCAACTAGTCTAAAAAAGGCCAGTTTTATTGCTTCTTTAATCAGCACAACAGTTTTCAGCTGTGCTAACATAATTACAAAAGGGTTTTCTAATGATCAATTAGCCTTTTAAAATGATAAACTTGGATTAGCTAACACAACGTGCTATTGGAACACAGGAGTGATGGTTGCTGATAATGGGCCTCTGTACACCTATGTAGATATTCCATTCCAGCTACAATAGTCATTTACAACATTAACAATGTCTACACTGTATTTCTGATCAATTTGATGTTATTTTAATGGACACTATGTTGTGAAAGGAAAATAAAAAGATACTTACCAACAATGGCAACATTATGTTCAGATCCACAAGCAATCTGTACAGAGAAAAACAAAATGTGATGAGCTCTCTGCATCATATCTACTGTTGATTGGTGATGAGATCTGAAGTCTGCATCATATCTACTGTTGATTGGTGATGAGATCTGAAGTCTGCATCATATCTACTGTTGATTGGTGATGATATTACTAGTCTGGGAAGACCGTAAAGATGTGTAAGGCTATAGTTTCTACCTTCTACAGCTAGCCTATTCTACATGATAAACATACAACACGACAAACTACATTACATAGGCTGAATACATGCAGAGAGCAGCCATACATCCACCCCTCTTTTGACAAGGCACACAGCTTCTCTCTTTTTTAACACGATAGCATGTAGCTGGGGCAAGCTGTCATTACATCAACAGGGAGATGATTCATAGGCTGCATCCCAAATGGCACCCTCTTCATTTTAGAAAGCCCTATGGACCCGGATCAAAAGTAGTGCACTACATAGGGAGCCATTTTAGACAAAGCACTATAGTTACTATAGCAACCACTGGCAGGATATTGGCATTCCCATGTTACTTCCACGCTATTCCCTGAAGTTGTGTCCCAATAATATCTTATTTCTCCTGTAGTGTACACTTGTTTACTTCCCTTTACTGATTCCAAAAGGTAATGACTGGTATAGGGAATTCCCAGTAGTCCATGCCTCCATCAACCCAATGCCTGAGGATTTGTAGGAATTAGTGAACGAGTGCACACGTTGGGACGCAAACAGTGATTGCACACACAGACGTAGGCTACATCCAAAATGGCACCCTATTCCCCTTATAGTGCACTACTGTTAGGAGGGAATAGACAGTGATGCAGGTAACAACCAATTCACCCATAGAGTAGCCTTATATCAAGGCTAGAACTCTAACAAAGAACCTTCAGTTTGAGTGATTGTGTTCTAGATTCTACTGCCCTCTACTGGACTGGGGATGAACTTCTCTTCAATAGTGTCTCTCCACCAATGAGGATGAGTAACACAGGAATGCACCACGGATTTCAAACACAGCAATTGATTGGTTAATTTGTGCAGTGTGACTGCTTAACAGACAGTCTGGAACACAGCCACCATCTCAAACACACCTGTGTCCAGTCTCACCTGTGTGGCTCCACAGAGGACCTTGACTTCCGCAGGGACACGTGCCCATTGGCTGTCAGCTTCCGTTGACGCACCACCCGACAGCTGATCTGCACTCTGATTGGTCGATTCTGTCCTCCCCAGCTGTCCGTAATTGCTTCTGCCCCAGGTGAAGACCCGTCCACTCTCTGGAAGAAAAAAGTGGCACTCCATTTAGTCAGGATGGTTATAAGATGGTACCAAGACATCATAAGATGGTACCAAGACATCATAAGATGGTACCAAGACATCATAAGATGGTACCAAGACATCATAAGATGGTACCAAGACATTATAAGATGGTACCAAGACATTATAAGATGGTAACAAGACACTAAGAGGGTCATACATATTTAAGTCTTACAATGTGTTAGGACCGTTTCATAATGCATTATTACCTGCATGTAGTGGTATCATTCACAGCCCCATTAATACTAATAGATGTGAGTTCTGTAGTTAGATTTGATGCCTCAACACAGACATACCACAGACTCCTCAGATACAGTGAATTCGGAAAGTAATCAGACCCCTTGACTTTGTCCACATTTTGTTACGTTACAGCTTTCTTTCTAAAATGGATTAAACTTATTTTTTTTTGCCTCAATCTACACACAATACCCCATCAGCTAAAACAGGTTTAGACATTTTAGCAACTTTAAAAAAAAGAAATACCTTATTTACATTAGTATTCAGACCTTTTGCTATGAGAATCGAAATTGAGCTCAGGTTCATCCGGTTTCCATTGATCATCCTTGAGATGTTTCTACAACTTGATTGGAGTTCATCTGTGGTAAATTAAATTGATTGGACATGATTTGGAAAGGCACACACCTGTCTCTATAAAGGTCCCACAGTTGACAGTGCATGTCTGAGCAAATACCAAGCCATGAGGTTGAAGGAATTGTCCATAGAGCTCTGAGACAGGATTGTGTCGAGGCACAGATCTGGGGAAGGGTACCAAAAAATGTCTGCAGTATTGAAGGTCGCCAAGAACATAGTGGCCTCCATCATTCTTAAAATGGAAGAAGTTTGGAACCACCAAGGCTCTTCCTAGAGCTGGCCGCTCGGCCAAACTGACCAATCGGGGGAAAAGGGCTTTGGTCAGTGTCATGACGCTAGCCTTCTAGCAGAGATGGGAATCCCCCCCCCCCCTTCTCCTGTTAAGAGTGGGGGAGCAGATTTTATGACATAAATTCCTTTCATAGACTCTTCTCTTCCTGATCATGCAGTATTGAGAGAGACAGTGTCACAGTAGACAATGGAACTCTCCCGCCCAATTCTACTACATCCCAGAATTGGAGAATTAGACAATATTTATAATTTAGAGATGTGTAAACGGTCAGCTACGACTTTGTTCACTTTATTTCACCGTTTTGACACCACATTACTCTAACTCTGTCTATACCGGTTACGCAGTTGTGAGGTTTGCATCTGAATGTTGGATAAAATGTTTGACTAAGCATAAGAATACTTTTGAAAAGATTACAATGTGATTAAAGTCTTCTAAAATGGAAATTGTTTGTTGTAGACCAACTTGGGCGTGGCCACTGCCTGGGCACAAGTGAACAGACATTGGTTGGAAATGATGAACCAACCCCTTTTCTACTCCACAATAAAAGCCCCCTTAACAATCGTTACATTCAGTTCCAAATAATGGGAGGACTGTTGTCCCCACGTTTGAAAAGGGCTAATTTAAACTCTACAGGCCAGAAAACGAGGGAGCTTGCTCCCCACGAGAGATGGTATGAACTATGAACTATTTCACTAAAGAAGAAGTGAATCCTAGATTATAGCCTAACAGACTGCAGACTGGAAAAGTGCACAAATCTAGTAAGAACGCTGACCGACGCGGAAGCATCTAGAGAATGAGATGAACATCTCACACCACCAACCCGGAAGGCCTACATAGGACAATGGCGACATCGACTGGGCAATCCAGAGCCTCACATCACCAGTTCAGCTATCGAAGCAAACTTCACGTAAATACAAATTACATTATTTTATCTGAACGGGCGATCGTTAGTGGCATACATATTTATGTGAGAAGAGCTTCCCATGTCCAATAGAGACCATTCCTTGGTCTTCCTCCCAAACCCCCCCCTTTCCCCTCTGAATCTATCCTATTATAACCAAACGGTTTGTTTAGTCCACTAGGAACGGTATTTCCTGTATAATGTTATTATGTATTGTACATTCTGTAATTGTTTAATTAGCTAGTAAATAAATAATTGAGGCAATTTGTGTATGGATGATTCATCAGAAAGGCTGGGTTTGTGCAGACTAGAATTTTAAGATTTTCAGAATGTGACTGATACGAGGTAAAATTCATTAATAAACGACTGTTATCAAAAGAGAGATCAAATATCTGAAGAGTTATTTTCAGGGGATTAATAACTCTGTAAATGACATTCCCGTGGTGCCCCGACTTCCTAGTTAATTAATGTTATATGATTAGTTTAAAAATCGCATAATATTTAAGCCTAGAGAATCGATTTGATAATATAACAGTCTTAACTTTTAATGATAAGTCAGAGACATGACATCAGGGAGGTGACCAAGAACCTGATGGTTACTCTGACAGAGCTCCAGAGTTCCTCTGTGGAGATGGGAGAACCATCCAGAAGTACAACCATCTATGAAACACTCCACCAACCAGGCCTTTATGGTAGAGTGGGCAGACGGAAGCCACTACTCAGTAAAACGCACATGACAGCCAGCTTGGAGTTTGCCAAAAGGCACCTAAAGGACTCTGACCATAAGGAACAACATTCTTTGGTCTGATGAAACCAAGATTGAACTCTTTGGCCTGAATGCCAAGCACCACGTCTGGAGGAAACCTGGCACCATCACTACGGTGAAGCATGGTGGTGGCAGCATCATGCTGTGGGGATGTTTTTCAGCAGCAGGGACTGGGAGACTAGTCAGGATAGAGGGAAAGATGAATGGAGCAAAGTACAGAGAGATCCTTGATGAAAACCTGCTCCAGAGTGGTTAGGACCTCAGACTGGGGTGAAGGTTCACCTTCCAACAGGACAACGACCCTAAGCACACAGCCAAGACAACGAAGGAGTGGCTTCGGGACAAGTTTCTGAATGTCCTTGAGTGGCCCAGCCAGAGCCCAGACTTGAACCTGAGCGAAAATCTCTGGAGAGATCTGACAGAGCTTGAGAGGATCTGCAGAGAAGAATGGGAGAAACTCCCCAAATACAGGTGTGCCACACTTGTCGCGTCATACCCAAGAAGACTCAAGGCTGTAATTGCTGCCAAAGGTGCTTCATCAAAGTACTGAGTAAAGGGTCTGAATATTTATATAAATGTGATATTTCCGTTTTTTTTTTTTTGATAAATTAGCAAACATTGCAAAAAAACTGTTTTTGCTTTGTTATTATGGGGTATTGGGGTATTGTGTGTAGATTGGTGTCATTGTGGGGTATTGTGTATAGATTGGTGTCATTGTGGGGTATTGTGTGTAGATTGGTGTCATTGTGGGGTATTGTGTGTAGATTGATGTCATTATGGGGTATTGTGTGTAGATTGATGTCATTATGGGGTATTGTGGGTAGATTGATGTCATTATGGGGTATTGTGTGTAGATTGATGTCATTATGGGGTATTGTGTTGTGGGTAGATTGATGAAGGAAAAAAACAATTTAATCAATTTTATAATAAGGCTGTAATGTAACAAAATGTGGAAAAAAGGGAAGGGGTCTGAATAGTTTCCGAATGCTCTGTATACAGCATGTTTCCAGATATAGAGCATGTTTCCAGATATAGAGCATGTTTCCAGATATAGAGCATGTTTCCAGATATAGAGCATGTTTCCAGATTATACAGCATGTTTCCAGATTATACAGCATGTTTCCAGATTATACAGCATGTTTCCAGATATAGAGCATGTTTCCAGATTATACAGCATGTTTCCAGATTATACAGCATGTTTCCAGATTATACAGCATGTTTCCAGATTATAGAGCATGTTTCCAGATTATAGAGCATGTTTCCAGAAAGAGATGATCAAGTAAATTGACTGATGTTAAGGCACACGGTTTTGCATATTTTGCTACCGAAAATGAGAATTTCTTGTTGGACAAATTCAGATAGTCCTTGCCCATTTCAAAACGTGCCTCCCTACTGAACAGGGCTCATCTCTCACCTGTTTGGGCCACCAGGTGTGTCCAGCCACTGTGCATGTGTTTAACCTTCTCTCCACCCAGTAGTGAGCGGTCTAAGAGAACAGGTCTGGGAAGGAACGGCTCTCTACCAGTCAGCTGGCTGTGTTTATTACTGCCCCACAGAAACACACCTCCTGCAGCTAGAACACAAGACAAACACTGACATTACTCAACTACTCTCCTAGCCAGGCAATACAATGACTGCAACTATAAAGATTGGTTTATGGTTTCCTCAATGACAATGACTGATTTTAGAGAATGTAAACACAGAGGAAGTCCTTAGTGTTTACTTCCTCCATAAACATTGTCCCAGTTGTAAAATGTAATAACAGTTGTAAAATGTAATAACACAGTTGTAAACTGTAATAACACAGTTGTAATATGTAATAACAGTTGTAATATGTAATAACACAGTTGTAATATGTAATAACTGTAGCAGGTGTCACTCACCAGTGAGGCAAACACAGTGGGCGGAGCCTGCAGCGACTCTGTGTGACATCACCTTATCCAGACCTGGGACCAGACAAGGTATCTTGGAGGTGAAGTGTGCTGGGACAGGCTGTGGACTCATAGCTCTCTTAGCCTGGCCAGAGAGACCCATACCCCACTGGTAAACACTACCTGTACCTGGAGACAGAACAACCCTGCAGTTTATAGTGCCTGAAAACAAAGCATTGACATAGTGACAGATGGCTGTTGTCTATTGTCTACAATAATGGATGCTACATCCATATCAGGGCAAAAGGAAACATTAACTAACTGAATAGCAGACATCATATGGTAGCAGACATCATATGGTAGCAGACATCATATGGTGGCGCCACGCATCTCAGCGTGGATGTCGGCGCACCACTTCAAGCTCAATGTCGACAAGACGGAACTGCTCTTCCTCCTGGGGAAGGCCTGCCCGCTCAAAGACCTCTCCATCACGGTTGACAACTTTACGGTGTCCCCCTCTCAGAGTGCAAAGAACCTTGACCTGGCCCTGGACAACACCCTGTCGTTCTCTGCAAACATCAAAGCAGTGACTCGCTCCTGTAGGTTCATGCTCTACAACATCTGTAGAGTACAACCTTCCCTCACACAGGAAGCGGTGCAGGTCCTAATCCCCGATTGTGCATCAAACCCCTGCAACTTATCCAGAACGCTGCAGCCCTGTTCAACCTTCCCAAGTTCTTCCATGTCACCCCGCTCCTCTGTACACTCCACTGGCTTCCAGTCGATGCTCACTTCCACTACAAGACCATGGTGCTTGCCTACAAACTTCCCATCCTACCTTCACGCTCTGCTCAAACCCTACATCCCAACCCAAGCACGCCGTTCTGCCACCTCTGGTCTCTTGGCCGTCCAACCCCTACGGGCAGTCAGGCAGGACCTCTATACCAGGCGGTGTCAGAGGAAGTCCCCAAAGCTTTTCAAAGACAGCAGCCACCCAAGCCATAGATTGTTCTCTCTGCTACATCACGGCAAGAGGTACTGATGAACTACGTCTGGAACCAACAGAACCCTGAACAGCTTCTACCCCAAAGCCAGAAGACTGTTAAACAACACTGCTAAATACCTAATCAATTAAATGGTTACCTGGTCTCCCTGCATTGACCCTTTATTGAACTAACTCTCTTGCACTGACTCTATGCACACACACAGAACACCCGCACACATACATCCTGACGCCACACACGCACTGTTACCGTCTATTATCTATCATGTTGCCTAGTCACTTGACCCCTACCTACATGTACATATCTACCTCAATTACCTTGTACCTTCACACAACTCTGTACTTTTACTTACCGTATATAGCCATGTTATTACCTGGTACTTCCTGTTTGTTTATAGCCATGTTATTACCTGGTACTTCCTGTTTGTTTATAGCCATGTTATTACCTGGTACTCCCTGTTTATAGCCATGTTATTTACCTGGTACTCCCTGTTATTACCTGTATATAGCCATGTTATTACCTGTTACTTCCTGTATACAGCCATGTTATTACCTGGTACTCCCTGTATATAGCCATGTTATTTACCTGGTACTTCCTGTTTGTTTATAGCCATGTTATTACCTGGTACTCCCTGTTTATAGCCATGTTATTACCTGGTACTCCCTGTTTATAGCCATGTTATTACCTGGTACTCCCTGTTTATAGCCATGTTATTACCTGGTACTCCCTATATATAGCCATGTTATTACCTGTATATAGCCATGTTATTACCTGTTACTTCCTGTATACAGCCATGTTATTACCTGGTACTCCCTGTATACAGCCATGTTATTACCTGGTACTTCCTGTATACAGCCATGTTATTACCTGGTACTTCCTGTATATAGCCATGTTATTACCTGGTACTTCCTGTATATAGCCATGTTATTACCTGGTACTTCCTGTATATAGCCATGTTATTACCTGGTACTTCCTGTATATAGCCATGTTATTACCTGGTACTTCCTGTATATAGCCATGTTATTACCTGGTACTTCCTGTATATAGCCATGTTATTACCTGGTACTTCCTGTATATAGCCATGTTATTTTTACTCATTAATGTTATTTGCTATTCAAGTGTATTTATTCCTTGTGTCACTATTTCAAATGTATTTATGTAAGTAAGAATTTCACTGTTAGTCTACACCTGTTGTTTACGAAGCATGTGACAAATACAATTTGATTTCAGCTCTCGCTCAGCCCACTCAAAGCTCTTCTCTGTCCCGGCACCCCAACGGTGGAACCATCTTCCCCCTGATGCTAGGACAGCAGAGTCCCTGCCCACCTTCCCTTACCAGTGACAGCTAGTGAGTGTCTGAGCCCTGCTGCAACACTGATCACAGGCTCCATCAGCGTCTAGGGAGGACAACCACATATTAGACTATACACAACATCCCCTAAATCCCATATTAGGCTATACACAACATCCCCTAAATCCCATATTAGACTATACACAACATCCCCTAAATCCCAAATTAGGCTATACACAACATCCCCTAAATCCCAAATTAGGCTATACACAACATCCCTTAAATCCCATATTAGACTATACACAACATCCCCTAAATCCCAAATTAGGCTATACACAACATCCCCTAAATCCCATATTAGACTATACACAACATCCCCTAAATCCCTTCCAACACTTACACAGATATGTACACAATACACACTAAAGATAACATGGTAATAGGTAACCCTTACTCCTATTCGCTACCTTATTGGTCATCAGCTGTGCAGAGTGTGTGATCTGCTCTGAGACTCCTAGCTGGCCGTATGCATTAGATCCACACGTCAGTACCTGGCCATGATCTGAGACAGAGATGAAACTGGCATTACAAACTACAAGCAGCATAGTAAAAAAGCTTGAACCTATCACTTCCAAACGAGTTATGGACTTATGGACCTAGGGACCTCACAACACCTAGGGACCTCACAACACCTAGGGACCTCACAACACCTAGGGACCTCACAACACCTAGGGACCTCACAACACCTAGGGACCTCACAACACCTAGGGACCTCACAACACCTAGGGACCTCACAACACCTAGGGACCTCACAACACCTAGAGATTCTGATCTTGGTGTAACGGCTTGGCAAAGGTGTGGGATTAACAGTCGCAGGGATCCAGGTTTGAGTTGTGACTGCCTCCCTGAAATCGCTACTGTACATTCTTTTCCACTCACCAGTGAGGACGAGCGTGAAATCCCAGCCACATGACACATGTGCAGCCTTCTGACCAATGAGAGGACAGAGTTGAAAGGTTGTGACCTCGGAACTGTGACCCAGTCCCAGCTGGCCTTTGTGGTTCTGACCACACACCAGCAGCTCGCCTTCCTCTGGAGGAGAAAGAAGAAGAGGAGGAGGAGGAGAAAGAAGAAGAGGAGGAGCAGGAGAAAACGAAGTCAGCTAGTTAAAATGTATACTGTCTAATTACTGTGCTTAAGCAGAAAACTTATTTACAGAGATGTATTGACTTCATACAACAAAAGGAGACGCCAAACACATACGTCCAGGAGAGGGAGACATAGTATACCCTTTGAACATCTGTTTAAGATGACTTATTTCCTTACAACAAAATGCTCTCCCTGAGCACAGTCAGTGCTATCCGGTATCCTTGGGACGTACATATCATAAATCCTAACACTAAACATTTTCAGATTATGGACGTCCCGAGGACTCCGTATAGCACGGACGCAATGAGCAGCGGCCACACTCACCAGACACAACAGCCGAATGCCCACCGCCTCCGCTGAGAAGCCGCACCGCCCCCGTCTGTAGAGTCTTTCGGGCGAGCTTGGGCACTGACAGGTCTTCCACATTCCCCTGTCCCAACTGGCCGTAGCTGTTCGCTCCCTGCAATGTTTAATTGATTAGGTATTGATGACAGTGTTTTTGAGATGCAGTTCACAGTAGATTGAATCTATCAGTACTCCTACTACTGTCACTGCTGTAGGTTATAGAACCGCATTGACAAGCTTGCTAGCTAATGTTAGCTGTGGCTAACAGGTGTTTTGCTATCCAGAGCTCCTTTGTATGTGCTTGACAGATGTACAGCAACGAATTGGAAGTTATTAGCTAGTTAAAGTCACGATTGCAACATTTTGTTGAGAATGTAACTTACCCACGTGTAGACACATAATTCTGGCAGCAAGTTTGTATCCATGGGATACAAAATAAATGCGATGTACGACAATAAATGTTGCTGCCGTAAAGTAGCTGTTTTTATGTCAGTAGTTTTCCGCCCTGTTGAGTGTGGACAAAGTGAGGTGTGGCGGAAGTCGATACTATTCTATTCTATATTCTATTTATCTATCATTTAAAAATATGCCATGTTCAGCAAAAATCCAATTTCATTCTACATGTATATAAACGTTCTGCTTTCCCAACATGCCTAAAATTCTAGTCTAGAGAACTCATTATCCATGTCCGTTCAAAAACGAAATTGGGGTTGAAAATGTATTGGTCGCGGATTGCGGGTTTTTGAGCTACTTCTAAATTGCACCGCAGCCGCCATGCCATTTGTCTTTTTTAAATTATGAATTTGTTCTTAACTGACTTGCCTAGTTAAATAAAGGTTAAATAAAAAATGATAATAAATAGACATTGAGGGCTTCCATCATTTAAAAGTGGGTGGGGATTCCTATGGGTTGGGAGTGATCAGCCAATGATCAGAGAGCATTGTCTTCTTCAAATTGGTTTGCCTATAGTTTGTAAACCAAAGACTAAGATCATTTCCAGGAGCCAAGATCAAGAAATATACCAAGACATTGGTCCCAAGATCCAGACCTAATGAGTTGAGACCATGACAAATAAACGGTCTCAAGACCAAGAACACTAGATCAAGAGTCCGCGGCCCCTTTCTTCAATTGTAAGATACTCAAGTAGAATCAACTTGAGTACGGTAAGTTGCAGCAGAGTTGCATTTTTTTCCCCACTATTAGTAAATTACTCCTTTTGTTAATCAACTTTTTTTCACGATAAGAAACATGTCATCAATAAATACCTTGTTTACTGTAAAATGGAAGGGAGGAAAATCCTTTTCCCAGTTTCCAACAGACGTTGAAAGGTATGTAATAAATAATGAGAAGATGCATTTGGAGTAATTATTGCATGGTGAGGCACGCGCCGTTGGCTGTGCAATTTACTCCTTTTACTACTAATCAGTAGTGTGCTGTATCCATGACTACCCATCGATTCAAAGCATTTATCACTGATAGATAAAACATGCTAGCTACCAGTAATGAAACTAATCTATAGCTGGGCTTAACACAACTAGCCTGTGGCAACATGGCTAGCTGTTATATACACTCACCAGCCACTTCATTAGGTACACCTTGCTAGTACCGGGTTGGACCCCCTTTTGCCTTCAGAACTGCCTTAATTCTTCATGGCATAGATTCAACAAGGTGCTGGAAACATTCCTCAGAGATGTTGGAGGGGTGTTGAGAGCTCTTGGAGACAGAACAGCACACACTTTGAAGTGACAACTTTTTACCTGTTGTAGGTCGGCTATTTAGATTTGACTTAGAGGCGGCCGGTAGCCAAGCGGTTAGCGTTGGGCCCGTATCCGAAAGGTCACTGGTTCGAATACCCGAGCCGACAAGGTGAAAATCCTGTCTAAGTGTCCTTGTGCAAAGCACTTAACCCTCATTGTAAATAAGAATTTGTTCATAACTGACTTGCCTAGTTAAATAAAGGTTAAATAACATTGTCATTATGGAGACACTTATTACCAACCCTTTTTCCAAAACATTGCAAGTGCCATGCTTTACCAACAGAGAAATGGAAGTTATGGAACTCCCTCGCGTGCGTCTGTTGTGGGAAAAAATCCACAATGAAACTGACATTAAATGTGGGGAATGATACTTGTGCATCTGTTGGCCATCAAGTAGGCTATTATGCCATTGTACTGTAGCCTACCATTTGATACAATACATATTTTGAAATTACGATATCACTTGAGTCATTGCAAATCGATTTATGTGTAGCTACCTGGAGCTGGCTAACTGATTTATTAACGTATAACTTCAGTTTGTTTTTGTTGTAGCCTTGTGTTATTGTGAAATTATTAATGGCCATGTTTAGTTAATTACATTGGAAGTTATCAATTGTGATCATGGTCACAGCTTTATCACAAATGTATCATTCTCCACATTTAATGTCAACTTCATTGTGGACTTTTCCCTGAAATTAGATGTTGGCCTGTCAGGGGCTAAAGGCTACCTGCATCTAGCTCAGCAAACTATAGGCTACCTGCATCTAGCTCAGCAAACTATAGGCTACCTGCATCTAGCTCAGCAAACTATAGGCTACCTGCATCTAGCTCAGCAAACTATAGGCTACCTGCATCTAGCTCAGCAAACTATAGGCTACATGCATCTAGCTCAGCAAACTATAGGCTACCTGCATCTAGCTCAGCAAACCATGGAAAAGTTGAATTGCAATTATAATCCCAGATTTTAATCAGTAGCCTATGCCGATTGAAATAACAAGTAAATCTCGCAAATAGGCCATCTATAACGAGTTGTAGTCTTAACATCGGGCACATAATAACAGCACAATTTCCAGGAAACAGCCAAACATGAATTTTCCAGGAAACAGCCAAACATTCATTTTTGAAGGTCATCCAAGTGTTTCTCGTGCAGAGATTTCGAGATCCTCTGTCCAACTTTAATCACTCAAACTCTCCTGTTGTATTTATCTGTAGTTATGCAAATGCACAAACAGGATTTATGTACAATTATAAATAGGGTGGTTTGAGCCCTGAATATATATATCAGACCATGTACCACATGTATGACAAAATATTACTTTTTACTGTTCGAATTATGTTGGTAACCAGTTTATAATAGCAATAAGGCACCTCAGCGGTTTGTGTCGTTGCGTCGTGCATAACAGCCCTTCTACCACACCTCCTCAGGCCTTATTGCAGTCAAAACAAGTTAAATTGACATCCAATGATGGAAAATTATCTGTCAAGTTTAATAAGGGCAAATTATATTTTATCTTGTGACATATTCTTAAACTGACAAAAATTATTATTTTGATGAATTATTTTTTTTTTTGCATCTTAGCCTACGTCTTTTCAAATTACGTTGATATTCCTTCTTAATTCGCTCGATAACGTTATGGAAAAAGGGTTTATTGGATAAATGTGGCAACTCCTCTTGCGGCGTAAATTTTTCTGGGGACTAGTTCTCAGACCTTGTGGCCAGGTTTTGAGATGTCATTGGGCTCGAAAATGTAGGAAGACCTGGCAACCCTGCCATTTTCCCATATCCCAATCATTTCATATGCTCTTCAGGAAAAGATTATCATTAAAATGTCAAACAAAATACATTACCCATACATAAGACTCACACACATTTTTATTTCATCACTTATACATAATCAGTTTACATTTCTTTACAGTAGAAAAATAATGATATTTAACATTTTCATGAGTATACGTACTACAGTTACATTTTAAAATATTTTTTATGATTTAGAACTGGATAATGAGAAAGCTAAATATTTTTGAATATGAACTAATTCTGTCAAAATCATCCTTGAATACATTCACACTGAATAAAAATATGAAAACTTACACCATTAAGCTAATCTCAGCAACAACCTTACACACAACAATTGGAGGAATATATTGAACACCATAGTGTACGGTATTAGTAAGGTACTGCATCTTTGGATACATTGAATGGGGGAGATAATGGAAGTCATAGGCTGGGAGTAATAGAGAGTTGGAGTATTTATTTACGTAAGAGATGTCACAATAGTTAGGTGTGCTTAAGGGATATGGCTTGGGGGAGGCCCAGCTCTGGTTGGGGCTGTCTTGCCCGTTGCCATCTCCTATGTCATTGTGTGGTGTGACAATGACCATGGAAGTTGGCAAGACAGCACAAACAGATCTGACTGATGGATAATAATTGGATAGCAGAACAGGAGTGGCGTGTCTAGGTCGTCACAGACACTCCGATAATGGCGTTGAGGTCATCAGAGGCCAAGGGCTGCATCCCAAATGGCAAACTATTCCCTATACAGTGCACTGCTTTTGACCAGGGCATGTAGCAAACTATTCCCTATACAGTGCATTATTTGACCAGGGCCCATATGTAGGGAATAGGGGGCCATTTGGGATGCAGTCTTTGACTCAAAGTGCTATAGTTTGTCACTCAGACTCCCAGGTGTTTGTTAAGCCGGCTGAGGGCGTCGCCCACAATGTCCAGCTCATGTCTCAGCTCCTCCACCACACTGTTGATGCTGGGAGTGTCCTTTAGAACGTCTACACTCTGAGTGTAGGGGTTGTAGCGCACTGTGAACGGACGCTTGATCGTCTTGGCAAACTCCCTGGAGGATGGGGAAGAAGGAGTTATTCTGCATATCTAGAAGATACTATCTAGAAGCTATGAAAGGAATGGTGTAAGAGAGAGAAAGAGCGAGAGAGAATGTATGTGTAGAATGGGAGAGTAAGTAATGGCACATCTAAAAGCCACCACAGTCATGGTAGGAGTCAGTAACTTTATTTGAAGGGCACCTACACAAGGACATTATAACACATTCATGACCCCTACATAAACCATTCATAAGCAGTACATAATAATTTATCAATGTGTTATGAAGACCTTTATGAAGGAAATCTACCTTTAAATAATGTGTTACTATACAGTAAGATTCCAGATGACCTTTGACCCCAAGCTCACTATACAGTACGGGTTTCAGTTCCACTCCTCACCTCATCTTGACTTTGGCCTCCTCAAAGCTGTCGGACACAAAGTAGACGTCCTGAAATGTTGTGATGATGCACTCCTGTTTACATGTGACCTTGGGGTCAAAAGGCTTGATGACAGCGTTCCCAGACAAAGCATGCTGCGGGGAGGAGAACAAAACATCTGCTGAGGCATTGGCTGTGTACCATCTTCTGTGTACCATCTGCTGTGTACCATCTGCTGAGGCATTGGCTGTGTACCATCTGCTGTGTACCATCTGCTGAGGCATTGGCTGTGTACCATCTGCTGTGTAACATCTGGACGAATTTGGCATGCAATTATTGTGTGTGCACATCACCCATTTAGTGTGCCTCTATTGGTCGAGTTTCCCAGGCCCAGATTAAGCCTAATCTTGTGCCTCTATTGGTCGAGTTTCCCAGGCCCAGATTAAGCCTAATCTTGTGCCTCTATTGGTCGAGTTTCCCAGGCCCAGATTAAGCCTAATCTTGTGCCTCTATTGGTCGAGTTTCCCAGGCCCAGATTAAGACTAATCTTGGAATAAACAGCATTCTCCCCTAAACAACTTTGTTTCTAATATAATATTACCTTTAGTTTTTAATATAATACCTTTTGTTTATATTGTAGCAACCTTAATCAAACCACTACTCCTTGTCAAGAGATTTGGACCTTAATCAAACCACTACTCCTTGTCAAGAGATTTGGACCTTAATCAAACCACTACTCCTTGTCAAGAGATTTGGACCTTAATCAAACCACTACTCCTTGTCAAGAGATTTGGACCTCTTGGCGTAATGGTAAAGGTGTTGTCTTGACAGTTGCTGGACCCATGTTGGCGTCCCGGTCGGGCTACCCCCTTAATTCGCTACAATAATATTTATATACCTTGAGTTCACTGATGGAGGACAGCAGGCCTGCTCCGTAGGCTCTCAGCTTCCCCTCCTGTTTACACAGGCCAAACTCCACCGTGAAGAAATAACACTGAAATACAACAATACATGCAAGAGTCAGTAATGCCAACGAGATGTGAACAGCTGATCCATTCCCCTCTCTAGGGTCTAGCATGGTCACAGATCTGTCAACTCCGATGGTCATTGTCACACCAATGATGATAAGAGTTGGCAAGACAGAACAAACAAATGTATGACCAGACTAACAAGAATCAGGGTTGGTGACTAAACTAATCTCAACCAGCCAAATTCAGGGTTGGTGACTAAACTAATCTCAACCAGCCAAATTCAGGGTTGGTGACTAAACTAATCTCAACCAGCCAAGTTCAGGGTTGGTGACTAAACTAATCTCAACCAACCAAGTTCAGGGTTAGTGACTAAACTAATCTCAACCAACCAAGTTCAGGGTTAGTGACTAAACTAATCTCAACCAGCCAAGTTCAGGGTTGGTGACTAAACTAATCTCAACCAACCAAGTTCAGGGTTGGTGACTAAACTAATCTCAACCAACCATCCTTGAGAAGAAGGTGAGTAATGTTACTACATAGCAGTGGTGTAAAGTACTTAAGTAAAAATACTTTAAAGTACTACTTAAATAGTTTCTGTAGGTATCTGTACTTTACTATTTATATTTTTGACAATGACTTTTAATTCACTACTTGTCTAAATACAATAATGTACTTTTTACTCCATACATTGTCCCTGACACCCAAAAGTACTTCTATTAAGGTATCTTTACTTTTACTCAAGTATGACAGTTGGGTACTTTTTGTTACAGAGTCTACAAGGTTCAGTGTTGGTACTAAACTGATCTCATGCAGCAGTCAGAAAAGATGAGAACTGATCCCCACTTTCATATTAACTTTTCAATGTAATATAACATCTATGATGTTAGTACTAAACTAATGTCATGCTCTAGCTGTCCCTAGGAAGGAGGTTAGTGCTAGACAGGATGACTACTCACAGTGGCCAGGGTCTGTATGGCTAGTGTTAGACAGGATGACTACTCACAGTGGCCAGGGTCTGTATGGCTAGTGTTAGACAGGATGACTACTCACAGTGGCCAGGGTCTGTATGGCTAGTGTTAGACAGGATGACTACTCACAGTGGCCAGGGTCTGTATGGCTAGTGTTAGACAGGATGACTACTCACAGTGGCCAGGGTCTGTATGGCTAGTGTTAGACAGGATGACTACTCACGAGTGGCCAGGGTCTGTATGGCTAGTGTTAGACAGGATGACTACTCACAGTGGCCAGGGTCTGTATGGCTAGTGTTAGACAGGATGACTACTCACGAGTGGCCAGGGTCTGTATGGCTAGTGTTAGACAGGATGACTACTCACAGTGGCCAGGGTCTGTATGGCTAGTGTTAGACAGGATGACTACTCACAGTGGCCAGGGTCTGTATGGATTCATCTGATGCTCCGAGGGAAGCCAGGCCTATCTCCTGGGAGAACTGGGCGAAGCTGGGCTCAGCCAGCAACGGGACGTGGCCCAGCAACTCATGGCATGTGTCTCTGTGTGACCAGAAACAAGAAACACCGAGTTAGGCAGCCCTTCATTTACTTTGCTTATACACTGAATATATGTAGTATGTAGTATGTAATGTATGTAATGTATGTAGTATGTAGTGTATGTAATGTATGTAGTATGTAATGTATGTAGTATGCAATGCATGTAGTATGTAATGTATGTAGTATGTAATGTATGTAGTATGTAGTATGCAATGCATGTAATGCATGTAATGTATGTAGTATGTTATGTATGTAGTATGTTATGTATGTAGTATGTCATGTATGTAGTATGTAGTATGTAATGTATATAGTATGTAGTATGTAATGTGTGTGTAATGTGTGTAGTATGTAATATGTAATGTATGTAGCATGTAGTATGTAATGTACGTATGTAGTATGTATTCTCAGAACCATAAATAAACAACACAGAATAAATCAAGCAGCTACAGTTCTTCGGCTATCCCCATAGGAGAACCCTTTGAAGAACCCTTTTCGGTTCCAGGCAGAACTATTTTAGGTTCCATGTAGAACCCTCTGTGTTCTACAAGGAACTCAAAAAGGTTCTGCCTGAATCTTCAAAGGGTTCTCCTATAGGGACAGCCGAAGAACCCTTTAATGTTATAGATAGCACCTTTACTTCTAAGAGTGTAGATAACTAGCTCATGACGAGATTGGTTTCAGGCTTACAGGATTATACCCTACAGTTGGATGTACTGGAGCCTTTTAGGTAATTCAGAATGTTGGTTAAGGGTTCTTTACTGAGGAATGTGGTGGTTCTTCATCATTGTGTTTGTATGTTTAGCATTTTCTTGGTGTATTTCCTATGCTGCTGTGCTGATGGGATTGTTGTGTAATTGTTTTGACCTAAAATAAAGGTCAAATAAATGTTGTATGGAGGTACTTACGGCTCTGGTGTGTAGAGGGGGTCGGAGCTGTGTCGGACGTACTGGGTACAGTGGAACACACGGAAGGCCAGACCAGCTAGGAAGTCTCTGGGGGAGAGGTAACCTGCCACAGGCCGGATGGTGAAACCTGTCCGCTCTATGAATAATAGATTCAAGGGAATGTCACGTACTGGACCCAACTAACAGAGTGATGTTCCTATTCAATCTGTCTGTATGTCTCTCTGTCTATGTCTCTCTGTCTATGTCTCTGTCTGTATGTCTCTCTGTCTATGTCTCTGTCTGTATGTCTCTCTGTCTATGTCTCTGTCTGTATGTCTCTCTGTCTATGTCTCTGTCTGTATGTCTCTCTGTCTATGCCTCTGTCTGTATGTCTCTCTGTCTATGTCTCTGTCTGTATGTCTCTCTGTCTATGTCTCTGTCTGTATGTCTCTCTATCTCAGTCTGTCTGTTTCTCTCTCAAACACACACACAGTGTATACACACACGACTCTCTGACACACGCATGCACACACAACCCACCCCCCTTCCCCCTCCCATCTCACCTCTAAGGAAGCGTGATACGTCCTCTAGCTGGGGTATGTTATCCTCTCTACATTCACAGTGTTTGGCTAGTAGAGGCAGGTTCTTCAGGTACTCTCTACAAGCGTGGGTAGGATACAGCTTATTGAGCTCCCGGTACACCACCCCCCATGTCACTAACTCTTCCTCTGTAAACTCTATACGAGGGATAGGGTCTCCGCTGGAAGATAAGGATAAGACAATGGCGGTTATTAGAATATAGTAGAGTACAGTACAGTAGAATAGAGTAGAGTACAGTAGAATAGAGTACAGTACAGTAGAGTAGAGTAGAATAGAGTACAGTACAGTAGACTAGAGTACAGTACAGTAGAATAGAGTACAGTAGAATAGAGTACAGTAGAATAGAGTACAGTAGAATAGAGTAGAGTACTGTACAGTAGAATATAGTAGAGTACAGTAGAATAGAATAGAGTAGAGTACAGTAGAATATAGTAGAGTAGAATAGAGTAGAGTACAGTAGAATAGAGTATAATAGAGTATAGTACAGCAGAATAGAGTAGAGTACAGTAGAATAGAATAGAGTACAGTAGAGTAGAGTAGAATACAGTAGAATAGAATTGAGTAGAATACAGTAGAATAGAGTAGAGTAGAATAGAATACAGTAGAATAGAATTGAGTACAGTAGAATAGAGTAGAGTAGAATATAGTAGAGTAGAATATAGTAGAGTACAGTATAATATAGTAGAGTAGAATACAGTAGAATAGAGTAGAGTAGAATACAGTAGAATAGAATTGAGTACAGTAGAATAGAGTAGAGTAGAATAGAGTAGAGTAGAGTAGAATATAGTAGAGTAGAGTAGAATATAGTAGAGTAGAGTAGAATATAGTAGAGTACAGTAGAATATAGTAGAGTAGAGTACAGTAGATTATAGTAGAGTACAGTAGAATAGAGAAGAGTACAGTAGAATACAGTAGAATAGAGTAGAGTACAGTAGAATACAGTAGAATATAGTACAGTAGAATACAGTAGAATAGAGTAGAGTAGAATACAGTAGAATAGAGTACAGTAGAATACAGTAAAATATAGTAGAGTAGAATATTTCCATTATAATTACCTTTTTTCCTGTAAAATGTGTTATTTCAACCATAATGTACTTACTGTCTGTAGTTCATGGCGAGATCAGCAAAATGCTTTCTCCTTCTTCTGTAGACGTTGTCCTTGAACCCCTGTGAGAAGAGGGAGATATAACATTGTTATAGCAATACATAAACATTATAAAGTAATGCATAGCTTCTATGTCATAATTACAGTACATACCGGATGGTCAGCATCCAGGTCTGATCCGTACATTAGAACACGGTTGGCACATTTGTCCAGATCTGAGATCTTCTTGGGGAACCAGGGGACATTTTCTATATCTGAAATAGAAATTATTTGTTTTCACTTAATTAGGTCCATCATGTAATTATAAAGATTGGAATATCCTCTGTGGGCCTAAGCGTGTATACTGTAAATGGTGTCTCTCTTGTCGTGATGTGTGTTTGGTCCTATATTTTATTTATTTCATCCCAGCCCCGTCCCCGCAGGAGGCCTTTTGCCTTTTGGTAGGCCATCATTGTAAATAAGAATTGATTCTTAACTGACTTGCCTAGTTAAATAAAGGTTAAATAAATACAAAACTAAAAAATACTGTATACTGTGCAATATTAAATGTAGTAGAATATACTCTAACAAAACATAGAAATCATGAATCAAGCATAAACCATTTTGTCTACTGTGGCATACCTTCTTCAGGTAAACAGGAGTTGTCAGGAGGGTCCATGTCCACTATGTTCACGTGCTTACGTAGCAGCTGAATGATCTCGTTGAGCTGTTCGTGATCGCTGTCACAATCTACGAAGATCTCGAATTCAGAGTTACGCCTTTTAGATTTTCTGGATTCTATGTGGACAAGGTTGACGTGGTTTTCCTGTGAGAAATGGAATCAAAAGATAGTTGTTTTTTGTTACATCTATAATATAATTTGTTTAATCTATAAACTGCTGCTACATTTATAATATAACTTTCAGTAATGCTTATGGAAATCATATGATGCAAAACAGTGGAGGCCTGTATTGATAATCACATTGAACCCACTGGCCTAAGTAGACCAATTATAATCAGATGTTTAGATCAGGTGAGATCAAAAGGATTAAAGGATTTAATAACATGTTGTCACAAACGAGATAGGTTACATCATTTATAACATGTTGTCACAAACGAGATAGGTTACATCATTTATAACATTGTTGTCACAAACGAGATAGATTACATCATTTATAACATATTGTCACAAACGAGATAGGTTATATCATTTATAACATTGTTGTCACAAACGAGATAGGTTATATCATTTATAACATGTTGTCACAAACGAGATAGGTTACATCATTTATAACATTGTTGTCACAAACGAGATAGGTTACATCATTTATAACATTGTTGTCACAAACGAGATAGGTTACATCATTTATAACATGTTGTCACAAACGAGATAGGTTACATCATTTATAACATTGTTGTCACAAACGAGATAGGTTACATCATTTATAGCATGTTGTCACAAACGAGATAGGTTACATCATTTATAACATGTTGTCACAAACGAGATAGGTTACATCATTTATAACATTGTTGTCACAAACGAGATAGGTTACATCATTTATAACATGTTGTCACAAACGAGATAGGTTACATCATTTATAACATGTTGTCACAAACGAGATAGGTTACATCATTTATAACATGTTGTCACAAACGAGATAGGTTACATCATTTATAACATGTTGTCACAAACGAGATAGGTTACATCATTTATAACATTGTTGTCACAAACGAGATAGGTTACATCATTTATAACATTGTTGTCACAAACGAGATAGGTTACATCATTTATAACATTGTCACAAACGAGATAGGTTACATCATTTATAACATTGTCACAAACGAGATAGGTTATATCATTTATAACATGTTGTCACAAACGAGATAGGTTATATCATTTATAACATGTTGTCACAAACGAGATAGGTTACATCATTTATAACATTGTCACAAACGAGATAGGTTATATCATTTATAACATGTTGTCACAAACGAGATAGGTTACATCATTTATAACATGTTGTCACAAACGAGATAGGTTACATAACTCATGCAAGTGCACATTATGTTTACCTGGAAAAGTTTCAGCGCCTTCACGAGCCCTCCAACTTCATTCTTGAGTGAGAAGACAATCGCTGCTCGCCCGTCTGACGGCGCGTTCTTTTTCTCGGTTCTACTTTCTTCGATCTTTGTAAAGGTTGATTTGTTCATCTGTGTGGAAAAAATAAATGAAATGAGCGTCATGAGTCAACGATAGATTGACGAATGCCCTTTTCACCAGCCAACTTTCATCAGTGTCGGGCTAGGCTAGTATCCACCCAGTGACGCACAGTCTCTCTGCCGTGGGACATTTAGTCACTCAGCTGTGATGGTGGCAGCTGTTTAATGCCCGTGGCCCTAAGAAACTAAACATCAGTCTAGTGTTGTGTGTTTTGGGAATTGTATAGTTAAATAATTGTATATATTCCTAGGCCTACTTGGACTGATTTGTAAACTTGTACATTGAATAAATACAATTAAACTTTATTTTTAAAAAAATAAACCACATTAATATAAGAAACACAATCCTTTTGCAAATCAAGAACACCTTTAAATCCTGTCGTGCCAAAGAACTAATCACTTGATCACACACACATCCGACGATAACCTGAACAATGTCCAGATCAGAATAATCTCTCACTTTATACCTATTATTTTACCGATAAAAAATGTGTTCTCTAATTTGTTGTTAAGTATTTAGATAATTCATAAAAACATGTTCAATGCAGTAGCAGAAACTATTGCAAGTGTAACCTGTTTGGATTAGATTGGGTTAGTAGTGACGGTCAATCGATTTTAATCCCGTCATCAAGTCAATGAAAATCAGCACCCCGGATAGCGATAACCCAATTTTGAGCGACGGTTGGTTGGCGCTGTCCATTGTTCTGAATTTAACTGGCTCACTCAAAGGCTCAGTTTAAAGGCATCCAAATGACCAATTAAATCAGGACTTTTTCACAACAATTAATAAAATAAAACATTAGGCTAATACCTTAGTCTAATTACAGTCAACATGTTGTTCAGTTAAAGTGACGTTTTATGACAAGTATCCTAATTTGCTACCAACCATACTTCCTTCAACGAGTATGAATTTAATTTGCTACTAACCATCTTTCTCTCAGCTAATATGGACGAGACAGCGCGGGAAACCAGTTGTCGTTGGCCCCCAGTCAGCAGAATCCGTAGCAGCATTATACAACGCAAGATATCCGTTTGGGACACCGGACAGGGCACGGAACGGGTCAGGTTAGCAGGCACTGCGCAATAGGTGATTCGCCGTCTCGGTTTAACGAAGGTGTGCCGGTGTCCGGCCCAAACACGAGATTTAAACCAATCCCATTTAGGAGAGCGCAAGGTCGGAAGCCTATTATTAGCTCCTCTTAGACTACTTTAATCTATCACGCGAGATTAGGGTGAAGTTAATGAATCCAACACGAGACTGTTTTAAGTGATCTTCATTTGATGTGAGTGATTATCTTATGTAGCCCTACCACTTCTAATATGGATGTACTTATTTTTGTATATATTTATAAATTGATTGTGATATGTTGTACCTGTATTAGTAGGCTAGTCTGGTGGATGAGTTACTGAAATGTTAGATACGGTTTAATTGATTTAGCCTTATTAAAATCCCTCGAACCTGCTGTTTCAAGAGGTTCGAGGGATTCTATATTTACGATTTATAGATAAGTTATTTCAACCTGTCAATGCAGGATATTTGCAATTATTTGTGTCCCTGCAAAGTTCTGCACTCATGAAGTTCTTAGCGGTTGACGCATTGAAATTATCACGAGATTGAAACGGCTTATCCAGAGCTATATATATACACATTACTCTGGGCTTAAACAGTGACGACAAAAAAATGCAGCAATCGTTGATTACTGAGAAATGAATGGTTAGGACTACTAATTAGGCTACTACTAAATTGACATGACATCTATCGCCAGATAGTTTTGTTTAAAGGAATTGGGGTTTAAATAGTAGAGTAGCCCAATGTCAACCAATGGCTGGCAATAGGCTAATGCTTTCACCAATTCAAACGGATATCCCAGTTCCAAATGCAATGTTTGGAGAACTATAAGAAAGTTGCCTAACAAGAAAACAGCTATCCAATAAGGCAAAACAAGGAAACAATTTCTTACCTCATTGTTCAGTAGCTTTTCTTCAAACCCGATGTTCATGGAGTCGAAAGACCTTCCTCGGCGCGGTCCTTCAATTTTATTGGAATACATATTGAAGTTCCGTACTATTTATTCCCCTGTTTTGCAGATGTTTACCGACTATGTAAAGTGTTAGCCTACCAGGAGGAAGAGCAGGCTTTGGTATTTATCAACCACAATGCGGAGAGAGGAGGGGTCTGGGTGGACTAGAGAGGAGGGGGGCGGAGAGAGGAGGGGTCTGGGTGGACTAGAGAGGAGGGGGGCGGGGAGAGGAGGGAGGAGGGGTCTGGGTGGACTAGAGAGGAGGGGGGCGGGGAGAGGAGGGAGGAGGGGTCTGGGTGGACTAGAGAGGAGGGGGGCAGGGAGAGGAGGGAGGAGGGGTCTGGGTGGACTAGAGAGGAGGGGGGCAGGGAGAGGAGGGAGGAGGGGGGCGGACGAGAGAGGAGGGGTCTGGGTGGACTAGAGAGGAGGGGGGCGGAGAGAGGAGGGGTCTGGGTGGACGAGAGAGGAGGGGTCTGGGTGGACGAGAGAGGAGGGGTCTGGGTGGACGAGAGAGGAGGGGGGCGGGGAGAGGAGAGAAGAGGGGTCTGGGTGGACGAGAGAGGAGGGGTCTGGGTGGACGAGAGAGGAGGGGGGCGGGGAGAGGAGGGAGGAGGGGTCTGGGTGGATGAGAGAGGAGGGGTCTGGGTGGACGAGAGAGGAGGGGGCGGGGAGAGGAGGGAGGAGGGGTCTGGGTGGACAAGAGAGGAGGGGTCTGGGTGGACTAGAGAGGAGGGGGCGGGGAGAGGAGAGAGGAGGGGTCTGGGTGGACTAGAGAGGAGGGGGGCGGGGAGAGGAGGGAGGAGGGGTCTGGGTGGACTAGAGAGGAGGGGGGCGGGGAGAGGAGGGGTCTGGGTGGACAAGAGAGGAGGGGGCGGGGAGAGGAGAGAGGAGGGGTCTGGGTGGACTAGAGAGGAGGGGGGCGGGGAGAGGAGGGAGGAGGGGTCTGGGTGGACTAGAGAGGAGGGGGGCGGGGAGAGGAGGGGTCTGGGTGGACTAGAGAGGATGGGTCTGGGTGGACGAGAGAGGAGGGTGGCGGAGAGAGGAGGGGTCTGGGTGGACTAGAGAGGAGGGGTCTGGGTGGACTAGAGAGGAGGGGTCTGGGTGGACTAGAGAGGAGGGGTCTGGGTGGACTAGAGAGGAGGGGGGCGGAGAGAGGAGGGGTCTGGGTGGACTAGAGAGGAGGGGTCTGGGTGGACTAGAGAGGAGGGGTCTGGGTGGACTAGAGAGGAGGGGGGCGGAGAGAGGAGAGAGGAGGGGTCTGGGTGGACTAGAGAGGAGGGGTCTGGGTGGACTAGAGAGGAGGGGTCTGGGTGGACTAGAGAGGAGGGGGGCGGAGAGAGGAGGGGTCTGGGTGGACTAGAGAGGAGGGGTCTGGGTGGACTAGAGAGGAGGGGGGCGGAGAGAGGAGGGGTCTGGGTGGACTAGAGAGGAGGGGTCTGGGTGGACTAGAGAGGAGGGGGCAGGGGAGAGGAGGGAGGAGGGGTCTGGGTGGACTAGAGAGGAGGGGGGCGGAGAGAGGAGGGGTCTGGGTGGACTAGAGAGGAGGGGTCTGGGTGGACTAGAGAGGAGGGGTCTGGGTGGACTAGAGAGGAGGGGGCAGGGGAGAGGAGGGAGGAGGGGTGCTGTGTGTGTGGAGGGTGTGTGTGTGTGTGACAAGCAGCAATAATATCTGTCCTCTACAGTAGATGGAAAAAGAGAAGCATCCCTGACGTCATGGGGAAATAAATTAATCTAAGATACCTTTTCATTTTGTCTGACGACCTGAAAGAGGCGAAGGAAACGTTACCGTATGCAGAGATAAAACAGTAGAATAGTCCAAAAGGAAGGCCTTTCAGATGACTTATACATCCTAATAAAACTATGTGTGTTGTTGTTGATGATTCATCTCTCATATTGTGGGACTTTCATTCCGATCTGATTTTGATTTTGTCATCATGGATTTTCCCATTTATTGAGGTTAAAGAGTTCAGCAAACAAACTCTTGTAAGTCTCCTGAAGCTATTTTACAACTCAATACTGGTTAGAATGACCAATAGCCTTCCTATCTACTGGTGCTGCCCAGCAAACAGGGAATGAGATTACTGATCTGCATGGGAACATGGTCCTAGTGTTAATTAATAAGCTAAAACATTGTTCTAAAGATCTTTAACTGATCAAGATTACAGCTTCCTCTTTTCTGACCAATCACACAGCTTCCAGTTCTGACAACATTCTAGTGATCTCACGTGAGTAAACACTTTCTAAAGGTAATATGATGTTCTCATGTGAGTAAACACTTTCTTAATCTAATTTAATGTTCAAAGTATACTTTAGCAACTTTCATGCTCTGGAAATATGTACCGGTATAAACATTTGACGTATATTGTTGAGCCCAGACATTGTTTACTGCCTCTTGGAACCTTGTTGACCACGTGGCTCTCGCGCCTTTCAGAAAACAGGAAATGGTCAGTGATTTATTTGTAAAAGGATTCAACCTTATACATCTTCATGGCACTTTATCACTTTGAGCTTTGTGACCTGGCAGGCTAATCCGCCCCTGAAGGTCAACTGTAAGGATATTTTTCACTCACCTGGCTGAGTCTCGTGAGAGTTCATTTGAGATTAAGAAAATGGCTAATGGTTTTCATTACTCATTCAGTAAACTGACATTTCTGAGGAAAATTGTAAGTGTAATTTCAGTTTACTTCATGAAGTGCCTGCACCAGTTTCACCTACGCCACCTCTTCACTAAGGTGATATTAACAAAATGACTTTGTGATGGCCCAGAAGCAGGTCTTTTTTGTCCCCATACAGTGTATAGTCAACATATTTTCCCAAACACCCTGACAGGTCCTGGATATGTACTAATATGATCTGCAACAGACACTCTGTTACTCTCCAGATGCTGTCTCTCGGTCTTTGATCTCTCTGAGAGCAGATGTCTGTTTTCTTCTTGTCTGTCTTCCTCCAGGTGAGACTACATCCATGGCCTGTTTAGTTTACACATCCCCATGGCAAATACATAAACGACAACCCAACAACAACCCTATGACAACCCAACGACAAACCAACGACAACCCTATGACAACCCAACGACAACCCAATACGCATGCATGCCATTTAGTGGTCCATTTGAACAGAAGAACCACGCAACAATAACTCACTGGTCAGCCCTACAGGTGCTTGTTGTCGCGAATCAGTGCAATAAGGTCAAAGGTCAGAAAAGGTGTACAATAACAAGGGTGGGGATGGGGCATAAAGCTCTGTTGGTGTCGCTCCCTGTCCCCTCTGTTGTTTTTCAACGTGGACTGTATGGATGTAGAATGGGGAAGCTGGAATGTGACCAAGACTCAGATAGATAGATAGATAGATAGATAGATAGATAGATAGATAGATAGATAGATAGATAGATAGATAGATAGATAGATAGATAGATAGATAGATAGATAGATAGATAGATAGGTACTTTATTTATCCCCCGGGGGAGACATTTCATAGATGAATGAACACACAGTGCTAACAAGACATTTCTCTCCAGAAGATCAGTAGGTCATCCTCACCTCTCTATTGCAGGACAGTCACACATTGATGGAGAATGAGCACACTTTTAAATGAATGTAAAAAGCAGTTGTTTGATGGAGTGCTTTCTGCCATTAGAATGTCATGCTGCTAAGAACTCCTGTTAAAAATACAAAGAGGATCTGTTTTTCTGTCCCTTGGCTGTTAGTACTAGTGCACACTTGAATGCTTGTTAGTACACACTTGAATGCACACTAAAGAACAGTTAGATTGGATAGTAATTAATTGTGTATATACTTGGGCTTCAGGCTTTCTCTCTCTGGCTTCGTTCTCCTTGGAGAGGCGAGAGGGAGGGGGGGGTTCTCACTGACTCACCCATCTTATTTTCAGAGAAAGAGAGAGAGAGAGAGAGCCCACCGTATTCACCCATCTCATTTTTAGAGGGAGAGATATGGAGAGAAAGAGAGAGAGAGAGAGCCCACTGTATTCACCCATCTCACTTTTAGAGGGAGAGATATGGAGAGAAAGAGAGAGAGAGAGAGCCCACCGTATTCACCCATCTCATTTTTAGAGGGAGAGATATGGAGAGAAAGAGAGAGAGAGAGAGCCCACTGTATTCACCCATCTCATTTTTAGAGGGAGAGATATGGAGAGAAAGAGAGAGAGAGAGAGCCCACTGTATTCACCCATCTCATTTTTAGAGGGAGAGATATGGAGAGAAAGAGAGAGAGAGCCCACTGTATTCACCCATCTCATTTTCAGAGAAAGAGATATGGAGAAAGAAAGAGAGAGAGAGAGAGAGAGAGAGAGAGAGAGAGAGAGAGAGCCCACTGTATTCACCCATCTCATTTTCAGAGAAAGAGATATGGAGAAAGAAAGAGAGAGAGAGAGAGAGAGAGAGCCCACTGTATTCACCCATCTCATTTTCAGAGTAAGAGATACATCTCACTACCAAAACAGATGTAGTAGTAAAATAGTGTGTAAACGTTGATCACGGTGAGTAAATGCACACTACATATTTTTTTCCCGCAGGTGGGTAAAAGCTCACGTACAATAAACAAGGTTGGTAACAATTGCGTAGAATAAAAAAGGTGGGGAGTGTAGGGACTAGAGGTTAGGGACTAGAGGTTAGGGACTAGAGGTCAGGGACTAGAGGTTAGGGACTAATATACCCTCCAATATCTTACTGAGTGAAGGGAGTAGACTGATTGGTCGGCTATTGGCAGGAGTAAAGGGTTCTTTGCTGTCTTTCAGGATTGGACAGTTTAGCATGCTGCCATACATTTGGAAATGTCCCCTTTTCCAGTGACCAATTAAATATGTATTTAAGTGGCGCTGCAATGTGGGGAGCAGCTTAGCGAAGTAAAGAATTGTCCATAAGATCATAACCAGTAGAACCATTTGGAGATTAAAAGAGCCGTTTTTCGCTCATAATATGATTATCAATCCATTGGACAATAGATTGTTTGGAAGAATGGGTGTTTACATTGTACTCTTCCTTACTGGGGCATGATGGTCCATTACCTCAGTGAGCAAATCAATAAAACATTCTGTAGCGTGATTTAAATAATCCTCTAGATAAATCAACTCCCAGGGTTCAGCAGCCAAATCATTTAGAAATAGCTCATGATTAGATGTTTTAAAATGTCTCTTGACCACAATACTTGGGGGTTTCTTTGGAACCTTGTTGTTCGTGGTTATGGTCACAAAATTATGGTCTGTCCAGCCCACTGGCATCCATCTGTCTTTTGAGCATCACAATGGTATGTTATAGAAGACTAGATCAATGTGTCTGAACGGAGACCTAACTTAGTTGATGATCTAGTAGTATCATTAATCCAGACTGTATCACATCCGGCTGTGATTGGGTGTCCCATAGAGCGGTGCACAATTGGCCCAGCGTCGTCCGGGTTTGGCCTGGGTTTGGCCGTCATTGTAAATAACAATTTGTTCTTAACTGACTTGCCTAGTTAAATAAAAATACAATTAACCATTTGTTTCAAACCACAGCTCTCTGCATATCTCATTCATTTAGTTATATTATTATGATCCTTCCAATTCATATTAAAATCACCCAAGATAGTAGAAACCTTGAGAAGACCCAGGCTCAGAAAGGAGTCTCAGAGTTGAGACAATTTATCATCAGCTTACTCCTGCATGGCCTTTGTCCTAAGCACAGCATACCACCAGCCCAGCTTTGTAGGCTAATGAATCAACATCTCACTAACAGAGGTCCTCCAACTGATAGCACCTGATAACATGGATTATACATTTACACAGAACTACGTAATACTGAATGGTCTACTGCTTATGTCCACTGAGGGAGGTGTGTGTGTGTGTGTATGTCAGGGAGGTGTGTGTGTGTCAGGGAAGTGTGTGTGTATGTGTGTGTGTTTGTTTGTGTATGTCAGGGAGGTGTGTGTGTGTCAGGGAGGTGTGTGTGTGTGTGTGTGTGTATGTGTGTCAGGGAGGTGAGTGTGTGTGTGTGTCAGGGAGGTGTGTGTGTTTGTGTGTCAGGGAAGTGTATGTGTGTGTGTGTGTCAGGGAGGTGTGTGTGTGTGTGTGTGTGTCAGGAAGGTGTGTGTGTGTGTATGTGTCAGGAAGGTGTGTGTGTGTATGTGTGTCAGGGAGGTGTGTGTGTGTATGTGTGTCAGGGAGGTGTGTGTGTGTGTGTGTGTCCGGGAGGTGTGTGTGTGTGTGTGTGTGTCAGGGAGGTGTGTGTGTGTGTGTGTGTGTGTCAGGGAGGTGTGTGTGTGTGTGTGTGTCCGGGAGGTGTGTGTGTGTGTGTGTGTCCGGGAGGTGTGTGTGTGTGTCAGGGAGGTGTGTGTGTGTGTGTGTGTGTGTGTGTGTGTGTGTGTGTCAGGGAGGTGTGTGTGTGTGTGTGTGTCAGGGAGGTGTGTGTGTGTGTGTGTGTCCGGGAGGTGTGTGTGTGTGTCAGGGAGGTGTGTGTGTGTGTGTGTGTGTGTGTGTCCGGGAGGTGTGTGTGTGTGTCAGGGAGGTGTGTGTGTGTGTGTGTGTGTGTGTGTGTGTGTCAGGGAGGTGTGTGTGTGTGTGTGTGTGTGTGTGTGTGTGTCAGGGAGGTGTGTGTGTGTGTGTGTGTGTGTCCGGGTGGTAGGTCTGTTCTTAATGAGCTCCCATTCTTTTCATGGCAGAACAAACAGGGACAGACATACAGGGATCATAGTGATTACAGTGTACACAGAGACACAACAGGGACAGTAGCACCTGCTGTAGCTAGTTTATACTGGAGTTAGTTACTGTAGCTAGTTTATACTGGAGTTAGTTACTGTAGCTAGTTTATACTGGAGTTAGTTACTGTAGCTACAGACGAGGACCGACACACAAAACATCAATTGCGCAGAAAGGGCAAAATCCTGCTACCTTTATGAAGGGTTCATACAGGGTTTATGAAGGGTTCATACAGGGTTTATGAAGGGTTCATACAGGGTTTATGAAGGGATCATACAGGGTTTATGAAGGGTTCATACAGGGTTTATGAAGGGATCATACAGGGTTTATGAAGGGTTCATACAGGGTTTATGAAGGGTTCAGAACTATATGCTCCATCACCCCGACCAGAACTATATGCTCCATCACCCCCTGCCCAGAACTATATGCTCCATCCCCCCTGCCCAGAACTATATGCTCCATCACCCCCTGCCCAGAACTATATGCTCCATCACCCCCTGCCCAGAACTATATGCTCCATCACCCCCTGCCCAGAACTATATGCTCCATCACCCCCTGCCCAGAACTATATGCTCCATCACCCCCTGCCCAGAACTATATGCTCCATCACCCCCGCCCAGAACTATATGCTCCATCACCCCCGCCCAGAACTATATGCTCCATCACCCCCGCCCAGAACTATATGCTCCATCACCCCCGCCCAGAACTATATGCTCCATCAGCCCCGCCCAGAACTATATGCTCCATCAGCCCCGCCCAGAACTATATGCTCCATCAGCCCCGCCCAGAACTATATGCTCCATCACCCCGCCCAGAACTATATGCTCCATCACCCCTGCCCAGAACTATATGCTCCATCAGCCCTGCCCAGAACTATATGCTCCATCAGCCCTGCCCAGAACTATATGCTCCATCCCCCCTGCCCAGAACTATATGCTCCATCACCCCTGCCCAGAACTATATGCTCCATCAGCCCTGCCCAGAACTATATGCTCCATCAGCCCTGCCCAGAACTATATGCTCCATCAGCCCTGCCCAGAACTATATGCTCCATCACCCCTGCCCAGAACTATATGCTCCATCACCCCTGCCCAGAACTATATGCTCCATCACCCCTGCCCAGAACTATATGCTTCATCACCCCTGCCCAGAACTATATGCTCCATCACCCCTGCCCAGAACTATATGCTCCATCACCCCGACCAGAACTATATGCTCCATCACCCCTGCCCAGAACTATATGCTCCATCACCCCTGCCCAGAACTATATGCTCCATCACCCCTGCCCAGAACTATATGCTCCATCACCCCGACCAGAACTATATGCTCCATCACCCCTGCCCAGAACTATATGCTCCATCACCCCTGCCCAGAACTATATGCTCCATCACCCCTGCCCAGAACTATATGCTCCATCACCCCTGCCCAGAACTATATGCTCCATCACCCCTGCCCAGAACTATATGCTCCATCACCCCTGCCCAGAACTATATGCTCCATCAGCCCTGCCCAGAACTATATGCTCCATCAGCCCTGCCCAGAACTATATGCTCCATCACCCCTGCCCAGAACTATATGCTCCATCACCCCGACCAGAACTATATGCTCCATCACCCCTGCCCAGAACTATATGCTCCATCACCCCGACCAGAACTATATGCTCCATCACCCCTGCCCAGAACTATATGCTCCATCACCCCTGCCCAGAACTATATGCTCCATCACCCCGACCAGAACTATATGCTCCATCACCCCGACCAGAACTATATGCTCCATCACCCCTGCCCAGAACTATATGCTCCATCACCCCGACCAGAACTATATGCTCCATCACCCCTGCCCAGAACTATATGCTCCTGCCACTCAACCTAACAAATTACTTGTCACTTTTGATTGGCATCAATTAAGGCAAAATTCATTAACATGAGGAAGTAGCCTACACTGTAACATTCTTCCTTTCTCCATAGTTGGTTATCACCACAATGAAGTAATGCATTTGTGGGAAGCAGGAAGCGTTAGGATCTCTCAGAGACCGTCAGGCTGCAACGAGGGGAACGTTTCATTGTGATCATGTTGACAGGAGATGGAGAACTGGGAACTCAGGAAATGACTTGAAGAGGCTCTGATTACAGTCAGTTACAACACAGCCAGGGGTTCCTTTATTGGGCGCTGCTAGGGCTGTCTGTAGGGCCAGGTGGGTCCAGTCAATAGACTAGGCATGCGTCTCAAATTGCACGCTACTCCCTATATAGTGACCTACTTTTGACCAGAGCTCTATGGGCCCTACATTTGTAATAGGGTGCCATTTGGGACCCAGAGGAGCAGGAATCAAAGCAGAGGGAACCTTAACTACGTGACACCCTGCACATGCTTTGGACCCAGCAGACAGTTTAGAAACAGGTGACAGAACTGGAAGTTGAAACAAATGTCTCCAGGTACAGCTCATACTGTACAGGCGCACCATGCATTAGCCTTTACCAACCTTTCCTTCACACTCATCCAGCAACAGGTATCACATCTATCCTTGCTTTTACACCAAGCTATTCTCCAGACATGCCTTCCCGCGGGCTGTCCAAGAGTCAGTCAGTCAGTCAGTCAGTCAGTCAGTCAGTCAGTCAGTCAGTCAGTGTAGCCTGTTATGGGTTAAACATGACATTTATAGGAACGGGTGGAACAGACAAATGGAAAGATGAACAGTATTTAGTTGCAAGGCAAAACGTAAGGTCAACTAAGGCAGTCTCCCAAATGACACCCTATTCTGTATATAGTGACCTACTTTTATAAGGTTATGGTCAAAAGTTGTGCACTATAAAAGGAATAGGGAGCCATTTGGGACTAAATGAACAGCAGGCATCGATGGGCGGAAATCAACAGACAGATGACTGACAGCTACCATCATCATCATTCACTCCTAACAGCCATCATCATCATTCACTCCTAACAACCATCATCATCATTCACCCCTAACAACCATCATCATCATTCACCCCTAACAACCATCATCATCATTCACTCCTAACAACCATCATCATCATTCACTCCTAACAACCATCATCATCATTCACCCCTAACAACCATCATCATCATTCACCCCTAACAACCATCATCATCATTCACTCCTAACAACCATCATCATCATTCACTCCTAACAACCATCATCATCATTCACTCCTAACAACCATCATCATCATTCACTCCTAACAACCATCATCATCATTCACCCCTAACAACCATCATCTTTGGATAGTATTAAACACACACACAGAAAATAAGTTATTCTGACTAGTATCAGGCTCCTTCCCTCCACACAGCCATTCAAGCTGGTGAGTTATGAGTCAAGTTGTATCAGAGTTCAGCTAGACACAGGAGGCCTGTGTGAGTGTCATTTCAGGGTGCAGTTAGACTGGCAGGCTGGGGATGGACTTGACAGTTAGGCAGGAACCATCTGAGAATCACCCTGAACTGAATGTGACACAAAACATCCTCTGGCAAATCCCAAGGAAAGAATACATTTGTTTTGGCTGCAACCATTGGTCGAAAAGGCCAAGTATCACAACTTTCTAATAACAGGATATACAGTATGTCTAATAACAGGACATGTCTAACAACAGGACATGTCTAATAACAGGATATACAGTATGTCTAACAACAGGACATGTCTAATAACAGGATATACAGTATGTCTAATAACAGGACATGTCTAATGACAGGATATACAGTATGTCTAACAACAGGACATGTCTAATAACAGGATATACAGTATGTCTAATAACAGGACATGTCTAATGACAGGATATACAGTATGTCTAATAACAGGACATGTCTAATAACAGGATATACAGTATGTCTAATAACAGGACATGTCTAATAACAGGATATACAATATGTCTAATAACAGGACAAGTCTAATAACAGGATATACAGTATGTCTAATAACAGGACATGTCTAATAACAGGACAAGTCTAATAACAGGATATACAGTATGTCTAATAACAGGACATGTCTAATAACAGGACATACAGTATGTCTAATAACAGGACATGTCTAATAACAGGACATGTCTAATAACAGGATATACAGTATGTCTAATAACAGGATATACAGTATGTCTAATAACAGGATATACAGTATGTCTAATAACAGGATATACAGTATGTCTAATAACAGGACATGTCTAATAACAGGATATACAGTATGTCTAATAACAGGACATGTCTAATAACAGGATATACATTATGTCTAATAACAGGACATGTCTAACAGGACATGTCTAATAACAGGATATACAGTATGTCTAACAACAGGACATGTCTAATAACAGGATATACAGTATGTCTAATAACAGGACATGTCTAATAACAGGATTTACAATATGTCTAATAACAGGACAAGTCTAATAACAGGATATACAGTATGTCTAATAACAGGACATGTCTAATAACAGGACAAGTCTAATAACAGGATATACAGTATGTCTAATAACAGGACATGTCTAATAACAGGACATACAGTATGTCTAATAACAGGACATACAGTATGTCTAATAACAGGATATACAGTATGTCTAATAACAGGACATACAGTATGTCTAATAACAGGATATACAGTATGTCTAATAACAGGACATGTCTAATAACAGGATATACAGTATGTCTAATAACAGGACATGTCTAATAACAGGATATACATTATGTCTAATAACAGGACATGTCTAATAACAGGATATACAGTATGTCTAATAACAGGACATGTCTAATAACAGGATATACAGTATGTCTAATAACAGGACATGTCTAATAACAGGATATACAGTATGTCTAATAACAGGACATGTCTAATAACAGGATATACAGTATGTCTAATAACAGGACATGTCTAATAACAGGATATACAGTATGTCTAATAACAGGACATGTCTAATAACAGGATATACAGTATGTCTAATAACAGGACATGTCTAATAACAGGATATACAGTATGTCTAATAACAGGACATGTCTAATAACAGGATATACAGTATGTCAAATAACAGGACATGTCTAATAACAGGATATACAGTATGTCAAATAACAGGACATGTCTAATAACAGGATATACAGTATGTCTAATAACAGGACATGTCTAATAACAGGATATACAGTATGTCTAATAACAGGATGTCTAATAACAGGATATACAGTATGTCTAATAACAGGATGTCTAATAAAAAGCATCAGGCTTTTTTATTTATTTAACCTTTATTTAACGAGACAAGTCAGTTAAGAACAAATTACTATTTACAATAACGGCCTACCTACAGGGTCAGCCCCTGGAGCAAGGACACATCGACAAGTTTTTCACCTTGTCGGTTCGGGTGTTCGAACCAGCGACCTTTCGGTTACTGGCCCAACGCACTAACCGCTAGGCTACCTGCCGCCTAGAGGTGTCGACTATTGGAGAATAAACTGTAAGCATCACTGTGCCCACTTCAAGGAGGTTGTGTCAACAGTCATCTGCAAGTTATGAGTGGTCAGCAGGTCACACACCAAGTAGGCTACTGGGATGACAGACAGCACTTGAAGTAGATGGTCCTAGCTAGCAAAAAGACAGTACTAGATGACAGATAGACAAATTATAGTTATCACTCCTGGAGATATCAGGACTCCTCTACCTATAGAAGGAAGTACAAAAACGGTATGTTTAGATGTTTAAAAAATTCTCCAACTTCAGGAGGGGGGCCAGCCCATCCTAACATACTTCGTGCCCCTCTAATATAACTTCAGGAGGGGGGCCAGCCCATCCTAACATACTTTGTGTCCCTCTAATATAACTTCAGGAGGGGGGCCAGCCCATCCTAACATACTTCGTGCCCCTCTAATATAACTTCAGGAGGGGGGCCAGCCCATCCTAACATACTTTGTGTCCCTCTAATATAACTTCAGGAGGGGGGCCAGCCCATCCTAACATACTTCGTGCCCCTCTAATATAACTTCAGGAGGGGGGCCAGCCCATCCTAACATACTTCGTGTCCCTCTAATATAACTTCAGGAGGGGGGCCAGCCCATCCTAACATACCCCATGTCCCTCTAATATAACTTCAGGAGGGGGGCCAGCCCATCCTAACATACTTCGTGCCCCTCTAATATAACTTCAGGAGGGGGGCCAGCCCATCCTAACATACTCCGTGCCCCTCTAATATAACTTCAGGAGGGGGGCCAGCCCATCCTAACATACCCCGTGTCCCTCTAATATAACTTCAGGAGGGGGGCCAGCCCATCCTAACATACTTTGTGTCCCTCTAATATAACTTCAGGAGGGGGGCCAGCCCATCCTAACATACTCCGTGTCCCTCTAATATAACTTCAGGAGGGGGGCCAGCCCATCCTAACATACTCCGTGTCCCTCTAATATAACTTCAGGAGGGGGGCCAGCCCATCCTAACATACTCCGTGCCCCTCTAATATAACTTCAGGAGGGGGGCCAGCCCATCCTAACATACCCCGTGTCCCTCTAATATAACTTCAGGAGGGGGGCCAGCCCATCCTAACATACTCCGTGCCCCTCTAATATAACTTCAGGAGGGGGGCCAGCCCATCCTAACATACCCCGTGCCCCTCTAATATAACTTCAGGAGGGGGGCCAGCCCATCCTAACATACTCCGTGCCCCTCTAATATAACTTCAGGAGGGGGGCCAGCCCATCCTAACATACTCCGTGCCCCTCTAATATAACTTCAGGAGGGGGGCCAGCCCATCCTAACATACCCCGTGCCCCTCTAATATAACTTCAGGAGGGGGGCCAGCCCATCCTAACATACTCCGTGTCCCTCTAATATAACTTCAGGAGGGGGGCCAGCCCATCCTAACATACTCCGTGCCCCTCTAATATAACTTCAGGAGGGGGGCCAGCCCATCCTAACATACTCCGTGCCCCTCTAATATAACTTCAGGAGGGGGGCCAGCCCATCCTAACATACCCCATGTCCCTCTAATATAACAGGTGCTTGGCGCCCCCGAGTTCTCCCTTACGAGGCAGGAGGGGTAAATATTTGGGTTGACCACATGAGCATCATATCACCGCTGTCTATCCATCGCTGCCTCCCCCTCCTACACTCTGCAGGCCTATTTCCATTACAAAGAGTATTCTGCATATCAACCCCTTTAAAGGTTTAATTAAAAAGCTGCTATATTCACTCTGCCTCCCTGCCTGCTCTCGTCAGTGCACTGTAAATACGCAGGCTGTACCTCTGGTACCGTCATGGGTGGGCGAGGGCCCGGGCCTGCATCTGGGAACCAAATTAGTTCATTGTTAGGAGAGGACTAGGGGTCTTTCATCTGGGGCTCCGTCCCTAATGGCACCCTATTCCCTATGTAGTGCACTACTTTTGACCAGAACCCTATGGGGCCCATGGTCAAAAGTAGTGCACTACAGAGAGAATAGGGTGCCATTTGGGATGGAGCCTCTGATGCAGTTCTGTCGTTATGGAGTGACTGTCATCTTCTGTGTCCTCTAGTGGAGTAAACACTGGATGTTGTCGTCATCACTGGCCTCCATTCCTCATATGCTAAGAAAGGATGACTCAATACAGATACAGAGACCGTTCATCCTCATCGTAGCTAGGGATAAAACATATTAAAATCGGCTGCGATTTTGTGTTGACTTGTGATGAATGTTTCCTAAAACATAAATATGAACGCGCAAATATCACGTTAAGGGTGTTTTTCACTCTTTAGAGAGATTAACATTGGCATTAATTCTAGGATTCTTAGAGATATTCATGTTTCCTAAAGCATGAATGGAAAAACAAATATAAAATAAACTAATAGCATGAAATCTACCTGCACGTCACTAGGTGAAGCACCTACTGTATACTAATGCACATAGTTGAAGTCAGAAGTTTACATACACCTTAGCCAAATAGATTTAAACTCAGTTATTCACAATTCCTGACATTTAATCCTAGTAAAAATTCCCTGTTTTAGGTCAGTTAGGATCACCACTTTATTTTAAGAATGTGAAATGTCAGAATAATAGTAGAGAGAATGATTTATTTCAGCTTTTATTTCTTTCATCACATTCCCAGTGGGTCAGAAGTTTACATACACTCAATTAGTATTTGGTAGCATTGCAAATTATGCCATGGCTTTAGAAGCTTCTGATAGGCTAATTGACATCATTTGAGTCAATTTGAGGTGTACCTGTGGATGTATTTCAAGACCTACCTTCAAACTCAGTGCCTCTTTGCTCGACATCATGGGAAAATCTAAAGAAATCAGCCAAGACCTCAGAAAAAAAGAATTGTAGACGTCGACAAGACCTGGTTCATCCTTGGGAGCAATTTCCAAACGCCTTAAGGTACCACGTTCATCTGTACAAACAATAGTACGCAAGTATAAACACCATGGGACCACGCAGCCGTCATACCGCTCAGGAAGGAGACGCGTTCTGTCTCCTAGAGATTAATGTACTTTGTTGCGAAAAGTGCAAATCAATCCCAGAACAACAGCAAAGGACCTTGTGAAGATGCGTGATGTCAACAAGGAACTATGAATCTCTACTCCACAGACCATTCTAAATGCCTACTTCTACTCCACAGATCATTCTAAATGCCTCCTGCTACTCCACAGATCATTCTAAATGCCTCCTGCTACTCCACAGGTAATTCTACTAAATGCCTCCTGCTACTCCACAGGTAATTCTACTAAATGCCTCCTGCTACTCCACAGGTAATTCTACTAAATGCCTCCTGCTACTCCACAGGTAATTCTACTAAATGCCTCCTGCTACTCCACAGGTCATTCTAAATGCCTACTGCTAAATCGACTTCATTATATAAAAAAAAAAATCTTTGCAGGATCCTTGTCCTGACTTTCAAGAATGGGCAAATTGCTTCTCAGGTTGGACGGATGCAAGTTTCACCATCCAATTATTTCAGATCTACAAGAGTGCAAACTTCACCATGGCACGGACCCGTGGCAATACGTTGGCACATAATAATTTTTTGAATATGGCAAGTATTAGTCAAGTCTGGATTCTATCCATGCTGGGTTTGCAGGCTACCGAAGACATGAAACAAATAGGTTTGAGTGCATACAGGCTGTCGCCAATTTATTAATGAGCAATTTGCCTAAATGGGTAATGGAAACACTTCAACCACTTCATTTTTATTTGACAGTGTAGGTTTTTGCAATAAAATAAAACAATTGTAGGTGCGAAGTCATTATGTTCAGCTATTTTTTTTTTTATCGACAAGACAGTTAAATGGATACGCACCCTAGCAGGCAATTGTCAAATCTATTTTCTATGTGAGCTTCCTAAATGTCTACAAAAATGTTAGTGGAAACATACCTACTGATTGTCCAAAGTGGATAATTCATATCTTTAATAAAATAGCAACAAGCTGACTGGGCAGTCCATTACATTCTCTGTTATTAGCTGGAAAAGCACTCCTTGTCTACAGACTTACAGACTAAATTAAGGTCGCAAAATGTTAGTAACTTTCCCAAAATTCCCGTTGGAGGATTCATGGAATCAATTTTTTATTTAATCTTTAGGCAAGTCAGTTAAGAACAAATTCATATTTACAATGACGGCCTACACTGACCAAACTCGGACGACGCTGGGCCAATTGTGCACCGCCCTACAGGACTCCCAATCACGGCCGGTTGTGATACAGCCTGGAATCGAACCAGGGTGTCTGTAGTGAAGCCTCTAGCACTGAGATGCAGTGTCTTAGACCACCGCGCCACTTGGGAGAATCAAGAGGGATTAAGCAGGAAATCCGGAGCCTCCAAACAGGATTTCTGTAAAACCTGGGAATTTTGGGAAAATTAGCAGAATTTTGCAACTCTAGACTGAATACAGTAGGACCACATTGGAATATACAATGTAATGATCATTTTTAGCAACATAGGAGATAATACTTGATAAAACATGATATCAAATAAGAATCCCATTTTATTTTAAACAATTTAAACAAAACAAAGTTGACACCATTTCATGTTTTTCCACAGTACTGTCCAGGTGTATTATTATTATTACAACTACTACTAGTACTACTACTATTATTATTACTACTACTATTATTATGCAGCCTCTCTGCATGTGCAGTGGTATTCCATTGGTATAACTATCATGACATCGAAGTATATCAGTTATCCTCAGACCCATAACAGTATCTATTGTGGATGCAATGTGGATACCTTAGTCTGGAGGAGGAAGAGGATGAGGAAGAAGATGCCTAGTGGATAAACTTGGGCTGATGGAGACAGGAAACTCCTTTCTCAATGTGTCTGCTAGCTGGGGATCAGCCTCTGACAACATGAAAACCAGGTGTTGTACCTACATAGAGGATGGAGAGTTAGTTATGACAACATGAAGACCAGGTGTTGTACCTACATAGAGGATGGAGAGTTAGTTATGACAACATGAAGACCAGGTGTTGTACCTACATAGAGGATGGAGAGTTAGTTATGACAACATGAAGACCAGGTGTTGTACCTCAGAGGGTTAGTTATGAACCCCTGTATTCAGACTGGGAAGAAGTGTTAGGGTGTGATGGAAACCATGTTCTCTACAGTTTCCAGAAAACAAGTGACATCACCGACAAAGACGACACGTAAACTGGAATCAAACTCTTATTGACCTGATTTAGTAGAACAATGGTACCACCACAACGTTCATTATATACAGTCGTGGTCAAAAGTTGAGAATGACAAGTATTTGTCTCCACAAAGTTTGCTGCCTCAGTGTTGATGATGGCAATTTGCATATACTCCAGAATGTCATGAAGAGTGATCAGATGAATTGCAATTAATTGCAAAGTCCCTCTTTGCCATGAAAATGAACTTAATCCCCCAAAAACATTTCCACTGCATTTCAGCCCTGCCACAAAAGGACCAGCTGCCATCATGTCAGTGATTGTCTCGTTAACACAGGTGAGAGTGTTGACGAGGACAAGGCTGGAGATCACTCTGTCATGCTGATTGAGTCATAACAGACTGGAAGCTTTAAAAGGAGGGTGGTGCTTGAAATTATTGGTCTTCCTCTGTCAACCATGGTTACCTGCAAGGAAACACATGCCACCATCATTGCTTTGCACAAAAAGGGCTTCACAGGCAAGGATATTGCTGCTAGTAAGATTGCACCTAAATCAACCATTTATCGGATCATCAAGAACTTCAAGGAGAGAGGTTCAATTGTTGTGAAGAAGGCGTCAGGGCACCCAAGAAAGTCCAGCAAGCGCCAGTACCGTCTCCTAAAGTTGATTCAGCTGCGGGATCGGGGCACCACCAGTGCAGAGCTTGCTCAGGAATGGCAACAGGCAGGTGTGAGTGCATCTGCACGCACAGTGAGGTGAAGACTTTTGGAGGATGGCCTGGTGTCAAGAAGGGCAGCAAAGAAGCCACTTCTCTCCAGGAAAAACATCAGGGACAGACTGATATTCTGCAAAAGGTACAGGGATTGGACTGCTGAGGACTGGGGTAGAGTCGTTTTCTCTGATGAATCCCCTTTCCGATTGTTTGGGCCATCCGGAAAACACCTTGTCCGGAGAAGACAAGGTGAGTGCTACCATCAGTCCTGTGTCATGCCAACAGTAAAGCATCCTCAGACCATTCATGTGTGGGGTTGCTTCTCAGCCAAGGGAGTGGGCTCACTCACAATTTTGCCTAAGAACCCAGCCATGAATAAAGAATGGTCCCAACACATCCTCAGAGAGCAACTTCTCCCAACCATCCAAGAACAGTTTGGTGACGACCAATGCCTTTTCCAGCATGATGGAGCACCTTGCCATAACGCAAAAGTGATAACTAAGTGGCTCGGGGAACAAAACATCGACATTTTGGGTCCATGGCCAGGAAACTCCCCAGACCAATCCCATTGAGAACTTGTGGTCGATCCTCAAGAGGCGGGTGGACAAACAAAAACCCACAACTTCTGACAAACTCCAAGCATTAATTATGCAAGAATGGCCTGCCATCAGTCAGGATGTGGCCCAGAAGTTAATTGACAGCATGCCAGTGCGGATTGCAGAGGTCTTGAAAACACTGCAAATATTGACTCTTTGCATAAACTGAATGTCATTGTCAATGAAAGCCTTTGACACTTATGGAATACTTGTAATTATACTTCAGTGTTACCATAGTAACTACTGACATAAAGATCGAAGAACACTGAAGCAGCAAACTTTGTGGAAACCAATACTTGTGTCATTCTCAAAACGTTTGACCACTGTACAGTCCACTGGCATCTACATCTAATGCCTTTATTTTTCAGTCATGATCAATCTTACAGTGTCTTCAGAAAGTATTCAGACCCCTTGACTTTTTCCACATTTTGTTACGTTACAGCCTTTTCTAAAATGGATTAAATAAATACAAATCCTCAGCAATCTACACACAATAACAAAGCAAAAACTGATTTTACATTTTTGCAAATGTATCTAAAAAATGTTTACATAAGTATTAAGACCCTTTGCTATGAGACTCGAAATTGATATCAGGTACATCCTGTTTCCATTGATCCTCCTTGAGATGTTTCTACAACTTGATTGGAGTCCACCTGTGGTAAATTCAATTGATTGGACATGAGTTGGAAAGGCACACACCTGTCTATATAAGGTCCCACAGTTGACAGTGGATGTCAAAGCAAAAACCAAGCCATGAGGTCGAAGGAATTGTCTGTAGAGCTCTGAGACAGGATTGTGTCGAGGCACAGATCTGGGGAAGGGTACCAAAAATGTCTGCAGCATTGAAGGTCCCCAAGAACATAGAGGTTTCCATCATTCTTAAATGGAAAAACTTTAGAACCACCAAGACTCTTCCTAGAGCTGGCCGCCAGGCCAAACTGAGCAATTGGGGGAGAAGGGCCTTGGTCAGGTAGGTGACCAAGAACCTGATGGTCAATCTGACAGAGCTCTAGAGTTCCTCTGTGGAGATGGGAGAACCTTCCAGAAGGACAACCATCTCTGCAGCACTCCACCAATCAGGCCTTTATGGTAGTGGCCAGACAGAAGCCACTCTTCAATAAAATGTACATGACAGCCCGCTTGGAGTTTGCCAAAAGGCACCTAAAGGACTCTCAGACCATGAGAAACAACATTCTTTGGTCTGATGAAACCAAGATTGAACTCTTTGGCCTGAATGCCAAGCGTCACATCTGGAGGAAACCTGGCACCATCCCTACCGTGAAGCATGGTGGAGGCAGCATCATGCTGTGGGGAGGTTTTCAGTGGCAGGGACTGGGAGACTAGTCAGGATCGAGGGAAAGATAAACGGAGCTAAGTACAGAGAGATCCTTGATGAAAACCTGCTCCAGAGTGCTCAGGACCTCAGACTGGGGCGAATGTTCACCTTCCAACAGGTCAACGGCACTAAGCACACAGCCAAGACAACGCAAGAGTGGCTTCGGGACAAGCCTCTGAATGTACTTGAGTGGCCCAGCCAGAGACCGGACTTGAACCCGATCAAACATCTTTGGAGAGACCTGAAAATAGCTGTGCAGCAACGCTCCCCCTCTAACCTGACAGAGCTTGAGAGGATCTGCAGAGAGGAATGGGAGAAACTCCCCAAATACAGGTGTGCCAAGCTTGTAGCGTCATACCCAAGAAGACTCAAGGCTGCAATCACTGCCAAAGGTGCTTCAACAAAGTACTGAGTAAAAGGTCTGAATACTGATGTAAATGTGATAATTTATTACAAATAGTAATTGTGTGTAGATGGATGAGGGAAAAGAAGAATTTATTACATTTTAGAATAAGGCTGTAACGTAATAAAATGTGGAAAAAGTAAATGAGTCTGAATGCTTTCCAAAGGCGCTGTTAATGCGCATTACAAAGCGAGAGAGAGAACTTACGGCAGGGCTGAACTGGGGGAGCATAGATTCTACTGCTGGCAGACATGTCTTTTCTGTCAGGTAACCTCTCCTCACCAACTCTGACACCGCATCCTAGGAATCACACGCACACACGATATAGGTTATAAACTAACAATATAAAATGTATTCTATTAACATAGACTACTTATGGTTTAGAGATGAAGTAACATTGTAGGGAAACCATGACTGTTTTTGATTGACAGTTCCAGCAGCAGCGTTACCTTGGTGAGGTCAGTGATGATGTCAGAGAGGAACTCAACCGTTGTCTGGATCAGAGCCTGGAGCTGCTCGTCCACCTTCTCCTCCTCCTCCTGTCCATCCTTCTGTCCATCCTCCTCCTTCTGTCTGTGTCCTGAACTGACCTGGTACTCTCTGTGGTATTGCAGCACCCTCAACATGCTCCCAACTAGAGGCAAGACTGGAGAACAGAGAACAGGGCACAGGCCTTTCAGATACTTTGGGATGATTTTGACATGAAATTCAAAAAACATTAATTTGACTTCCAGGTACACAGACTTCCTGGTACACAGACTTCCTGGTACACAGACTTCCTGGTACACAGACTTCCTGGTACACTGACTTCCTGGTACACTGACTTCCTGGTACACTGACTTCCTGGTACACTGAATTCCAATGGGTTTGGTTAGAAAATGCTAAAGTTATCAGTTAGTAAAAGAAGAAAACATTAGCAACATCTCTCGTTTATCATAGGATAACACGTGAGAACATTAGCAACATCTCTCGTTTATCATAGGATAACACAGAGAGAACATTAGCATCATCTCTCGTTTATCATAGGATAACACAGAGAGAACATTAGCAACATCTCTCGTTTATCATAGGATAACACAGAGAGAACATTAGCAACATCTCTCGTTTATCATAGGATAACACAGAGAGAACATTAGCAACATCTCTCGTTTATCATAGGATAACACAGAGAGAACATTAGCAACATCTCTCGTTTATCATAGGATAACACAGAGAGAACATTAGCATCATCTCTCGTTTATCATAGGATAACACAGAGAGAACATTAGCATCATCTCTCGTTTATCATAGGATAACACAGAGAGAACATTAGCAACATCTCTCGTTTATCATAGGATAACACAGAGAGAACATTAGCAACATCTCTCGTTTATCATAGGATAACACAGAGAGAACATTAGCAACATCTCTCGTTTATCATAGGATAACACAGAGAGAACATTAGCAACATCTCTTGTTTATCATAGGATAACACAGAGAGAACATTAGCAACATCTCTTGTTTATCATAGGATAACACAGAGAGAACATTAGCAACATCTCTTGTTTATCATAGGATAACACAGAGAGAACATTAGCAACATCTCTTGTTTATCATAGGATAACACAGAGAGAACATTAGCAACATCTCTTGTTTATCATAGGATAACACAGAGAGAACATTAGCAACATCTCTTGTTTATCATAGGATAACACAGAGAGAGATCCAGTGGTCTTACATGTGTCTGATTTGCTGTGCTCTTGTTCCTGGTCCTGACATGCATACAAGACTGAAAGAATAGCCAGTGCATGGACCAGGAAGACCTTCTGTTCCTGTAGTACTAGTGGAGGGTCATCTGGCTGACACAGATCCTCACACACCACCTCACACAGGAAGGTCCATAGTGCCTGGCCTGTCCCACCTGCAACAGCTGGAGAGGAGGGGGGAGACAAGGGACTGAGTTAGATAGAACGTCTACTAGGTCAACTTTACTTGCTATGAGTAATGAATACATTGGAAATCTTACTAACATGAGCTCAGGATGAAAACACAAAAAATGTATACAAGAGGGAGAAGTTGCTGTAATTTATGATAATTTACAGATTTTTCCAACCAGTCACCATAGCAGCCAAAACAGTTATTGAATAAATAAAGCAGACATTTTGAACAACATGTCTCACCCAGCGTCTGAATCCCCTGATGGATAGTGGTGAGGAGCTGGAGGGCATGCAGGTAAACCTTTAACCCTTCTGGACTCTCTGACCTGTGGAAACATGTAGATAGCCCTTCATAAACCCTCTGGCATGTGGAAACATGTGGATAGCCCCTCATAAACCCTCTGGACTCTCTGACATGTGGAAACATGTGGATAGCCCCTCATAAAACCTCTGGCCTGTGGAAACACGTGGTTAGCCCCTCATAAACCCTCTGGCCTGTGGAAACACGTGGATAGCTCTCATAAACCCTCTGGACTCTCTGACTGGTGGAAACATGTGGATAGCCAAGTTGCTTGTCATATGAGAACAGCACCACCCAGTGGCAGGTTGACTTCCTGAATACATGATGTCATGCTGTTACACGCTTGCTCTTACCAATACCTCCATCAAAGTGGTTATTATGGAGCTGTTCTTACAAATTATTACTAAGAGAATATTAGTGGAAACAACTGTCTTTACCTTAGCTGCTTGGCAGCCTCGAGGAGCGAGGAGGCCACGTCCAGAGGTGTCTTCCCCTCCTCTTCTTCCTGCTCTTCATCACTAGGATGAGATCCAGCTGTGACCCAGGTCTTCATCAACTCTTCATCCAGGTCAAACAGCTTGTCAACCAGCTCCCCAACCTTCACCAGCAGGTCCACTACAGAGACGGCATAGTCAGTGAGATACTCACAAGGCACGCGCAGAGACAGAAACACACAGGCAAACAGCACGGATGCATAGACACACACACACACACACACCAGGGATGCAAACTGATGAGGGCCCAAAAAGGTGCACAGAAACATGAAAATAAAATCCCTGCTAGGGGAAAATGCAGGATTTAACTCAAACAACAAAGAATATGATCTACGTGATCAGACTGTGTGGAAAATAAAGTGGTTCATGTTCTGAATTTTTTATTTAACTAGGCAAGTCAGTTAAGAATGAATTGTTATTTACAATGACGGCCTACACCGGCCAAACTCGGACGACGCTGGGCCAATTATGCGCCGCCACGGCTGGATGTGATACAATGTGAACCTAACTCACGCTAAACAATGTAAAGAAAGCAATCCAATGTTATTAGTTGTCTAGACTTTACTGGAAATGACACTCAAGTCTTGAGAAAAAACAATCCACTAATATAGCAGTTACCATGACAGCCTTTATAATAGAACGCTTGTGACATCACACATCTAGAAATAGAATGAAACAAACAGGCATTCTATTTTATCTCTATTATATCGGCCACTAAAGTAGACATGGATCAAGGCTAAAATAACGTTGACTGAGTAAAACATGTAATAATCTCCCCCTCACTCACACACGTGTTACTGTCAAGTTCAACACAACAAAAGCAATATCGTTGGGCTACACTTCACTTTATTACATTGTACACGTTCTGCCTGTGGACATCTGTTCTACAATGTGCCAGCAGAGCATGAGACCCTTTGTTGGCATACCCTTTTTTATCCACTGTATTGAAAAAATTAGAAAGAGGGAAAGTGTGTGGTGTTTAGGGTTGCAAATGGTCGGGAAACTTTCCGGGAAATTTTCAGAAGTTTTCCATGGGAAGTTAAGCCCTGGAATTTTGCTTAAATTCACCAAAAAAGTTAGCTTATAACAGTGAACTTTTTTGGTGGGATACACATAAGGCAATTCTAGGTATTCCATACTTTGGTTAAACTATCCCCAATTCAATGGAATTGCAACCCTCTGAATGCACAGTGCATTCTTCCATCACATGTACAGCTGATTCTCAAGATCTTTCACACTAATGAGATGCTATTGAGCCCACAATACTACACTGTCTGAGCCGAGGACTACATGCTTTCTGGTAAGGTTTGATTACAATACTGGGTGGGGTGAATATATTTTATATGACATACACTGGGGGCCAAACGTTTGGAATATTACTCATTCAAGGTCATTTGGGCATGTCACTTTGGTTTTCTTGGGCACTGGGACAATGGTGGTCTCCTTGAAGCAAGTGGAGACTACAGCTTGGGACAGGGACATGTTGAAGATGCCGGTATTGTCTTCCGCAAAGCGAGCACAGAATGTGTTTAGCCCGTCTGAGAGGTACCAGGGTTTTGGGTCTCAGCATGGTACCAGGGGTTTGGGTCTCAGCATGGTACCAGGGGTTTGGGTCTCAGCATGGTACCAGGGGTTTTGGTCTCAGCATGGTACCAGGGGTTTTGGTCTCAGCATGGTACCAGGGGTTTTGGTCTCAGCATGGTACCAGGGGTTTTGGTCTCAGCATGGTACCAGGGTTTTTGGTCTCAGCATGGTACCAGGGTTTTTGGTCTCAGCATGGTACCAGGGGTTTTGGTTAGGGTATGTCTAATTGTTATTGTGGATACAACATTATCAATACATTTCCTAATGAAGCCTGTGACTGCTGATGTATATTCCTCCTTCCTTGATGATGAGTCCTGGGTGGATCAATCTTTGAACATATTCTAACCAGTATTCTCAATATACACACATTTGTGCAAGTCATGTTTGATAAATGATTCCCAGTAGTTTGGAAAGAGAACATATTTAATCACACTGAGTTGTTGTAACATATGAAGGACCTACTGTTGGTGGAGCTCCACATGATAAAGCAGAGGCTGGAGCACACAGAGGTCTGCTGCCGTATTCTCTCCAGCCACAGAGAAGACACATCGCTCTGGGACACACAGGTCAGCAGCAGTCTGGACAAAGACATTCACACCAATCAATAATGAAATATATCAACACACTCTAAAAGCAATAGTGCCAAGAGAATACCATTTTTTTTACTTGTTTTTATTTAATCTTTATTTAAGTAGGAAAATCAGTTAAGAACACATTCTTATACACCGGTCAAACTCAGACGACGCTGGGCCAAATGTGTGCCGCCCTATGGGACTCCCAATCACGGCCTGTTGTGATACAGCCTGGATTCAAACCACGTTGTCTGTAGTGAGACCTCTAGCACTGAGATGCAGTGTCTTAGACCACTGAACCAGGGTCTGTAGTGAGACCTCTAGCACTGAGATGCAGTGTCTTAGACCACTGAACCAGGGTCTGTAGTGAGACCTCTAGCACTGAGATGCAGTGTCTTAGACCACTGAACCAGGGTCTGTAGTGAGACCTCTAGCACTGAGATGCAGTGTCTTAGACCACTGAACCAGGGTCTGTAGTGAGACCTCTAGCACTGAGATGCAGTGTCTTAGACCACTGAACCAGGGTCTGTAGTGAGACCTCTAGCACTGAGATGCCGTGTCTTAGACCACTGAACCAGGGTCTGTAGTGAGACCTCTAGCACTGAGATGCAGTCTTAGACCCCCGCACCACTTGGGACTTTGACAAGACCTGGGCCCGGTTTCCCGATAGCCATGGAACTTAGGCTTATGAGTGTTTTGACGATGCATCGTTCCTACAAAGGCCGAAAATGTAAAAAAATGCATTTCCCAAAACACTATGTAGCGGGAAAATAAACTTTCGTCAAGTTTGTCGTTGGAGCATGTGTCGATACTGATAGGATGGAAAGAAAGACAGCGCTGCTCTCAGATCAGATTTCTCCATTCAGATCTGACCTTAACATTAGACACTGATAGGATGGAAAGAAAGACAGCGCTGCTCTCAGATCAGATTTCTCCATTCAGATCTGACCTTAACATTAGACACTGATAGGATAGAAAGAAAGACAGCGCTGCTCTCAGATCAGATTTCTTACCTTAACAGTATTATTTCACAATACTGACGACGGATCAGCTCCTATTACCACCAATAGCTGTAAATAATGAATGAGAAGAAGAGGGCCTTCAAGGAGAAGGACAAGGACAAATTGAAATGCGTCCAGAGGGAGCTGAAGTTGCGGATTGCTGAGGGGAAGAGAGTGTATAAGGAGAAGATGGAGGACAAGCTGAGGCAGAGCCAGGTGAGAGAGGTGTGGAAGGGTATGAGAAATATCACTGGCTTCAAAAAGTCAAACAGTGGGCAGACGGAGGGGACCCAGGACAGAGCCAATGAGCTGAACCAATTTTTTAACAGGTTCGATACTGGCCCTGTCCACCTCCCCTCCAGCTCCCCAGACCACACACCCTCACGGCTATCCCACCCCCACTTTGCTCACAGCACCTCTGCTGAGACAATCAGTGACCCCACCTCCGCCCCTGCCCCCCCTGGACTGATCCTCAACACCCCCCTTCCCCCCACCTCCCTACCTGGGCTGGCTTTCACCACCAACCAAGTGAAGAGAGAGCTGGAGAGACTACACCAGTGGAAAGCGGCGGGCCCTGATGGCATCAGCCCAAGGGTGCTGAGGGTCTGTGCTGACCAACTGTGTGGAATACTCCAGCGTCTTTTCAACCTTAGCCTGAGCCTAGAAAGGGTCCCTGTGCTGTGGAAAACATCCTGCCTCGTCACAGTGCCCAAGAAGGCACACCCCACTGTCCTGAATGACTTCAGACCTGTAGCGCTAACATCCCACATCATGAAGACCCTGGAAAGGTTAGTCCTCGCTCACCTCAGACCCCTGGTGTGTTCATCAATGGACCCCCTGCAGTTTGCATACCAGCGCAACATCGGGGTGGATGATGCAATCATCTACCTTCTGCAGAGGGCCTACTCTCACCTGGACAACGCAGGTTGCACTGTGAGGGTCATGTTTTTTGACTTCTCCAGTGCCTTCAATACCATTCAGCCCCTGCTACTGGGTGAGAAGATGAGGAGGATGAAAGTGGAAGGACCCTTAGTCTCCTGGGTCACGGACTACCTGACCGGTAGGCCACAATTTGTGCGACTACAGAGCTGTGTGTCAGAACGGGCAGTTAGCAACACAGGGGCCCCCCAGGGTACGGTCCTGTCCCCCTTCCTGTTCACCCTCTACACCTCAGACTTCAGATATAACTCTGAAACATGCCACCTACAGAAGTTCTCGGATGACTCTGCTATTGTAGGGTGCATCAGGGGTGGGCAGGAGGAGGAGTACAGGAGCACAATCAGTGACTTTGTGTTGTGGTGTGAGCAGAACCAACTTCAGCTCAACATCAGCAAAACTAAGGAGATGGTGGTGGACTTCAGGAGAACCAAGGTACAACTGACTGCAGTCCCTATAAAGGGGATGGATGTGGAAATGGTTGAGTCATACAAGTTCTTGGGTGTCCATATGGACAACAGACTGGAATGGGCTGGTAACACCGGGGCCCTGTACAAAAAGGGCCAGAGCCGACTCTACTTTCTGAGGAGGCTCAGGTCCTTCAACGTGTGCAGTAAACTACTGCATACCTTCTACCAGTCTGTGGTGGCCAGTGCCATCTTTTTTGCAGTGGTGTGCTGGGGAGCAAACATCAAAGCCGGTGATGCTACTCGGGTAAATAAGCTGATCAGGAAGGCTAGCTCTGTCCTGGGGATGAGCCTTGACACTCTAGAGGAGGTGGCGGAGAGACGGATCCTGGCCAAACTGCTGGCCATCATGGACAACGTCACCCACCCTCTGCACGCTATGGTTATGACGCAGAGGAGCTCTTTCAGTCACAGACTGATCCCACCACGGTGTGCCAGAGAGCGCTACAGGAGGTCCTTCCTGCCGGCGGCTATGAGACTATATAATGCCTCACCGGGGTGCCGTGCCGTCGGCAACATAGATCGGGAACTGTTGGGGTGCTAGGACCTAGTTTAACAATTATGCATCCATCCGTGAGTAACTCTGTTCCGTCAGCACTCATCCACTCAGGACCTACTTATTCATACAGGTCTGTATATACATACCCATGTACAGTTGTTATATTATATCACATGCAATATTGTAAGTAATTATTGGACCTAGGCATTCACTCAGGAATGCATATTAGTATCCTGCCAGTTGCACCTTTTCTCATTGCTTTTAGTATATCAAATGTGCAATAAGTGCAGTTGTCTGTAATTAAACCCTGCGCACTAAGGACTGTATTTTAAGGGAATTACTATTATTACCCCAATGATATCATACACACATTTAGCTATTAAAGTATCTCTTCCTGTCATTTACCTGTACAGTTTGTGTAAACATGCAAGTAAACATGCAAGTATTCACTTATCTGTAAATATAACTGTATACCTAACTGTACAGCTAATTTAACCATGCAAAATTTTCACCTACCTGTTCATTTACCCAGTCTGTCTATTAAGTAAACTATTATTACCCTCGCTCATATCATACGCATTAGCTACTGAAGTATTTCTCTGCCATCAACCTGTATAGTATAGTTAACCATCCAACATCCACCAATGTATAGTGTACATATTCAGCCAACCACTCATACTATGCAATGTCCTTTTATAGCTTTTTTTTTTTTTGCACTCCAGATATCCTGTATTTCTATACTTTTTCATACTGCCGCTCTATGTATCATGTACCGTGTATCTGTCTTTTGTGTACTTTCGTTGTGGCATTTTGCACCTGCCCTGTGTTTTTGTTGTAGCTGCTTGATAATGAAATTTCCCCCCCGGGGGATCAATAAAGTACCTATCTATCTATCTATCTATCTTGAGGTGGCTTTATTATAATACTTAGACCTACGCTATAGTGAAGCACCAAATCACAGATCTGGCTCACGTTGCAACACATCATGAAACATATTGAGGCAAAAATTACACATTAGGCTTTTAGTTCTGACCTTGAGCTGTTCTTGTCTATTAATGTTCTGTATTATTGTCATGTTTCATGTTTCATGTGGACCCCAGGAAGAGTAGCTGCTGCTTTCGTAACAGCTGATGGGGATCCTAATAAAATACCAATACTACCTATAGGCCTAAAGTATATATTTTTTATGCAGTCATCTCGGTTTTCATTTGAAGCATATTTTTATCCTTTGTTTGTTTAACAAAAACATTGCCAACTTTGTAGTAAACTTCATTCGAAAGTTATCGGAGGTCACAGGGAGACAGACAAACAGCTTGATTCTATGATCAGCTGAGATCTTCTGTGTATAAAGTGAGGTGGAAGGGCATAAAATATTCTAATGACGCACTTAGCTGTTCTAAGGAACGTTTTAAAACGCACCTTTAGTATCGATGGTTTTGGGAAACAGCTCAGGGACTACGAAGGTTCTAACGATGAACTTAGCCTTAAGATGCTTTAGGGAAACCTGGCCAAGTTCATTTCGTAGAGTTACATCTCTATTTTTAAAAAAGTATATAGAGCATTGTGCTTCTTCCTCTTATTTGAGCTACGACAACAGACAATGAAGGGTTTTCTAGCCCTTTTAGGGTATTCTCACCTGCTTGTCTCCAGCAGTGTAGGGGGATCAGTGTCTCCAAGAAGGAGCAACAGCACCACCCTGTGGAGAGAAACATAATTACATTAGAGAAACATAATTACATTAGAGAAACATAATTACATTAGAGAAACATAATTACATTAGAGAAACATATAGATAGATAGATAGATAGATAGATAGATAGATAGATAGATAGATAGATAGATAGATAGATAGATAGATAGATAGATAGATAGATACTTTATTGATCCCCCGGGGGGGAAATTTCTTTGTCAAGCAGCTACAACAACAAAACACAGGGCAGGTGCAAAATGCCAGAACGAAAGTACACAAAAGACAGATACACGGTACATGATACATAGAGCGGCAGTATGAAAAAGTATAGAAATACAAGATATGGAGTGCAAAAAAAAAGCTATAAAAAGACATAGTATAGTATGGGTGGTTGGCTGAATATGTACACTATACATTGGTGGATGTTGGATGGTTAACTATACTATACAGGTCGATGGCAGAGAAATACTTCAGTAGCTAAAAATGCGTATGATATAAGTGAGGGTAATAATAGTTTACTTAATATACAGTCTGGTTAAATGAACAGGTAAGTGAATATTTTGCATGGTTAAATTAGCTGTACAGGTAAGTATACAGTTATATTTACAGATAAGTGAATACTTGCATGTTTACACAAACTGTACAGGTAAATGACATCCACCATAGGTGTTAGAGTGGTGATGGACATATCAGAGCCAGCACAGTACTGTTCAGGTTGTCAGCATAGTGTGAAAAGGGTTTCAGTGTTGGACATCTCCACCCACCCTAGGTCGTTGTTCTGGCTGAGGGTGAGACAAGTGTCAGGGAAGCAGGCTATGTTACCCAGGATCCCCACACATATCTCCTAGGGAGAGAGGACAAGATAAAACATAAATAAGTTGCCATGGCAGCATGACGTTGTGCCAATTTAAAATGTTGCTGGGTGGACAATCGCAACAAAGATGGTGGACTGATAAAGCAATAAGGCCCAAGGGGGTGTGGTATATGGACAATATACCACAAACCCCAGAGGTGCCTTATTGCTATTATAAACTGGTTACCAACGTAATAAATGTTTTGTCATATGGTCTGATATACCACGGCTGTCAGCCAATCAGCATTTAGGGATGGAACCACCCAGTTTATAATAGAGTATAACACACATGATGTAAACTAGAACACTAAACAGTTCACTCACAGTGAGACGAGGACATCGAGACTTAGCGATAACTCCCAGGAGGATATCTGCAGCTTTGAACTCCTGTAAGAAACCAGCCACATCCTACAGAAAGAGATAAACATATAACATTACCAGTAATATCAAAAACATTTGTAACATGAAAGTACATTTTTTACAGCAGACTCATGACGATGTAAATATCATACACATGGTATATATTTAAAGATCTCTGTATACAGAATATAGACACTGAGTGTACAAAACATTAGGAACATGTTCTGCTCTTTTGATGACAGACTGCCCAGGTGAATCCAGGTGAAAGCTATGATCCCTTATTGATGTCACTTGTTAATCCACTTCAATCAGTGTAGATGAAGGGGAGGAGACAGGTTAAAGAAGGATTTTTAAGCCTTGAGACATGGATTGTGTATGTGTGACATTCAGAGAGTGAATGAGCAAGACAAAATATTGAAGTGTCTTTGGAGTCAACAAGGGCCAACCTTGTAGAGGCCATGGCCCAACAAACTGAGAGCAAAAGGGGGGGTGCAACTAAATAATAGGATGGTGTTCAAAGTGAAAACAGGTCACCCGACAGTCACTCTGACAGAGCTCCAGAGTTCCTCTGTGGAGATGGGAGAACCTTCCAGAAGGACAACCATCTCTGCAGCACTCCACCAATCAGGCCTTTATGGTAGAGTGGCTAGACGGAAGCCACTCCTCAGTAAAAGGCACATGACAGCCCGCTTGGAGTTTGCAAAAAGGCACCTAAAGGTCTCTCAGAGCATGAGAAACAAGATTCTCTGGTCTGATGAAACCAAGATTGAACTCTTTGGCCTGAATGCCAAGCGGCACGTCTGGAGGAAACCTGGCACCATCCCTACGGTGAAGCATTGTTTAAATCTCAGCTCCTAACCCCGCAGGTCTTTTGTCTTTGGGTAGGCCGTCACTGACATGCCTAGTTAAATAAAAATATATTTTTTAAAAGACTAAGTATTGAGTAAAGGGTCTGAATACTTATGTAAATTTGATATCAGTTTTTTATTTTTAATAAATGAGAAAATGTCTTAACCTGTTGTTGCTTGGTCATTAGGGGGTGTTGTGTGTAGATTGAGGGGGGGAAAACTATTTAATCCATTTTAGAATAAGGCTGTATTCTAACAAAATGTGGAAAAAGTCAAGGGGTCTGAATACTTTCCGAAGACACTGTATATATTACAGATGCAAATAGACTTGAGAGAGCGACTATTTGCACATTGTTACACTGTACATTAGGGCTGGGCGATATGGCCAAAATATTATATCACAGTATTTTAAAAGAATTGGACGGTATAAGGGTATTTGACTGTATTTTATGTTTTGAATAATAACAGTTCTAAATTTTCTTTATGAATAGTGTGTGACCTTAGGGTGGCAACACACACACTGATTTCAATGGGTCTCTCTCCATTCTGATAAGTTTTATACTGCTCAATTCAACCAAAACTAATTCCAACACTTATCATTTTCTGCATTTCCAGCACTCAACTGAGATAATTTCCACACTGCCACGTAGGGCTGCACAATATGAGCAAATAATATAGGACTTTTTTAAACCAAATGTTACAATTTTACTTGCGAGCAAAACACTCGGGTGAACTGTTGGAATCCTGGAAAAAGAAACGATTATTCTAATTCTAGAGTTAGAATATAATAGTGGGCACTTTGAATACAGTGTCGTTGACATGACAACGAATGATAATGCCAGGGAGGAGTTATTGTGACACGCTACATTTAAATGTTCTAACATATTCTTGCTTTGCGTATTCCTCATTGATTTAGAAGACACTGTTGCATGCTGGTTTAGGTCTACACCATCACTGGTATTATCAGGCTGTATAGCTAAATATGTTTGCTCTGACTGAGTACATTTATTAACTAGCTAGCTATTAGCATCTCACAAGATTTAGGCCCAACTTGCTAAGAAAATACAAGCTAGCTGTTTGCGGATGCAAGAAACACAAACTAATAGTGTCATTATAGAACACTAGTGGATTTATATTAAGAAGCAAAGTGGAAGCAGCATCATGACAAAGCACAGATGGAATCATGTAGTAACCAAAACAAAGTGTTAAAATATATTTCAAAGTAGCCACCCTTTGCCTTGACGACAGCTCAAGCACACTCATGGCATTCTCTCAACCAGCTTCATGAGGACCGCCACAGGAACGGAAGACCCAGAAATAACTCTGCTGCAGAGGATAAGTTCATTAGAGTTAACCGCCTCAGATTGCAGCCCAAATAAATGCTTCACAGAGTTCAAGTAACAGACACATCTCAACATCAACTGTTCAGAGGAGACTGTGTGAATCAGGCCTTCATGGTCGAATTGCTGCAAAGAAACCACATCTAAAGGACACCAATAATAAGAAGAGACTTGCTTGGGCCAAGAAACACGAGCAATGGACATTAGACCGGTGGAAATTTTGTCCTTTGGTCTGGAGTCCAAATTTGAGATTTTTGGTTCAAACCTCAACTAAATTTAGATGGTTTGGGATGAGTCGGACCGCAGTGAAGGAAAAGCAGCCAGCAAGTGCTCAGCATATGTGGGAACTGCTTCAAGACTGATGGAAAAGAATTCCAGGTGAAGCTGGTTGAGAGAATGCCAAGAGTGTGCAAAACTGTCATCAAGGCAAAGGGTGGCTACTTTGAAGAATCTCAAACATAAAATATATTTTGATTTACTACATGATTCCATATGTGTTATGTCTTAGTTCTGATGTCTTCACTTTTATTCTACAAAGTAAAAAATAGTGAAAATAAAGAAAAAAACCTTGAATTAGTAATATTCCAAACCTTTGACCGGTAGTGTACATAAACAATTATATAACATTTGAAATGTCTCTTATGACGCTTAGAAGAAATCCCGCTACGCCCTCAGACGAACCAACAAACAGGCAAAGCGCCAATGCAGGACTAAGATTGAATCGTACCTGCAAACTATTAGAGTACCAAGGGAAGTACAGCCACAAGCTGCCCAGTGACACAAGCCTACCAGACAAGCTAAATCACTTCTATGTTAGCTTCGAGGCAAGCAACACTGAGGCATGCATGAGAGCCTCAGCTGTTCCGGACGACTGTGTGATCACGCTCTCCGTAGCCGACGTGAGTAAGAGCTTTAAACAGGTCAACATTCACAAGGCCACTGGGCCAGACGGATTACCAGGACGTGTACTCTGAGCATGCGCTGACCAACTGGCAAGTGTCTTCACTGACATTTTCAACATGTCCCTTATTGAGTCTAATACCAACATGTTTCAAGCAGACCACCATAGTCCCTGTGCCCAAGAACACTAAGGTAACCTGCCTAAATGACTACAGACCCGTAGCACTCATGTCTGTAGCCATGAAATGCTTTGAAAGGCTGGTCATGGCTCACATTAACACCGTTATCCCAGAAACCTTAGATTTCTCCAATTTGCATACCGCTCAAACAGATCCACAGATGATGCAATCTCTATTGAACTCCACACTGCCCTTTCCCACCTGGACAAAAGGAACACATACGTGAGAATGCTATTCATTGACTACAGCTCAGCGTTCAACACCATAGTGCCCTCAAAGCTCATCACTAAGCTAAGGATTCTGGGACTAAACACCTCCCTCTGCAACTGGATCCTGAACTTCCTGACGGGCCACCCCAGGTGGTAAGGGTAGGCAACAACATCTGCCACGCTGATCCTCAACACTGGGGCCCCTCAGGGGTGGGTGCTCAGTCCCTTCCTGTACTCCCTGTTCACCCACGACTGCATGGCCAGGCACGACTCCAACACCATCATTAAGTTTGCAGACGACACAACAATGGTAGGCCTGATCACCGACAACGACGAGACAGCCTATAGGGAGGTCAGAGACCTGGCCGTGTGGTGCCAGGATAACAACCTCTCCCTCAATGCAATCAAGACAAATGAGATGATTGTGGATTACAGGAAAAGGAGGTCCGAGCACGAACCCATTCTCATCGACAGGGCTGCAGTGGAGCAGGTTGAGAGCTTCAAGTTCCTTGGTGTCCACATCACCAACAAACTAGAATGGTTCAAACACACCAAGACAGTCGTGAAGAGGGCACGACAAAGCCTATACTCCTTCAGGAGTATAGATTTGGCATGGGTCCTCAGATCCTCAAAAGGTTCTACAGCTGCACCAGAGAGCATTCTGACTGGTTGCATCACTGCCTGGTACGGCAACTGCTTGGCCTCCGACCGCAAGGCACTACAGAGGGTAGTGCGTACGGCCCAGTACATCACTGGGGCCAAGCTTCCTGCCATCCAGGACCTCTATTCCAGGCGGTGTCAGAGGAAGGCCCTAAAAATTGTCAAAGACTCTGCATGGCAAACGGTACTGGAGCGCCAAGTCTAGGTCCCAAAGGCTTCTCAACAGCTTTTACCCCCAAGCCATAAGACTCCTGAACAGGTAATGAAATGGCTACACGGACTATTTGCATTGCATCCCGCCCCCCCTGTAAGGTCTACACCTCACTGTAAGGTCTACACCTGTTGTACTCGGCGCACGTGACAAATAAACTTGTTTGATTATTTTAAAACTTTTGTGAGTAATGTTTACTGTTCATTTCTGATAGTTATTTTCACTTGCTTTGGCGATGTAAACATGTTTCTCATGTTTCATTGCCAATAAAGCTCTCTGAATTGAAAAGAAAGAAACACACACCTTATCCATGGCCATATCCCAGATCTTACACAGGTCATCCTCATCTTCCTCTGGTAGCTGCATCTGGGCATCAGAGGCTCCCATGTTTTGCTCCGATACAATCTGAAGGACATAAGATCAATGATGGTCAAGAATACATTTGAGCACAAGATGATGGGATACAAATTTGTTGTGCATATTAGCAGGAAAATGTAGAAGATAGAAGAGCACTTTCAGTAATAGCAAAAAGTGTGATGGTGGATAATGTATTATATGATGCAAAACATCACCATAACACTTTTTAGACAAGTTGTCTCATGAGTCATGAAGGAATTCTTAGTGTAATTCAGTTGGTATTTTACCAGCAACAGGTAATAATGTATTGCAACCATACACCAGTTACCTACCTGAATCAGACGGGTCAAGGTGCTGAACAGCCAGTGTTTGCTGTAAACTGTCTCCCCGATAGCATCCACCTCTTCTCCGCCCTGCTCCCCCTCTCTGTCCGGCGGTGGTGAGGGGTTACGGTCCATGACAGGAGAGGTCGCCGGGGAGGATGACCAGATGCTGGAGTTGTCGTCATCCACGCTGTGGTCCTCTAAACACAAACATAACAGGTAGGGTAAGGTGCCATTGCTGGTTGCTCCCTCTGGAGGTGTGCAGAGCCATACTCAGTACGAAAAACTTTGTCGAACATTGCAGATATAAATACCACAAATAGAGCCGAAGTGATACCTCCTTCTCCGTGTCATAGGGTAATGACTGGCTCGCAGTGGGCAAGCTAACGTTAGCTAGCTAGCTACATTTCGCCGGTCGTTGTTGGCTAGTAAAAGTTCCTGGAATGTTAGCCAAGACAGAATATCAAGTCTAGCAAAGCATTACAAATATAATGCCCTAAAATTAGCTAGCTAGCCATGTTAGCTGCACAGACCGGCTAGTTTCAGTAGCTATATAGCGTTGCCGTATGGTGTTCCTGTGACCATTACACCAAAACCATGTTTCCTTGAGCTCACCCATGAATGTTGACTGTCGTTCGTCGAGTATAATGATGGGTTTATATCGCTATGTTAGCCAGAAACGTATGTTCGCTTTGGGCGAATCGCTTGCTAACCAAAACAAACATAGCATCTCAACGCTAATGTTTTCAAACCACCCTCCAACGCAATAGAAGGACTGCGCATGCGCGTGAAGGATATCGCGGAGTTTCTAAACCCAGAGGCACAACATCGCGAGATTTCTGGGAACGCTTGCGAGACACACCAAACAGGACATGCCGGCGTTTGGGGTTTGATGAGTCAATGAGAGAATTTAAAACGTATTCCTTCCATCACACCCAGACGTACATTCATTTCCAATGGAACGCTGCGTTTGCCTTGCGTTGCAGAGCCAGTTGCAGTGCGTACTGTGTGGTGCATAGGTTGGATAAATCAAATCTATGCATCAAATTGTATGCACAACCAGCACTGTATCTGCAGTGTGTTGGTTGGAACACGTACAAAGACCAGAGATGGCACATTTGTTATTTAACGCAACAGTTTGTAACGTTGAAAATACAATGGAAATGCATTAAACATTCTAATTTTCATTCGGTACATGAAAACTTATGCATTAAAGTAAATGTTATCTGCAACAAGTCTGTTTGGTGGAAACACCACTGTTTGGAAAATGTGCACAGTATTCACTTGAAAATATGTCTCCAATTAGATGGAAACCTAGCTAGTTATTACTCCAACCTTGTGAAAGTGAGAAACTGACACATTTTTGTCAAAGCCACGGGGAAGATGTTTGGGCAACCGATTAGCCACCATTCACCCCATTAAAAGGAGATAACATCTTACCAATCACGCCATTCATATGGTGAATATGGTACGCGTTACCTTTGAATAGTGATTCAGAACCACACGCTGTACTGTGTGATACGCGACCCTTTCAATGGTGATTTTAACTGAGATGTTAAACCTAAAACCTTTCCCGGGAGTTTTTAGTGTCAAAGTCCTGGGTTTCGTGGTTAATTTTCCTTGAGCTTTTGATCGGGAGTGCACCATATAAGTACAGGTAAATTAAGTTATACTTGGCAAGTATGGTTCTTATATAAAAGCATGCTTTAATTATAACTTGGAGAGCTGTCTAGACTCATAATTCGAGCTAGCTAAGATAGCTATCCTCATCAAGATGTAGCTACATGTAATTTCTTTGTTCCCATTCTAGTCTGTTCCCACTCAATAATGACTTCTCCCATCACGCAAAGTATGTTCAACAATTCCCTTCAATGTTTGTCTCAAAATAATAATAAAACACTTCAACAGGTGAAATATTTAGTCAGATTAGCTAGGTACTTGTCATTAGGCTTTTAAAGGGGAAATAACTATCATTTATAGTAGTTATTTCGAGACACACCAAACAGGCCATGCCGTTTGCATCTACCTCTTACTATCTGTACCCAGGCGTGTGTTTTCCCAACACGCAAACCACGCAATTGCTTGGGGCCCCACCGTGAAGGGGGCCCCCTGCTGCCCGTAAGTAGACATTACAAGCAGAATTACAATACAATTATTTTTGCCATAAAAATATATAAAAAATATTGACAAATATATTAAAATTATTTAATTTACATACACTTGCTTTTGCACCTAATTTCAAAGATTTATTAGACCACACCCACCATGCCTGCGCATCACATGGTCTGTTAATTAAACACACTTCGTGACACTTATGAGCTACCGTAAATAGCCAACTGACAGACAGTACTAGCTAGCTTCAGTCAGACACTTATGAGCTCCTGTAAATAGTCAACTGACAGACAGTACTAGCTAGCTTCAGTCAGTCACAAAAAAATGTTATGCACAAAGTTTTTGCTGCAAGCTCTTTGTAAGAGGAACAACATATACACTGAGCAGCAGTGGCTTTCGATTGTGGGTGAATATTCATAGCCAATTGAAAGAGCACAAGAAGGGCAGATCTCTCTCTCTCTCTCTCTCTCTCTCTCTCTCTCTCTCTCTCTCTCTCTCTCTCTCTCTCTCTCTCTCTCTCTCTCTCTCTCTCTCTCTCTCTCTCTCTCTCTCTCTCTCTCTCTCTCTCTCTCTCTCTCTCTCTCTCTCTCTCTCTCTCTCTCTCTCTCTCTCTCTCTCTCTCTCTCTCTCTCTCTCTCTCTCTCTCTGTGTGGGTGCAGTACAATGAAAAGACTGGCTCCTACTACAATGACCGAAGGCTTTAGGTCTTGCTGGCAAAGGCTAATTACCTTTCAGTTTGGAATGAGAAATATCACTGGCTTCAAAAAGTCAAACCGTGGGCAGACGGAGGGGACCCAGGACAGAGCCAATGAGCTGAACCAATTTTTTAACAGGTTCGATACTGGCCCTGTACACCTCCCCTCCAGCTCCCCAGGCCACACACCCTCACGGCTGTCCCATCCCCACTTTGCTCACAACACCTCTGTTGAGACAATCAGCGACCCCCTCCCCACCTCCGCCCCTCCACCCCCTGCTCCCTCTGGACTGATCCTCAACACCCCCCTTCCCCCCACCTCCCCACCTGGGCTGGCTTTCACCACCAACCAAGTGAAGAGAGAGCTGGAGAGACTACATCAGTCAGCACAGGATCTGTGCTGACCAACTGTGTGGAATACTCCAGCGACCCTTCAACCTTAGCCTGACCCTGGAAAGGGTCCCTGTGCTGTGGAAAACATCCTGCCTCGTTCCAGTGCCCAAGAAGGCGCACCCCACTGTCCTGAATGACTTCAGACCTGTAGTGCTAACATCTCACATCATGAAGACCCTAGAAAGGTTAGTCCTCGCTCACCTCAGACCCCTAGTGTGTACATCACTGGACACCCTGCAGTTCGCATATCAGCGCAACATCGGGGTGGATGATGCAATCATCTACCTTCTGCAGAGGGCCTACTCTCACCTGGACAACGCAGGTTGCACTGTGAAGGTTATGTTTTCTGACTTCTCCAGTGCCTTCAACACCATTCAGCCCCTGCTACTGGGTGAGAAGATGAAGAGGATGAAAGTGGAAGCACCCTTAGTCTCCTGGGTCACGGACTACCTGACCGGTAGGCCACAATTTGTGCGACTACAGAGCTGTGTGTCAGAACGGGCAGTTAGCAACACAGGGGCCCCCCAGGGAACGGTCCTGTCCCCCTTCCTGTTCCCTCTCTACACCTCGGACTTATAGATATAACTCTGAAACATGCCACCTACAGAAGTTCTCGGATGACTCTGCTATTGTAGGGTGCATCAGGGGTGGGCAGGAGGAGGAGTACAGGAGCACAATCAGTGACGTTGTGGTGTGAGCAGAACCACCTTCAGCTCAACATCAGCAAAACAAAGGAGATGGTGGTGGACTTCAGGAGAACCAAGTCCCAAATGACTGCAGTCCCTATACATAGATTGATAGATTGATAGAATCTATCAATCTATCAATCTATCTAATCTTATGACGTAGAGGAGCACCTTCAGTAACAGACTGATCCCACCACGGTGTGCCAGAGAGCGCTACAGGAGGTCCTTCCTGTCAGCGGCTATTAGACTATTTAATGCCTCACCAGGGTGCCGTGCCGTCGGCAACATAGACCTGGAACTGTTGGGGTGTTAGGACCTAGTTTAACAATTATGCATCCATCCGTGAGTAACTCTGGTCTGTAATCACTCATTCACTCAGGACTTATTTATTCATTCAGGTCTGTATATACATATTCATGTACAGTTGTTATATCATATCAAATGCAATATTGAAAGTAATTCTTGGGATGAACTTACGTAGTCATTCACTCAGGAATGCATATTAGTATCCTGTCAGTTGTATCTTTTTTCATTGCTTTTACTAAATCGAATGTGCAATAAGTGCATTTATCTGTAATTAAACCCTGTGCACTAAGGACTGTATTTTAAAGGAATTACTATTATTACCCTAAATTATATCATACACACATTTGGCTATTTAAGTATCTCTTCCTGTCATTTACCTGTACAGTTAATGTAACCATGAAAATATTTACTTAATTGTTCATTTAACCAGACTGTATATTAAGTAAACTATTATTATCCTCACATATATCATACGCACTTTTAGCTATTTAAGTATTTATCTGCCATCGACCTGTTATATAGTGATATTAAAGACCTGCCTGTTATATAGTGATATTAAAGACCTGCCTGTTATATAGTGATATTAAAGACCTGCCTGTTATATTGTGATATTAAAGACCTGCCTGTTATATTGTGATATTAAAGACCTGCCTGTTATATTGTGATATTAAAGACCTGCCTGTTATATTGTGATATTAAAGACCTGCCTGTTATATAGTGATATTAAAGACCTGCCTGTTATATTGTGATATTAAAGACCTGCCTGTTATATTGTGATATTAAAGACCTGCCTGTTATATAGTGATATTAAAGACCTGCCTGTTATATTGTGATATTAAAGACCTGCCTGTTATATTGTGATATTAAAGACCTGCCTGTTATATAGTGATATTAAAGACCTGCCTGTTATATAGTGATATTAAAGACCTGCCTGTTATATTGTGATATTAAAGACCTGCCTGTTATATAGTGATATTAAAGACCTGCCTGTTATATTGTGATATTAAAGACCTGCCTGTTATATTGTGATATTAAAGACCTGCCTGTTATATTGTGATATTAAAGACCTGCCTGTTATATTGTGATATTAAAGACCTGCCTGTTATATAGTGATATTAAAGACCTGCCTGTTATATTGTGATATTAAAGACCTGCCTGTTATATTGTGATATTAAAGACCTGCCTGTTATATAGTGATATTAAAGACCTGCCTGTTATATTGTGATATTAAAGACCTGCCTGTTATATTGTGATATTAAAGACCTGCCTGTTATATAGTGATATTAAAGACCTGCCTGTTATATAGTGATATTAAAGACCTGCCTGTTATATTGTGATATTAAAGACCTGCCTGTTATATAGTGATATTAAAGACCTGCCTGTTATATTGTGATATTAAAGACCTGCCTGTTATATTGTGATATTAAAGACCTGCCTGTTATATTGTGATATTAAAGACCTGCCTGTTATATAGTGATATTAAAGACCTGCCTGTTATATTGTGATATTAAAGACCTGCCTGTTATATTGTGATATTAAAGACCTGCCTGTTATATTGTGATATTAAAGACCTGCCTGTTATATTGTGATATTAAAGACCTGCCTGTTATATTGTGATATTAAAGACCTGCCTGTTATATAGTGATATTAAAGACCTGCCTGTTATATTGTGATATTAAAGACCTGCCTGTTATATTGTGATATTAAAGACCTGCCTGTTATATAGTGATATTAAAGACCTGCCTGTTATATTGTGATATTAAAGACCTGCCTGTTATATTGTGATATTAAAGACCTGCCTGTTATATAGTGATATTAAAGACCTGCCTGTTATATAGTGATATTAAAGACCTGCCTGTTATATTGTGATATTAAAGACCTGCCTGTTATATAGTGATATTAAAGACCTGCCTGTTATATTGTGATATTAAAGACCTGCCTGTTATATAGTGATATTAAAGACCTGCCTGTTATATAGTGATATTAAAGACCTGCCTGTTATATAGTGATATTAAAGACCTGCCTGTTATATTGTGATATTAAAGACCTGCCTGTTATATTGTGATATTAAAGACCTGCCTGTTATATTGTGATATTAAAGACCTGCCTGTTATATTGTGATATTAAAGACCTGCCTGTTATATTGTGATATTAAAGACCTGCCTGTTATATAGTGATATTAAAGACCTGCCTGTTATATAGTGATATTAAAGACCTGCCTGTTATATTGTGATATTAAAGACCTGCCTGTTATATAGTGATATTAAAGACCTGCCTGTTATATAGTGATATTAAAGACCTGCCTGTTATATTGTGATATTAAAGACCTGCCTGTTATATAGTGATATTAAAGACCTGCCTGTTATATTGTGATATTAAAGACCTGCCTGTTATATAGTGATATTAAAGACCTGCCTGTTATATAGTGATATTAAAGACCTGCCTGTTATATAGTGATATTAAAGACCTGCCTGTTATATTGTGATATTAAAGACCTGCCTGTTATATTGTGATATTAAAGACCTGCCTGTTATATTGTGATATTAAAGACCTGCCTGTTATATTGTGATATTAAAGACCTGCCTGTTATATTGTGATATTAAAGACCTGCCTGTTATATAGTGATATTAAAGACCTGCCTGTTATATTGTGATATTAAAGACCTGCCTGTTATATTGTGATATTAAAGACCTGCCTGTTATATTGTGATATTAAAGACCTGCCTGTTATATTGTGATATTAAAGACCTGCCTGTTATATTGTGATATTAAAGACCTGCCTGTTATATAGTGATATTAAAGACCTGCCTGTTATATTGTGATATTAAAGACCTGCCTGTTATATTGTGATATTAAAGACCTGCCTGTTATATAGTGATATTAAAGACCTGCCTGTTATATTGTGATATTAAAGACCTGCCTGTTATATAGTGATATTAAAGACCTGCCTGTTATATTGTGATATTAAAGACCTGCCTGTTATATTGTGATATTAAAGACCTGCCTGTTATATTGTGATATTAAAGACCTGCCTGTTATATAGTGATATTAAAGACCTGCCTGTTATATTGTGATATTAAAGACCTGCCTGTTATATTGTGATATTAAAGACCTGCCTGTTATATTGTGATATTAAAGACCTGCCTGTTATATTGTGATATTAAAGACCTGCCTGTTATATAGTGATATTAAAGACCTGCCTGTTATATTGTGATATTAAAGACCTGCCTGTTATATTGTGATATTAAAGACCTGCCTGTTATATAGTGATATTAAAGACCTGCCTGTTATATTGTGATATTAAAGACCTGCCTGTTATATAGTGATATTAAAGACCTGCCTGTTATATTGTGATATTAAAGACCTGCCTGTTATATTGTGATATTAAAGACCTGCCTGTTATATTGTGATATTAAAGACCTGCCTGTTATATTGTGATATTAAAGACCTGCCTGTTATATTGTGATATTAAAGACCTGCCTGTTATATAGTGATATTAAAGACCTGCCTGTTATATAGTGATATTAAAGACCTGCCTGTTATATTGTGATATTAAAGACCTGCCTGTTATATTGTGATATTAAAGACCTGCCTGTTATATTGTGATATTAAAGACCTGCCTGTTATATTGTGATATTAAAGACCTGCCTGTTATATAGTGATATTAAAGACCTGCCTGTTATATTGTGATATTAAAGACCTGCCTGTTATATAGTGATATTAAAGACCTGCCTGTTATATTGTGATATTAAAGACCTGCCTGTTATATAGTGATATTAAAGACCTGCCTGTTATATTGTGATATTAAAGACCTGCCTGTTATATAGTGATATTAAAGACCTGCCTGTTATATTGTGATATTAAAGACCTGCCTGTTATATTGTGATATTAAAGACCTGCCTGTTATATTGTGATATTAAAGACCTGCCTGTTATATTGTGATATTAAAGACCTGCCTGTTATATTGTGATATTAAAGACCTGCCTGTTATATAGTGATATTAAAGACCTGCCTGTTATATAGTGATATTAAAGACCTGCCTGTTATATTGTGATATTAAAGACCTGCCTGTTATATTGTGATATTAAAGACCTGCCTGTTATATTGTGATATTAAAGACCTGCCTGTTATATTGTGATATTAAAGACCTGCCTGTTATATAGTGATATTAAAGACCTGCCTGTTATATTGTGATATTAAAGACCTGCCTGTTATATAGTGATATTAAAACCTGCCTGTTATATAGTGATATTAAAGACCTGCCTGTTATATAGTGATATTAAAGACCTGCCTGTTATATTGTGATATTAAAGACCTGCCTGTTATATAGTGATATTAAAGACCTGCCTGTTATATAGTGATATTAAAGACCTGCCTGTTATATAGTGATATTAAAGACCTGACTGGTATATTGTGATATTAAAGACCTGCCTGTTATATAGTGATATTAAAGACCTGCCTGTTATATTGTGATATTAAAGACCTGCCTGTTATATAGTGATATTAAAGACCTGCCTGTTATATTGTGATATTAAAGACCTGCCTGTTATATTGTGATATTAAAGACCTGCCTGTTATATAGTGATATTAAAGACCTGCCTGTTATATTGTGATATTAAAGACCTGCCTGTTATATAGTGATATTAAAGACCTGCCTGTTATATAGTGATATTAAAGACCTGCCTGTTATATAGTGATATTAAAGACCTGCCTGTTATATAGTGATATTAAAGACCTGCCTGTTATATTGTGATATTAAAGACCTGACTGTTATATAGTGATATTAAAGACCTGCCTGTTATATAGTGATATTAAAGACCTGCCTGTTATATAGTGATATTAAAGACCTGCCTGTTATATAGTGATATTAAAGACCTGCCTGTTATATAGTGATATTAAAGACCTGACTGGTCCCACCATAGCTAGTTTTTGTTGTGTGCGTGTTTGTGTAACTTGGTTCCAGAAGACACTTTACATTTCTTTAGGTTCATCAAGGTGAGTGTTTCTTGGTGTAACGTCATCCACAGGCTATTGCACACAGCACATATACGCCTGCTATATCAACCGTTCAGAGTTGGCCTTAGTGGGAGTGAACATAGAAATCTATAGGGGTGAAGTATGTCATCATTACATAACAGTCTGGCTAAACCCCGCCCATTTCCACAACTGATCTTCTTAAAATGTGATTTTAAACCTAACCCTTACTAATGAAGGCCATGTTTGATGCGTTGGTCCACCAGACCTTCCCTGCATTTGGGCAGAACGAGACCAGATGTAATGTGACTAACATGACTTCACTTTAGATCAGATGTAATGTGACTAACATGACTTCACTTTAGATCAGGTGTAATGTGACTAACATGACTTACCTTTAGATCAGGTGTAATGTGACTAACATGACTTCACTTTAGATCAGGTGTAATGTGACTAACATGACTTCACTTTAGATCAGGTGTAATGTGACTAACATGACTTCACTTTAGATCAGATGTAATGTGACTAACATGACTTACCTTTAGATCAGGTGTAATGTGACTAACATGACTTACCTTTAGATCAGGTGTAATGTGACTAACATGACTTCACTTTAGATCAGATGTAATGTGACTAACATGACTTCCCTTTAGATCAGGTGTAATGTGACTAACATGACTTCACTTTAGATCAGGTGTAATGTGACTAACATGACTTCACTTTAGATCAGATGTAATGTGACTAACATGACTTCACTTTAGATCAGATGTAATGTGACTAACATGACTTCCCTTTAGATCAGGTGTAATGTGACTAACATGACTTACCTTTAGATCAGGTGTAATGTGACTAACATGACTTCACTTTAGATCAGGTGTAATGTGACTAACATGACTTCACTTTAGATCAGGTGTAATGTGACTAACATGACTTCACTTTAGATCAGGTGTAATGTGACTAACATGACTTCCCTTTAGATCAGGTGTAATGTGACTAACATGACTTCACTTTAGATCAGGTGTAATGTGACTAACATGACTTCACTTTAGATCAGGTGTAATGTGACTAACATGACTTCACTTTAGATCAGGTGTAATGTGACTAACATGACTTCACTTTAGATCAGGTGTAATGTGACTAACATGACTTCACTTTAGATCAGGTGTAATGTGACTAACATGACTTCACTTTAGATCAGGTGTAATGTGACTAACATGACTTCACTTTAGATAAGATGTAATGTGACTAACATGACTTCCCTTTAGATCAGGTGTAATGTGACTAACATGACTTCACTTTAGATCAGGTGTAATGTGACTAACATTACTTCACTTTAGATCAGATGTAATGTGACTAACATGACTTCACTTTAGATCAGGTGTAATGTGACTAACATGACTTCACTTTAGATCAGGTGTAATGTGACTAACATGACTTCACTTTAGATCAGGTGTAATGTGACTAACATGACTTCACTTTAGATCAGGTGTAATGTGACTAACATGACTTCACTTTAGATAAGATGTAATGTGACTAACATGACTTCCCTTTAGATCAGGTGTAATGTGACTAACATGACTTCACTTTAGATCAGGTGTAATGTGACTAACATTACTTCACTTTAGATCAGATGTAATGTGACTAACATGACTTCACTTTAGATCAGGTGTAATGTGACTAACATGACTTCACTTTAGATCAGGTGTAATGTGACTAACATGACTTCCCTTTAGATTAGATGTAATGTGACTAACATGACTTCACTTTAGATCAGGTGTAATGTGACTAACATGACTTCCCTTTAGATCAGGTGTAATGTGACTAACATGACATCCTTCAGCACAACATGTCACCCTTTATAAAGCAAACATTTATATCATATTCAACATAGTGGGTTATGTCACATTTATGAACCCTTCATAAAGCATGACATACGGTTATAGATGCTTTTTAAAACATGTATGTAGTGCTTATGAAAGCATTATGAAGCCTTTATAAGATGAGTATAATTTAAAGCAGGACAGAGTTTTAATTTGATTAAAGAGAACACACATTAGACTTTAATTAAAGTTACATTAAATTCTCTTCCTGGTGAAATAGCCCACATAGAATGTGAAAACCCACATGTAACCTCATAGAGGAAGTGTCTGGTGTACGGCATTAACCCATATGTATCAGTCGATGACAAGTATTTGATATTAAATATAAAATGCCACCAGACTACAATAATAACGTAATAACATTTCTCAGAAAGGAGGTCAGTACAGCCTCCCTGCCATCCGCCTTAAACCAACAGTGTAGACTACCTGCTGTTAGATGGAGGGAGGTAGGAATGGGTGAGGACCAAGTATGCAGCTGTCTAGCTGATGGGAGTGGTAGAACCTAGTGTATGTATATGTATTTGTCCATGGAGGGGTAGAACCTAGTGTATGTATATGTATTTGTCCATGGAGGGGTAGAACCTAGAGTATGGATATGTATTTGTCCATGGAGGGGTAGAACCTAGTGTATGTATATGTATTTGTCCATGGAGGGGTAGAACCTAGAGTATGGATATGTATTTGTCCATGGAGGGGTAGAACCTAGTGTATGTATATGTATTTGTCCATGGAGGGGTAGAACCTAGAGTATGTATATGTATTTGTCCATGGAGGGGTAGAACCTAGAGTATGTATATGTATTTGTCCATGGAGGGGTAGAACCTAGAGTATGTATATGTATTTGTCCATGGAGGGGTAGAACCTAGAGTATGTATATGTATTTGTTCATGGAGGGGTAGAACCTAGAGTATGTATATGTATTTGTCCACGGAGGGGTAGAACCTAGTGTATGTATATGTATTTGTCCATGGAGGGGTAGAACCTAGAGTATGTATATGTATTTGTTCATGGAGGGGTAGAACCTAGAGTATGTATATGTATTTGTTCATGGAGGGGTAGAACCTAGTGTATGTATATGGAGACTGCAGTAAAGGAACCTACTGTCTTGAAGTTCTGCTACTGTGTTACATGGATATGCATACTGGTATAACACATACAATCTTGAGCAATTCTTGTCAAAAGTACTTCCATCAGTAACCCATATTCATAAAGCAACTCAGTGTGCTGATCAGATCTGTAATGAATAAGGTTATATGTGCAGGTTGGACCAGATCTACTCTGAGAAACGTTATGAATACGGGGCTGGATCAATATTTCCTCTTAATTGATGGAGTCACAGAAACTCAATCATATTGTTTCCCTGAATCACTCCACAACTGTACAGCATCCATATCTGCCGTTGACCTTACCCTCCATGTCAACTGTACAGCATCCATACCTACCGTTGACCTTACCCTCCATGTCAACTGTACAGCATCCATACCTACCGTTGACCTTACCCTCCATGTCAACTGTACAGCATCCATACCTACCGTTGACCTTACCCTCCATGTCAACTGTACAGCATCCATACCTGCCGTTGACCTTACCCTCCATGTCAACTGTACAGCATCCATACCTACCGTTGACCTTACCCTCCATGTCAACTGTACAGCATCCATACCTACCGTTGACCTTACCCTCCATGTCAACTGTACAGCATCCATACCTACCGTTGACCTTACCCTCCATGTCAACTGTACAGCATCCATACCTACCGTTGACCTTACCCTCCATGTCAACTGTACAGCATCCATACCTACCGTTGACCTTACCCTCCATGTCAACTGTACAGCATCCATACCTACCGTTGACCTTACCCTCCATGTCAACTGTACAGCATCCATACCTACCGTTGACCTTACCCTCCATGTCAACTGTACAGCATCCATACCTACCGTTGACCTTACCCTCCATGTCAACTGTACAGCATCCATACCTACCGTTGACCTTACCCTCCATGTCAACTGTACAGCATCCATACCTACCGTTGACCTTACCCTCCATGTCAACTGTACAGCATCCATACCTACCGTTGACCTTACCCTCCATGTCAACTGTACAGCATCCATACCTACCGTTGACCTTACCCTCCATGTCAACTGTACAGCATCCATACCTGCCGTTGACCTTACCCTCCATGTCATGCCAACTTTATCACTGTACCTACAGACCATTCTTCAAACTAAATCAAGTGTTACCAGAATATGTAACAATTTATTTGAAGAGTACTTATATAACACATTCATAACCTTTACATGCATTAATAAGCAGTGTGTAAGCAATTATCAACTTGCGATTGTTGACATATAAATTCATTGAAGGCTTATGTACAGCCTTTGAATGTGTAATGTATGAGTTTAGATACCGTTAAAGGTTGACTCAGTGAAATGACGTTGCCACGAGCAGCACCAGAGATATCGAGATGAGCGAGATACAAATCTTTACTCCCATAATCAGGCACAGTATCTGCGCATGTGCACGGGTTCGCTTCACACTGTTCACAGCATGGTAGCCAGGGCACTAAAACAGCGGAGAAGTTGAGCCTTGTGCTTCAACAAATTGACCCACTATGCTGTTTACTTTCTGCATCTATGTCATATCACTGAGTCCACCTTTAAAATCAACTTGTATTGAAGATGCTGAGGAGAAAAGTGACAAAGGATCAGTCAGTGTCTTGAGAGTAATGCCATACAGTAACCTCTAATGTCCATAGCCTACGTAACGTCTTCTACCCATAGTAGAAAGTGTCTAGCCTGGGAGCCAGTCTGTTGTTAGATTGTCTATATAACGTCTTGTGAAATTGTCATGTTTGGCATCCCAGTGAATGACAAGGAGTTGACAAGATAGCAGAAACAGACTGGCACCCAGGCTTGAAAGGGTCTGAAAGTCTCCAGAACATGGGCGGGACCAGGATGTAGCGCTTTTAATGGCCTAGGTTGTTCCTCCTTCAAGAGAAACAGATGGTAGATAGAAGGTGACACATCCCTGAACCATATATAGATGACTCTTATATATCCCTGATAGAACCCTTCTACTGAGCTGCTGCTGCTGCTGCTGGGGGTAGACACTGGGTGCGTCCCAAATGGATACCTATTAACTATATAGTAAACTGCTTTTGACTAGAGCCCTATGGGCCCTGCTTAAAAGTAGTGTACTTAATAGGGAACAGGGTTTCATTCAGGACGCTGCCATGTTCTGTCACTGGCGTCATCCAGGTCCCATGCATCATTACACAGTTTAAACTGAAGGTTGAACTGCTCTTAACCTTTGTAATGTTGACATATTCACCTTAGATTATAGGAAGTTGGAGGCATTTACGATTATGAATATGTTATAAAGTTGACTCTAATCTTGGGTATTAATCCATATTGATCATGTAAATACTTATACTGATGCTGAGATAGACTTGATAGAGTTTCAATCAGGAGTAGATATTAAAAAACACAGTAGGAACAATTTTTGGTGGTTGCTAAAACAACTCTTAATTTCGGGTTTCACGCTGTAGGGCCCAAATGAGTCAAGTCAAGCTGAACTGTACAGGGCCGGCCTGGTTGCACATCCAGCATAGTTGCTGGAACCATGCTGAAATAATTGAATGATGCATCATTGAAGGAAGCACAACACTGTCTCCATTATGATATATAGTATTTATTTATTTTGTAAATGTTTTACACTAACATTCAGCACAAAGGAAATAATAGATAGATAAGGGACTTCTGAAAGTGGTTGAATTTCCTTAGACAGGGCTGGAATATAAATAAACCCAAATCTGGAGCGCTGCACAATAATATTTTAGAAGCCCCCCCCTCTTGGCAACAAAGTTCAAATGTTCCTGTTTTAATGCTAATTTCCTGCTATTCTTCAAATGTTGCAATGACTTATGCAGAGTTCTTATTTAATCTAGTCCTGTCCATAGACATGTTTACCATGTCTCAATAAAGAGGTCTGACATCCTCCTTCTGAGGGGTGTGAACTGACAGACACAGATTTAGCAATGCCAATATAAAGGAGGCTGTCAAGCAGCCTCTCTACACTTTTACCTGAAGCCCACTTCACCTGGCCGCTAACTATGGAGTGGACAACTCTGTGGTTGTGTGTTCTCGCTCTGCCACTAACGAGCGCCATCCAGGTGAAAGCCAAGAAGGGTAAGACGATAAAGGATTTATTTAGATCTATACAGACAAAGACAAGCAGTCAAACATATAGATAGATAGAATACAGAGATGGTGTTAGATTGAGTAGCTATCTATTCAAGTCAACTATCAGTCAAGAACAGACACATTTTGTTACTATGAACACTTTTGGTTGGAGCCAATCTGAGTGCAGTCTGTCTTGGAGTGACATTTCTTTTATATCTTGATTCACAATCCACTACAATTGGATATTTTGACATACTTGGTGCATTATTTACAACTTACAGCAAACTGATAAATTGTGTCTGTGTTTGATTCCAAGTGGGTAACTTTTTCTCTTTTTGTCTCTTCAGCTCGCCAGTCCAACCATGTGAACAGCATCTGCAGCACCTGGGGCAGAGAGCACTTCAAGACCTTCGATGGAGACGTGTTCCAGTTCCCAGGGACGTGTGAGTACAACCTGGCCTCCGACTGCCACTCCGAGTCCTACCAGGAGTTCTCTGTGCACCTGAAGAGGAACGAGGCTACTGATGCTGAGGGGAACCCTACGGTCAAACACGTAGTGGTCACTATCAACGACTTGGTCTTCCACCTGACCAGGACTATGGTCGCAGTCAATGGAGAAATGTAAGTGTTCCCCAAATGTTTTATGTTATGTGTCCTCTGATTCATCAGGGAAGTCCCATTGAGATTGACGTCCTTTATCAAGAGAGCCGTGGAATAATCAATCAGACAAATCATTTACTTTTGAGGATCAATAAAGTATTCATCTATCTATCTATCTATCTATCTATCTATCTATCTATCTATCTATCTATCTATCTATCTATCTATCTATCTATCTATCTATCTATCTATCTATCTATCTATCTATCTATCTATCTATCTATCTATCTATCTATCTATCTATCTATCTATCTATCTATCTATCTATCTATCTATAACAATTTCTCTCTCAAAAAGTAATGGATCTACATTATGCTGTCACCTGTTCACATCTGAGACAGTACTCTGACATATTTCCAGGGATTTAATTGTGAATTCAAAGGATTTAACTGGATTTTGTGTCCCTTTGTTGTTAACTCACACATTGGTGCATTTCTACGTAATCCCTTTAACCACAGTGTAGCTCTGCCGTACTACAATGGAGGAGTCCAACTGGAGCGGAATGCAGTTTACACCAAACTCTACTCCAAGGTTGGCCTGATTGTCATGTGGAATGGGGACGATGCCGTCATGGTAAGCTGTTCTAAGTATCAAAACAGTGTATTTTTTGTATTTGCTCTGTAAGAATTCAATAAAATCACTGGAATTTACTGTTATCATTAAACAGTGAGCAACGTAAATTAAACCCGTGCATAGATACTGTGTGTGACTGTGTGAGAGAAAAGTCTTGCGTCTCACTCATCTCAATATCATCGCTGCTGCTGCATTTCAAAATAGTTGACCCATCACTGTTTGCGCTAGGTGGAACTGGACACAGAGTATGCCAACCGTACCTGTGGTCTCTGTGGAGACTTCAACGGCATTCCAGTCCACAATGAGTTTATTCAAAATGGTGAGCATTTAAAAGAATTATAAGCATTACGATTCATGTGCATTATAACATGTATAGTCATTTAAAACACACTTATAATCATTTATATACCGTAAATATGAATAAGCATTTATAATGGCTTATTCAAGTAAGGTTTTAGGGTATTACATGTAATCAATATATTCCAAGTGACTAATATTCTAATTTATAACATGTATAGTCATTTATAATGAATTTCTAAGCATTTATCTAAATATCTTTAATGGCTTATTTGGTTGTTATTATTAACATGTTATTTATGTTATATATTCTAAGTGACTGTTATATATTCTTACATCAAGTAACATCATTATTGTAAGTTCATTCATATACATTTCTAAACATTTATAATGATCAATTATAATATAATTTCCTTTCTGTGCAGGTCGTAAAGTGAGCCCCATTGAGTTTGGCAACAGGCAGAAGGTCCACAGACCCAACGAGGATTGTGAAGACCCCTATGAAGAGGAAGATGAACCTGCAAACGTTCAGCCTAGAGAGGACACATGCATGGAGTTTGTAAGTTCTTACTCCAGTCTGCTAAACCTGACAAATAGAGTACAATATTTCCATGTATTTCAGTTCTTTGTATTTATTTATTGGAACGAATAAAGTTAAAATATGGCATAATATTATTTGAATTGCAACAAACAACCTCCTCTTCCTCATCCCCCTCTTACTCCTCCTCCTCCTCCTCCTCAGCGTGCCCAGTGTGACCAGCTCCTGCGCTCAGCGTTGTGGAGCTCCTGTGGTGCAGTTGTGAACCCTGAACCCTACATCCAGGCCTGTGTTCAGGACCTGTGTGGCTGCAGCAACACTTCTGATAGCTTCTGTGTCTGCAGCACCCTGGCAGAGTACTCCAGACAGTGCTCCCACGCTGGGGGACAGCCACCCCACTGGAGAACAACATCCTTCTGTGGTAATGGGACATCTCAATAACTGTCTGGGGGTTCTGTGGTAATGGGACATCTCAATAAAAAAATATATAATACAGTACGTATTTACATATAGTAATACAATTAAATGTTGTTTTCCTTTGTTTTCTTAGACAAGCAGTGCCCGTTCAACATGGTGTATCTGGAGAGTGGCTCTCCCTGCATGGACACCTGTACCCACTCAGACACCAGCTCACTGTGTGAAGAACACCTGATGGATGGCTGCTTCTGTCCTCACGGTCAGCCTTTCACCAGAACACACCTCATATTATCAGTATAGCAGTGATGACAGAGAACCAGAACACACCTCATATTATCACTATAGCAGTGATGACAGAGAATAGTGGTATGGCCTCTCAATAATATATTTAGTCATAATACACATTTGGTTTACATTTAGTAAGAATATATATACTTTTTAAAGTGTATTTGTACAGCTTTTTTCATTTTACAGCTCTTTCCATTATACCACAAATAGCATTAGATTCACTCACTGTATTTCATTCTGTGACGTTCAAGACATGGTATATGTTTTCACCACTCTGTCAGGACTGTGGTGACGTTCATGACATGGTATATGTTTTCACCACTCTGTAGGGACTGTGGTGATGTTCATGACATGGTATATGTTTTCACCACTCTGTAGGGACTGTGGTGATGTTCATGACATGGTATATGTTTTCACCACTCTGTAGGGACTGTGGTGACGTTCATGACATGGTATATGTTTTCACCACTCTGTAGGGACTGTGGTGACGTTCATGACATGGTATATGTTTTCACCACTCTGTAGGGACTGTGGTGATGTTCATGACATGGTATATGTTTTCACCACTCTGTAGGGACTGTGGTGACGTTCATGACATGGTATATGTTTTCACCACTCTGTAGGGACTGTGGTGATGTTCATGACATGGTATATGTTTTCACCACTCTGTAGGGACTGTGGTGATGTTCATGACATGGTATATGTTTTCACCACTCTGTAGGGACTGTGGTGACGTTCATGACATGGTATATGTTTTCACCACTCTGTAGGGACTGTGGTGACGTTCATGACATGGTATATGTTTTCACCACTCTGTAGGGACTGTGGTGACGTTCATGACATGGTATATGTTTTCACCACTCTGTAGGGACTGTGTTTGATGACATCTCAAAGCGGGGGTGTATCTCTCAGGACCAGTGTCAGTGCAAACATGACAAAGTTTACAGTTCTGGAGAAGTATTCACACAGGACCGTGAGGAATGGTGAGTCAAAGGTTTAGACTTAACATACACAAAGGTCAAAGGTCAAAGGTTTAGACTTAACATACACAATGTAAAGCACTGTATATTTAAAATAGCAAGTTAAGTTAAGACAGAAGTCGTAACAGAGGGTTCATGTATCTGGTTTATCCTGTAAATTACTTCATCATTTGTTCTGTGTCTGTGGATCAGTGTCTGTCACCATGGTCGGTGGTCCTGTAAAAGCCTGCCCAGCCCTGCTACATGTGCAGTTGAGGAGGGTTCACATGTGACGACCTTCGATGGGAAAGCTTACACCTTCCATGGAGACTGTTACTACCCCCTAGCCAAGGTGGAAAGCAAGGTAAGTGACATTTACTGTATAATTTTCTGAAATGGTATTTTACATGTCACAGCGATTTTATATATTTTTTTCTCTGTTTCAGGATGAAGCCAGTCCAAAGTTCACTGTTCTGGGCCAGCTGGTTCCCTGTATAAGACATACGTTTGACACTTGCCTCAAGAGTGTTGTAGTCTTGCTGAACAATGATAGAAACAATGTGAGTATTACCTTCATTAAAATATGGAGATTAGACATATACACTTAAACATATACACTTAAACATATACACATATATAATACACTGTCTCTATGTATGTACAGTCAGGTCCAAATTATAGGCACCCTTAATAAAGATGAGCAAAAAGACTAAATAAATCATGAAAATAAAGCTCTTTGGCGTGTGGTGGGTTTGGTGTTCAATAGAAGAATCATATGCAGAACAAAAGGCCCATACCTGCTGGAAAATATGCTGCTGGATCTTTGATGTTACATCTTTGATGTTTTGCTTCCACTGGTCCTGGGCCCTTTTTAAGGTCAAAAAGGAGCATGTAATATATAGCTCAGAATTTGTTTTATTTATTTTATACAGTCATATTAATCAAGGGTGCCAATAATTTTGGACCTGACTGTATATGTACTTATCTGTATGTAATATGTATGTAATATGTATGTACTATGTATGTAATATGTATGTACTATCTATGTAATATGTATGTACTTTGTATGTAATATGTATGTACTATGTATGTAATATGTATGTACTATCTATGTAATATGTATGTACTATCTATGTAATGTATGTAATCTAGTCTTGTGTTGATCATGGCTGTTGTTTTCTTTTCAAGGCTTTGGTGATTACCGCCGATGGGAAAGTCAGCCACAATGCACAGATCACTCTGCCTTACAACACAGGTGGGACATAGAAACATTAAGCAGTGCCTGAGCACGGTCCTTAGCCTTAGTATATTAGCCATATTTCACAAACCCATGAGGTGCCTTATTGTTATTATAAACTGGCTACCAACATAATTAGAGCAGTAAAAATAAATATTTTGTCACACCCGTCGTATTTGGTCTGACATACCATACCACGTCTGTCAGCCAATCAACATTGAGTGCTCGAACCACCCAGTTTATAATAAAGATTGTAAACACTCTTTTCCATTCTTATATGTTATGAAAGTGCAACCAACAACATATAATGAAACATAGAATTAAACATTCACCTGTATAGATCAATTGCCTAATCCTAGTTATTATTACACTATACATCCAGGGATATGAACACAGTAATAAGTACACTCATGTTAAGTGTTATTAAATGTCTTTTTTAAATAAAAAATGAATAAAATGTAACTTAACGATAGTACCTCCATTTCCTGTTCCCAGCCGACATTAGTGTACGGTGTCCATATTAGGACAACTTCAGTATCAGCAGGAGTTGTTTCAGTTCCCAACATTAGTGTATTTTTTTTCTTCCCATAGCTGACATCAGTGTGTTCCAGCCGTCGTCATTCCACATGATGCTCCAGACCAGCTTTGGGCTGCAGGTTCAGATCCAGCTGGTCCCTATCATGCAGGTCTATGTCACCCTGGACGAGAGCTACAAAACCAAGACGCAAGGTAAGTTAACTCCCAAGTTGTAGGCATATACCTCTGAAGGTGAGCATATATCAGTTATGTATAGAGTTTAAATGACACTTTACGTCAATGTAATAAACATTGGTCATCTTACTCACCAGGGCTCGATCAAATAATAAAAAAAGCAAGAAAATGGAACAATTGTGTTGATTTCTGTTTGGTGTAGGTTTATATGGTGTTGATTTCTGTTTGGTGTAGGTTTATATGGTGTTGATTTCTGTTTGGTGTAGGTTTATATGGTGTTGATTTCTGTTTGGTGTAGGTTTATATGGTGTTGATTTCTGTTTGGTGTAGGTTTATATGGTGTTGATTTCTGTTTGGTGTAGGTTTATATGGTGTTGATTTCTGTTTGGTGTAGGTTTATATGGTGTTGATTTCTGTTTGGTGTAGGTTTATATGGTGTTGATTTCTGTTTGGTGTAGGTTTATATGGTGTTGATTTCTGTTTGGTGTAGGTTTATATGGTGTTGATTTCTGTTTGGTGTAGGTTTATATGGTGTTGATTTCTGTTTGGTGTAGGTTTATATGGTGTTGATTTCTGTTTGGTGTAGGTTTATATGGTGTTGATTTCTGTTTCTATTTCTTCTAGGTCTTTGTGGGAACTTCAACAAGGTTCTGTCTGATGACATGAAGAGCCCCCAGGGTATGGTGGAGGGGACAGCCTCTTCCTTTGGTAACTCCTGGAAGGCTAATCCTACCTGCAGAGACAGAGAGGAGAGGCTGGACGACCCCTGCTCCCTCAGTGTGGAGAATGGTAAGCCCTCTTCACTAACTCTTTACTTGAAGGGTACCTACATAAGGAGTTCATAACACATTCATAACCCTTACATAACACAATAAAAAGCAGAACATAAGCGTTTCATAAATGTGATGCAGCACGGCAGCAGTTTATACAGTATCAGACATATTTGAACTCTGGCTATCTTCTTGTTTACTCAAGAGAACTATGCTAAACATTGGTGCTCCTTGCTAAGAAGTTCTAACAGCACTTTTGCCAAGTGCCATTCCATGGTGGACCCCGAGCTTTACTACAAGGTAATTGTAACATTTCATTGAGTTACATCTGGTTTGGAATGCTCACAATATTATCTTGGCTGGTTGTGGTATTATGTACACTTATATTTGTCCTGAACTTTCTTACTGTTTTTAATGCTGTTTGTAATGCTGTGTTTAATACGAAGGCTCTGGCGAATGAGATTTCGAATATTTATTACATATGGCAAATTGACTTAAACTTGATCTATTCTACAGCGATGCACATACGCTAGCTGTAACTGTGAGAAGAGTGAAGACTGCCTGTGTGCCGTCTTCTCGTCCTACGTGCGAGACTGTGCTTACAAGGGAGTGGTCCTGTCGGGCTGGAGAGAGAACGTGTGTGGTAAGTGATTTGCACTTCTTATATTCATGTCTTGCGGTATGTTATGGAAAGGAGATGACAGTATAGGCCTCTCCTGGCTACCAATGAAAGGTTCACTGATATTCTCATTAGAACATATGAATTCTGCAAATGGTTCTACTGCCATCGCTAAAAGTAGAGGAGACAGGGGACAACCCTGGTATATTCCACTGCCGTTGCAAAAAGTAGGGGAGACTGGACAACCCTGACGAATTTCCCTACTCAGGGGAAATTGTGGTGACCAGTCGACCGGTTATGGTTATTTCTGTTGTTTTTATTGCGGCTGCTAGTTTGTATGACAAAGACATTTTTCCCCCCTTGGGCAATAATAAATGTTAACCTTGACGAGAGCATCTTGAACATCTCGTCTCATCTCATCTGATGTAAACTTTACAAACACTTACTTACTTAATCCTCTTCCTTCCTGGAGAAACATGGAGCCTTTACTAAAGTTTTCCAACACTGCCGATCTTAACTTTAACAAACACTTTCCATATTGCCCTACAACCAGACAAATACACTGGCAACTGCCCAGCATCTCAGACCTACTCCGACCAGCTCCAGAGATGTCAGCTCACCTGTAGCTCCCTGGCCAGCAAACGCCAGGGTTGTACCAACGACTTCCTCCCCGTGGATGGTTGCTCCTGCCCGGACGGCCTCTATATGGACGACAGGGGCACCTGTGTACCCATGGCCAAATGCCCCTGCTTCCACAACGGGGTCCACATCAAGCCTGGGAAGTCCATCAACATTCAGGAGGAGCACTGGTAAGAGACTGTTTCTATCTAATAAAGTATCTAGCTACCTACTTACCTGACTACTTACCTACCTACCAACCCACCTACGTATTTACCTAACTTACCTACTCAACAAAGCAGCAAAGATGTCATATTACCTGCTAGTATAAAAAGTACACAATCCTGCAATGTTATTCCAATATCAAAATAGCTCTTGATATCATGTGTGTTCTTCTAGTGTCTGCACCAATGGGAAGCTTCACTGCCGTTCCTGGAAAATGCGTTCCGAGAGTAGTAAGTAGCCTTTTTGTGTCCCTTTGCTATTCATATACCATTATTGTTTTGATGTATACAGTATTTTACCTAGACCTGGGTTCAAATACTATTTGAGAGAAAATGTAAATGACTTGAGTCCAGGACTAGGCTTAATCTGTTTTAAACCGGCCCTAAAAGTATTTAATAATATTTGAAGCCAGGTCTAATTTGACAACTTATTGTGTAACTTCTGTTACAGCCTGCCAGTCACCCAAGGTGTTCTCGAACTGCTCCAGTGACCTGGGAGTACAGTGTACACGGAGCTGTAGGAACCCCGATTTCATGGACTGTGTGAGTTGACTTGTTGACTTCCATTAGTACCTGACCTAAGGGTTGGGTTCTTTATTTAATTCCGTCTCTCCCCTTGACCACAGTTCGCTGCAGAGTGTGAGTCTGGGTGCAAGTGTCCCATGAGTCTGTGGGAGGATGGGAAAGGTATGTGTGTAAATAAACATGAATGCCCATGCAGCCATGATGGATCCCTCTACGCCCCAGGAAAACAGATCCCAGACGGATGTAACACGTGGTGAGTGATTGAGGTTATATGATATGATGTTATGATATGTTATTATATGATGTAAAACGATACAATGCGAGGTTATGCGGTATGATATGACGTTATATGATACGATACCATGTATGATAGGAATGGAGATGAAGTGGAATGAGATTTCATGACACGAGATAATGGCTTGCTTCATCCTTTCTAGCTAATGTGATCAGGGTTGTATTTTAAGAGTATATTTGACTTACTGTCTCTCATACTGTACACATGTAGCACCTGTAAGAGTGGAAAATGGGAGTGTACAGATAAGAAGTGCCCAGGAACCTGTACCATCTACGGCAGTGGCCATTACAAAACCTTTGATGAGCGCACGTATGGCTTCCAAGGAAAATGTGGCTATGTGGCTCTCCAGGTAATCAATGCTTATCAGGACAATTCAATACAATGCCATACATTTCAATTCAATTGTGATATGTTTTTATACTAAAAACATATGTTTGTATAATAGTGCTACTGTTGTCTTCTATATTACCAACTAATCATTTAAAGTGCAAAAGTCTAATTTAGCTTCTAAAGTACTCCCTCTCTCTCTGTCTCTCTTTAAGAACAAATGTGGGAACCGGACTGGCCAAGACAACTTCATGGTGATAACAGAGAACATACCGTGTGGAACCACAGGCACCACTTGCTCCAAGTCTGTCAGGGTTCAACTGGGGGTAAGACTGGAGAAAACAGTTGGGAAGGATGGGCTCATAGTAATGGCTGGAACGGAATCATTGGAATGGCATCAAACGCATCACTGGTTTCGATGTGTTCGAAACCATTCCATTCACTCCACTCTAGCCTTTATAATGAGCCGTTCTCCCTTCTGTACCTGTTGGATTAAATGAGTGATCATTTTACATTCATACATAAACATTTTTTTTTTTTAATTGCATTGTTTAGCAAACGCTCTTATTCAGAGCAAATTATTCAGAGCGACAGTACAATTAGTACATTCACAATCACTGCAAGTAAAACGTCCAAATAGCCACTTTCTGCAAAAATCTGTGTGACATTCAAGTCCTCTTTTTTCTTAATAAATAACTGGTATTGTCTGACATAGTTGAGATAAATTCCAATAACTTTCCCCAAATTCCTCAGTTTTCCAGAAATCCTAATTGCAAGATTTCTGGAATTACGAGGGAATAAGTATGAAACCAGGAATCCTCCAACCAGAATTTCTAGAAAACCTGGGAATTTTGGGAAAGTTACCAGAATTTTGCAACCCTAGTTTTCTGTGAACAGGAAGTGCTAAATCCCCTTCCTTACAGAAAACAGAGCTGAAACTATCAAAGGGGACCTATGAAGTGGTGGACCTAGAAGTGGGTTCTCAGATCCAGTACCGAGTGAGGTCTGTCGGTCTGTACCTGATTGTTGAGTCAGACATCGGGATCGCAGTGCTGTGGGACCGCAAAACTACCGTCCGCATCATCCTGGAGCCTCGGCATAGTGTAAGTTTAGTGTTGAAGAGTTAAAACATAGAGAGCAGAACCTGTGATGGAATAGACTTGAAATAGATGGACAAGACATCAGACCTCAGTGTGCATTGTGTATTCATAACAGTGATTGATTTGGTACAGTTCCACTGTGTATGCCTATCTAAGAATGCTGTTGAGTGCCCCGTCCTTATCATTTCTATGTGTCTATAGGGAGCAGTGTGTGGCCTGTGTGGGGACTTTAATGGAGACGGCATGAATGACTTCACCACGCAAGGTCAGATGGTAGTCAGCAGCCCTGTGGAGTTTGCTAACAGCTGGAAAGTGTCAAGCACTTGCCCCGACGCAGAAAGCAACGTCGACCCATGTGGAGCCAGACCCAACCGTCAGAACTGGGCTAAGATGCAGTGCAGCATAATCAAAGGAAAGACTTTCGAACTGTGCCACAAAAAGGTACAGTGCTGCAGCGGATTGCTATGTATATACGATCCAATTATAAACCTAGTGAAAGTATCAGATCAAACTTCTGAACCAAAAATGCACCCAAATCGTTTTAAGTCATTGACTTTCTTGTCATCCTCAGTGATTTTATTCATGAACATATTTGTTGTTATATGTGTTTCGAAATTAAAAAAAGCCAGTATTCGTGCATAATGTGTGTTCTCCCTATATGTGTTTTACAGGTAGACCCTGCTCTGTTCTTTGAGAACTGTGTGAAAGACTCCTGTGCCTGTGATACTGGCGGAGACTGTGAGTGTTTCTGTACAGCTGTAGCAGCCTACGCCCAGGCCTGCAATGAAGCTGGAGTGTGCGTTGCATGGAGAACACCAGAGATTTGTCGTAAGTACAACAAATATTTGTTGGTTCAAATCAAATCAAATCAAATTTATTTATAAAGCGCTTTTTACATCAGCCGATGTCACAAAGTGTTATACAGAAACCCAGCCTAAAACCCCAAACAGCAAGCAATGCAGAACCATGGTGGCTAGGAAAAACTCCCTAGAAAGGCAAAACCTAGGAAGAAACCTAGAGAGGAACCAGGCTCTGAGGGGTGGCCAGTCCTCTTCTGGCTGTGCCGGGTGGAGATTATAACAATTTATGGCCATTAAGGCCAGTTCTTTCTCCATTATGACTGTGTCCCAAAGGTCACTCTATTCCACTGTTAGACTGTCAGGCTTGGCATTGAAATGATCTAACATGTCAGGTGTGATATGACTGGCTATAATTTACAATGCTAAGTAAATTAATATGTTGTTGAAAGAACCCAAACTTGGTGACAATATGATGATGTGGATCTAAATAATCTTTTAGCTTGTTGGATTAAACAGATACCTTAATGTGAAACGTTATAGTGTACCACTGCTAAAAAGTAATGCAGTTTATAGGGACTAGCAATGTGTATTCAGTGTATGAACCTGTGTGTTTTTCCTTTGGTAGCTGTGTTCTGTGACTACTACAACGATCCGGGTGAATGTGAATGGCATTACAGCCCTTGCCACACACCTTGCTACAAGACCTGTCTGAATCCAAATGGGACCTGTAGCAACCCTCTTCCCAATCTGGAAGGTGAGGCAGCATGCTATTTGATTTGATTGGCATCAGCCTGTATGTTAGTTCCACATGCACATGCCCTTCTTAACAAAACATGAAAATGTTTTTAGGCCTCAACTTTATTAAATGTAATAACTAAATCAAAACAACTAAATCATACGGCCTTCTTTATAGGTTGTTACCCACAATGCCCTCCAAACATGCCTATATTTGATGAAGAGACCGGAGAGTGTGTGGAGATATGTCCTGATACAACACCAACATCCCCACCGACATCTACCCCCCAGACAACCACACCACAAACAACAACACCGTGGTCACCAACAACTACCACCTTGACAACAGAAACTCCAAAAACACCAACTACAACACCAACAACAATACCACCAACAACAACACCAATTCCACCACCAACAACAACACCAATACCACCACCAACAACAACACCTATACCACCAACAACAACAGAAACTCCAAAAACACCAACTACAACACCAACAACAATACCACCAACAACAACACCAATTCCACCACCAACAACAACACCAATACCACCACCAACAACAACACCTATACCACCAACAACAACACCAATACCACCAACAACACCAACGACAACAACAATACCACCAACACCACATCCACCACCAACAACAACAACGCCAATACCACCAACAACAACACCAATACCAACAACAACAATACCACCAACAACAACAACAATACCACCAACAACAACAACGCCAATACCACCACCAACAACAACACCAATACCACCAACAACACCAACGACAACAACAATACCACCAACACCACATCCACCACCAACAACAACAACGCCAATACCACCAACAACAACAACACCTATACCACCAACAACAACAACACCTATACCACCAACAACAACAACACCAATACCACCAACGACAACAACAATACCAACAACAACGCCAAAACCACCAACAACAACACCAATTCCACCACCAACAACAACACCAATACCACCAACGACAACAACAATACCAACAACAACGCCAAAACCACCAACAACAACACCAATTCCACCACCAACAACAACACCAATACCACCAACAACAACAACACCTATACCACCACCAACAACAACACCAATACCACCAACAACCCCAACGACAACAACAATACCACCAACACCACATCCACCACCAACAACAACAACGCCAATACCACCAACAACAACAACACCTATACCACCAACAACAACAACACCAATACCACCAACGACAACAACAATACCAACAACAACGCCAAAACCACCAACAACAACACCAATTCCACCACCAACAACAACACCAATACCACCAACAACAACAACACCTATACCACCACCAACAACAACACCAATACCACCAACAACACCAACGACAACAACAATACCACCAACACCACATCCACCACCAACAACAACAACGCCAATACCACCAACAACAACAACACCTATACCACCAACAACAACAACACCAATACCACCAACGACAACAACAATACCAACAACAACGCCAAAACCACCAACAACAACACCAATTCCACCACCAACAACAACACCAATACCACCAACAACAACAACACCTATACCACCACCAACAACAACACCAATACCACCAACAACACCAACGACAACAACAATACCACCAACACCACATCCACCACCAACAACAACAACGCCAATACCACCAACAACAACACCAATACCAACAACAACAATACCACCAACAACAACAACAACACCTATACCACCACCAACAACAACACCAATACCACCAACAACACCAACGACAACAACAATACCACCAACACCACATCCACCACCAACAACAACAACGCCAATACCACCAACAACAACAACACCTATACCACCAACAACAACAACACCAATACCACCAACGACAACAACAATACCAACAACAACGCCAAAACCACCAACAACAACACCAATTCCACCACCAACAACAACACCAATACCACCAACAACAACAACACCTATACCACCACCAACAACAACACCAATACCACCAACAACACCAACGACAACAACAATACCACCAACACCACATCCACCACCAACAACAACAACGCCAATACCACCAACAACAACACCAATACCAACAACAACAATACCACCAACAACAACAACACCTATACCACCACCAACAACAACACCAATACCACCAACAACACCAACGACAACAACAATACCACCAACACCACATCCACCACCAACAACAACAACGCCAATACCACCAACAACAACAACACCTATACCACCAACAACAACAACACCAATACCACCAACGACAACAACAATACCAACAACAACGCCAAAACCACCAACAACAACACCAATTCCACCACCAACAACAACACCAATACCACCAACAACAACAACACCTATACCACCAACAACAACAACACCAATACCACCAACAACACCAACGACAACAACAATACCACCAACACCACATCCACCACCAACAACAACAACGCCAATACCACCAACAACAACAACACCTATACCACCACCAACAACAACACCAATACCACCAACAACACCAACGACAACAACAATACCACCAACACCACATCCACCACCAACAACAACAACGCTAATACCACCAACAACAACACCAATACCAACAACAACAATACCACCAACAACAACAACACCTATACCACCACCAACAACAACACCAATACCACCAACAACACCAACGACAACAACAATACCACCAACACCACATCCACCACCAACAACAACAACGCCAATACCACCAACAACAACAACACCTATACCACCAACAACAACAACACCAATACCACCAACGACAACAACAATACCAACAACAACGCCAAAACCACCAACAACAACACCAATTCCACCACCACCAACAACACCAATACCACCAACAACAACAACACCTATACCACCACCAACAACAACACCAATACCACCAACAACACCAACGACAACAACAATACCACCAACACCACATCCACCACCAACAACCACACCAATACCACCAACAACAACCACACCAATACCACCAACAACTACCCCCCAGACAACAGAGCCACCAACTACTCCTTGTATTCCTACTTGTGAGTGGTCAGAATGGTATGATGAAGATGACAATAAAGACAAGAATGACTGGGAAACATATTGGAATATCACACAGAGTGGAAAAGAAGTGTGTGAAGATCCACAGGACATTGAATGTGTAGCTACAGACTATCCTGATAAAAGCTTAGAGGACTACGTAGCTGAGACAGGCCAAGTTGTAGAGTGCAATGTTGACTTTGGTTTAATATGTGAAGAAAAAAAACAGACTCACAGACCATTTAAGTGCATGAACTATAAGATCCGAGTCCTCTGTTGCGTTGTTTGTATCTCAACAACAAAACCACCAACAACAACGCCCAAGACAACCCAAAAACCAACTGAACCCACAACTGTAAAACCCACAACTGTAAAACCCACAACCCCTAAGACGACAGAGAAACCAACAACTGAAGAACCAACATCAACAACCCCCAGCACTACCCAAAAACCAACAACTGTCAATCCCACAACTGTAAAACCCACGACCCCCAAGACAACTGAAAAACCAACAACTGTAGAACCAACACCAACAACCCCCAGCACAACCCAAAAACCAACTGAACCCACAACTGTAAAACCCACAACCCCCAAGACCACTGAAAAACCAACAACTGTAGAACCAACACCAACAACCCCCAGCACAACCCAAAAACCAACTGAACCCACAACTCTAAAACCCACAACCCCCAAGACCACTGAAAACCCAACAACTGTAGAACCAACCCCAACAACCCCCAGCACAACCCAAAAACCAACTGAACCCACAACTGTAAAACCCACAACCCCCAAGACCACTGAAAACCCAACAACTGTAAAACCAACACCAACAACACCCAGCACAACCCAAAAACCAACTGAACCCACAACTGTAAAACCCACAACCCCCAAGACCACTGAAAAACCAACAACTGTAGAACCAACAACAACACCCAGCACAACCCAAAAACCAACTGAACCCACAACTGTCAAACCCACAACCTCCAAGACGACTGAAAAACCAACAACTGAAGAACCAACACCAACAACCCCCAGCACAACCCAAAAACCAACTGAACCCACAACTGTAAAATCCACAACCCCTAAGACAACTGAAAAACCAACAACTGAAGAACCAACACCAACAACCCCGAGGACAACCCAAAAACCAACTGAACCCACAACTGTAAAACCCACAACCCCCAAGACCACTGAAAAACCAACAACTGAAGAACCAACACCAACAACCCCTAGGACAACCCAAAAACCAACTGAACCGACAACTGTAAAACCCACAACCCCCAAGACCACTGAAAAACCAACAACTGAAGAACCAACACCAACAACCCTGATGACAACCCAAAAACCAACTGAACCCACAACTCTAAAACCCACAACCCCCAAGACGACTGAAAAACCAACAACTGAAGAACCAACACCAACAACCCTGATGACAACCCAAAAACCAACTGGACCCACAACTGTAAAACCCACAACCCCCAAGACCACTGAAAAACCAACAACTGAAGAACCAACACCAACAACCCCGAGGACAACCCAAAAACCAACTGAACCCACAACTGTAAAACCCACAACTCCCAAGACCACTGAAAAACCAACAACTGAAGAACCAACACCAACAACTCCGAGGACAACCCAAAAACCAACTGAACCCACAACTGTAAAACCCACAACCCCCAAGACCACTGAAAAACCAACAACTGAAGAACCAACACCGACAACCCCGAGGACAACCCAAAAACCAACTGAACCCACAACTCTAAAACCCACAACCCCCAAGACGACTGAAAAACCAACAACTGAAGAACCAACACCAACAACCCTGATGACAACCCAAAAACCAACTGGACCCACAACTGTAAAACCCACAACCCCCAAGACCACTGAAAAACCAACAACTGAAGAACCAACACCAACAACCCCTAGGACAACCCAAAAACCAACTGAACCAACAACTGTAAAACCCACAACCCCCAAGACCACTGAAAAACCAACAACTGAAGAACCAACACCAACAACCCCTAGGACAACCCAAAAACCAACTGAACCGACAACTGTAAAACCCACAACCCCCAAGACGACTGAAAAACCAACAACTGAAGAACCAACACCAACAACCCTGATGACAACCCAAAAACCAACTGAACCCACAACTCTAAAACCCACAACCCCCAAGACGACTGAAAAACCAACAACTGAAGAACCAACACCAACAACCCTGATGACAACCCAAAAACCAACTGAACCCACAACTGTAAAACCCACAACCCCCAAGACCACTGAAAAACCAACAACTGAAGAACCAACACCGACAACCCCGAGGACAACCCAAAAACCAACTGAACCCACAACTGTAAAACCCACAACCCCCAAGACAACTGAAAAACCAACAACTGAAGAACCAACACCAACAACCCCGAGGACAACCCAAAAACCAACTGAACCCACAACTCTAAAACCCACAACCCCCAAGACGACTGAAAAACCAACAACTGAAGAACCAACACCAACAACCCTGATGACAACCCAAAAACCAACTGGACCCACAACTGTAAAACCCACAACCCCCAAGACCACTGAAAAACCAACAACTGAAGAACCAACACCAACAACCCCTAGGACAACCCAAAAACCAACTGAACCAACAACTGTAAAACCCACAACGCCCAAGACCACTGAAAAACCAACAACTGAAGAACCAACACCAACAACCCAGAGGACAACTCAAAAACCAACTGAACCCACAACTGTAAAACCCACAACCCCCAAGACGACTGAAAAACCAACAACTGAAGAACCAACACCAACAACCCCGAGGACAACCCAAAAACCAACTGAACCCACAACTCTAAAACCCACAACCCCCAAGACAACTGAAAAACCAACAACTGAAGAACCAACACCAACAACCCCGAGGACAACCCAAAAACCAACTGAACCCACAACTCTAAAACCCACAACCCCCAAGACGACTGAAAAACCAACAACTGAAGAACCAACACCAACAACCCAGAGGACAACCCAAAAACCAACTGAACCAACAACTGTAAAACCCACAACGCCCAAGACCACTGAAAAACCAACAACTGAAGAACCAACACCAACAACCCAGAGGACAACTCAAAAACCAACTGAACCCACAACTGTAAAACCCACAACCCCCAAGACGACTGAAAAACCAACAACTGAAGAACCAACACCAACAACCCTGAGGACAACCCAAAAACCAACTGAACCCACAACTGTAAAACCCACAACCTCCAAGACCACTGAAAAACCAACAACTGAAGAACCAACACCAACAACCCCTAGGACAACCCAAAAACCAACTGAACCCACAACTGTAACACCCACAACCCCACAGACGACTGAAAAACCAACAACTGAAGAACCAACACCAACAACCCCGAGGACAACCCAAAAACCAACTGAACCCACAACTGTAAAACCCACAACCCCCAAGACAACTGAAAAACCAACAACTGAAGAACCAACATCAACAACCCCCAGCACAACCCAAAAACCAACTGAACCCACAACTGTCAAACCCACAACCCCCAAGACGACTGAAAAACCAACAACTGAAGAACCAACACCAACAACCCCGAGGACAACCCAAAAACCAACTGAACCCACAACTGTAAAACCCACAACCCCCAAGACCACTGAAAAACCAACAACTGAAGAACCAACACCAACAACCCCGAGGACAACCCAAAAACCAACTGAACCCACAACTGTAAAACCCACAACCCCCAAGACCACTGATAAACCAACAACTGAAGAACCAACACCAACAACCCCTAGGACAACCCAAAAACCAACTGAACCCACAACTGTCAAACCCACAACCCCCAAGACGACTGAAAAACCAACAACTGAAGAACCAACACCAACAACCCCGAGGACAACCCAAAAACCAACTGAACCCACAACTGTCAAACCCACAACCCCACAGACGACTGAAAAACCAACAACTGAAGAACCAACATCAACAACCCCCAGCACAACCCAAAAACCAACTGAACCCACAACTCTAAAACCCACAACCCCCAAGACCACTGAAAAACCAACAACTGTAGAACCAACACCAACAACCCCCAGCACAACCCAAAAGCCAACTGAACCCCCAACTGTAAAACCCACAACCCCCAAGACCACTGAAAAACCAACAACTGAAGAACCAACACCAACAACCCCGAGGACAACCCAAAAACCAACTGAACCCACAACTCTAAAACCCACAACCCCCAAGACGACTGAAAAACCAACAACTGAAGAACCAACACCAACAACCCTGATGACAACCCAAAAACCAACTGGACCCACAACTGTAAAACCCACAACCCCCAAGACCACTGAAAAACCAACAACTGAAGAACCAACCACAACCCCCAGGACAACTGAAGAACCAACCACAACCCCCAGGACAACTGCAAAACCAACCACAACCCCCCCTGTCATAAACACCACAACCACTAAAACTCCTACAACAACACCTAAACCATCAGCTACCACAGAAGCCACAACTCTAATGACGACCACATTACCAACAACACATGCATCTGTTGTCACTGGTCCTATACAGACACATCCAACACATGAACAAGTTAAGCCAACTGGAACACCAACCCCACCACCAATCACTTGTCCTGAGTGGGACAAAGTGGTAAGTACCTCAATGTAACCATCACATAATCAACTGGGCTCAATAACACATTGCCAACATTTGATGTCAATGAGGTCGAAAAATCCTTTCAGAGACTTAATAATTGATTCCTGTGTGTATTGTGAAAGATCTCTGATGATGTTTTAATTTTCTTTCTCTCGAAACATCAGCAAAATGAGACTTTCTGGCTCTGCAACTGCACATTGGCCAGATGCATTGAAAATAACACCATTGAGATAATTCCATATGAATGCCCAGAGCCCGAGCCTATCACATGTGCCAATGGCAAGAAACCAGTGCTACAGTGGGATGAGTTCTACTGCTGCCATCACTTTGTGTGTGACTGTGAGTAGTGAAAGCTTCTTCTTCTTCTTTATAATATCTGTCTGGTTTATAACATATTTATTTTCTTTACAGGCGTCTGTGAGGGTTGGGGAGACCCCCATTACATCACCTTCGACGGGCTCTTCTACAGCTTCCAAGGGAACTGTACCTATGTGCTGATGGAGGAGATGAGGCCGCGTCACAACTTTAAGATCTACATCGACAATGTCAACTGTGATCCCACCGAGGATGTGTCCTGTCCTCGAGCCATCATTGTATCCTACGGCACAACAGTCATTACACTGAAGAATCACAACCTCATTGGAGCTGCTCGGTTGGAGGTAGCTAAAGTGGAGAAAATGGCTCAGAAATCAATATGAGTAATTAAGGCCATATACATTGAATGGCTGGATTTGGGGCCTGAGGGACTAAAAACTGATTTCTTAGAAAATTAAAAAATGAAAGACAATTCTCTTCCATTCTTTCATTCTCTGAACTTAATTGTGCATTAGTTCTCAACATCAGTAGTTTTAATTGACACAAAATATGAATTTGATGTTCTCCACCTACTTAATTCAACCTGTAATGTCACAATATTAGTAAGCATCGAGATCACCTTACCTTAAGAAGTGATTGAATGATTTCTCTCTTCCATCCCTTTTCCCCATCCTTCTCTATCCCTCCTTCCCTCCATCTCTCTTTCATCCCTCTCTCCCTGCCATCTGTCTTTCAGGCTCTTATTGATGGAGTATCCCTGAGACTACCTTTCACACGGCACGGTGTGAAAGTGATGAACACTGGTATCAACATGGTCTTGGAGATAGCACAACTCCAGGTGGTAGTTACCTTTGGTGTCACTGGCTTTAGCGTCAACCTTCCTTGGCAACACTTTGGCAACAATACACAGGGACATTGCGGTAAGGACTTATTTTCATTATTTTATTGTCCTCAAATTATGTATCTTATGCAATTATTATGAATCACTTAACTTAAACAGAGACAAGTCACTTGGAATTCTTAGCATGATGTGAGAAAGCCTAATGAAATGAAAATCATTTATCCAAGGTTGGAGGTGAACAACTAGACTGGTCCCAGATCTGTTTGGGTTATTTTTACCAAAATCCTATGGTTGTTGTCAGATATCGACCATAGGGTTTGGCAAGGGACCAGACTAGCAAACAATGGTTCGGGCTTTCCTGTCTGATGTCTGTGTCTGATATTTGTATTATATGTGCTGTACTATATGTGAGAGAGCTCCAACAAAGATTTCCAATGTGTGTATTACTTTCAATAGCTGCAGATGGCAAATAATCTTCTTGAACCTGAACTGTATAAATCTCTTTCAGGAACATGTAACAACAACCAGGCTGATGACTGCATGTTGCCTGGAGGTCAGCTGGTGGAGAACTGTGCTGTGATGGCAGACTACTGGCCAATCCAGGACCTCTACCAGCCTGACTGCCCTATGCCACCTGGAATCCCCACCAACTCTCCTCTCCCTGAACCCACACAGAAGCCATGCAAGCCAGACTCCTCTGTCTGTGATCTCCTGAAGGACAGGTAAACCTCCCTAAAGACACTGTGATCTCCTGAAGGACAGGTAAACCTCCCTAAAGGCACTGATATATCCTGAAGGACAGGTAAACCTTCCTAAAGGCACTTTGGTCTCCTGAAGGACAGGTTAACCTTCCTAAAGGCACTTTGGTCTCCTGAAGGACATGTAAATCTCCTTAAAGGCAGTGTGATATCCTGAAGGACAGGTCAATCTCCTTGAATGCAGTGGGATCTCCTGAAGGACAGGTAAACCTCCCTAAAGGCACTGTGATTTTCTGAAGGACAGGTAAACCTTCCTAAAGTTACTGTGATCTCCTGAAGGACAGGTAAACCTCCCTAAAGTTACTGTGATCTCCTGAAGGACAGGTAAACCTCCCTATAGGCACTGTGATCTCCTGAAGGACTGGTAAACCTTCTTAAAGTTACTGTGATCTACTGAAACCCAGGTAAACCTCCCTAAAGTTACTGTGATCTCCTGAAGGGACGGTAAACCTTTCTAAAGTTACTGTGATCTCCTGAAGGACAGGTAAACCTCCCTAAAGTTACTGTGATCTCCTGAAGGACAGGTAAAACTCCCTAAAGTTACTGTGATCTCCTGAAGGACAGGTAAACCTCCCTATAGGCCCTGTGATATCCTGAAGGACAGGTAAACCTCCCTATAGTCACTGTGATCTTCTGAAGGACTGGTAAACCTTCCTAAAGTTACTGTGATCTACTGAAACCCAGGTAAACCTCCCTAAAGTTACTGTGATCTCCTGAAGGACAGGTAAATCTCCCTAAAGTTACTGTGATCTCCTGAAGGACACGTAAACCTCCCTAAAGTTACTGTGATCTCCTGAAGGGCTGGTAAACCTCCCTAAAGTTACTGTGATCTCCTGAAGGACAGGTAAACCTTCCTAAAGTTACTGTGATCTCCTGAAGGGCCGGTAAACCTTCCTAAAGTTACTGTGATCTCCTGAAGGACAGGTAAATCTCCCTAAAGTTACTGTGATCTCCTGAAGGACAGGCAAACCTCCCTAAAGTTACTGTGATCTCCTGACGGGCCGGTAAACCTTCCTAAAGGCATTGTAAATACTTAGGGTGATCACATTTAAATTACCCAAATGCGGTACAACAGGTAGATTTTTCAGGACACACACTACTAAGGAGCATGGGGAGCCTCACAAGTTTGACGAAATGACCTAATAGCCTATCTATCAGTCTAATACGGCTATTTACTTACTTTTGTAGCTTTTTGTCAGAAGCACGCTTTTTGTAAATAGTTGGTCCTAACTGTCCTCTCTAAGTTTAGCTGGAATTTAGCCCAAAAGGATTTGAGAAATGCGATTGGTTGATGATGACGATAGACCTATGACAATGTCTTGTCTTGCGCTTTGCTGAACATCAGATCTCAACTTCAATTGGAGAAGTGTTGAACATCACCAGTACCACATCCTTATGATATAGCCTATATATTTTTATAAGCACACTGTGACTGCATCAGACAGGCTGGAATGTCTGAATGAAATACGGGACAAATCAACCTTTTTTACTGAATAAGTGGTGCTTGAATTTGTTCATAAAATCAGGGACATGATTTGGTTTGGGTTGGGACAAAAGGGACAAAATGTGGGACTGTCTTGCACAATCTGGGACATGTGGTCACCCTAGGCATACCCACGTTTCTATAAACTGTGCCCTATTCTTGGAGTGGCCAGCTACTCCATTTAACAATCAGCCAGGAGTGGCCAGCTACTCCATTGAACAATCTCCCAGGAGTGGCCAGCTACTCCAGTGAACAGTCTGCAAAGAGTTTGAGTATAGATAGAAGTCCTGTTGTAGCTATGAACAATCTAACTTATCACAGACTGAATTCTATCATGCAATAATATAGCTCTATACCCCTAACCTATGCACAGAATTGTGTTTTGTGTCTGACAGAAACATATATGATTCTTACAGTGTATTTGGAAGGCCTGTTTCTCATATACCTTCATCTCTGGTTTTCAATCCACAGCGTTTTTGCAGCCTGTCATCCATTTGTCTCACCTGACAACTTCTACCAGGGCTGTGTCTATGACAGCTGCCACGTGTCCAACCCTGCGGTGGAGTGCACCAGTCTGCAGACATACGCTGCTGCCTGTGCCCAGTTTGGAGTCTGCATCTACTGGAGAAACCACACCACGCTATGTGGTAGGCTTACTGTACTCATTGTAAAAAATACACACTCACCATGTTAAATGGGACTCAGCTAATAAGGATATATAAATAAGTCCACCATGGAAGAGATAGGAAGTAGTGTGTAGATGAACAGGAACCAGGAACTGTGTAGATGAGACCAGGAACAATACTGTACTAACACAACTTAGTACCTGTTGTAGATGAGACCAGGAACATTACTGTACTAATACAACTTAGTATCTGTTGTAGATGACCACAGAATAGAGGAGGGGAATGTAAATATAAGATTAGTGCATTTTCGTATTTGAAGTGCTAAATGATGATGGAGAGAGTGGGCATCCTTGTCTAGTTCCCCTTTGTAATGTGGAATATAAAAATATCTCCTCTTTATTTATTCTAGCTTGGAGCTTCAGTCCCACAATCAACTGATTGTAAATAACTAGTCAGAACATTACATTTTTCAAACTCAAACTATTCAACTCAAACTATTCAATCAATCAATCAAATTTATTTAAAAAGCACTTTTTACATCAGCAGTTGTCACAAAGCACTTATACAGAAACCTAGCCTAAAACCCCAAACAGCAAGCAATGCACATGCAGAACCATGGTGTTTAGGAAAAACTCCCTAGAAAGGTAGGAACCTAGGAAGAAACCTAGAGAGGAACCAGGCTCCGAGGGGTGGCCAGGTCCGGGTTGCACTTCCGGTGAACAGGGCAGGGTTCCATAGTCACAGACAGAACAGCAGAAACTGGATCAGCACTACGACCAGGTGGACTGGGGACAGCCAGGAGTCATTAGGCCAGGTAGTCCTGAGACATGGTCCTAGGGCTCAGGTCCTCTGGGAGGGGAGGGATGGGAGAATTAGAGAGAGCATACTTAAGATCACACAGGACACCAGACAAGACAGGATAATTACACCAGATAGGACAGACTGACCATAGCCCCCCGGCACATAGACTATTGCAGTATATATACTGGAAACTGAGACGGGGAGGGGGGTCAGGTGACATTATTGACTGAGTTGTATCTTTCTGCAACAGCTAACGACTGCCCAGCTGACAAAGTCTACAAGCCCTGCGGTCCTGCCGAACAGCCAACCTGTGATGACAAGTAGGTTTCTATTTAGAGAGTGGCTAGCACAAAATAATCCTTGCTTTCATGTTTTATATTCACTGAGGAAGACAACGTTATGACTGTCAAATAAGACAAAGATATAAGACAAAGTTAGATTTGCTGTAAATAGGAAATAGGAGTTATCACTGTAATGTTGTGTTCTACAGTCCAGATGAGTCTAGGATGAACTTCACCACAGAAGGCTGCTTCTGTCCTGATGGGATGAAACTCTTCAACAAGGAGTCAGGGATCTGTGTTGATAAGTGTGGTGAGTGTTCCCTGTTAGTGTCATTGGTCCATTTCATGTTGATGATACAGAGAAGATCATTAGGTCTTAGCCTTTTCAAGGATGTTTCAGGTTTATGAATGTTCTACTAAATTGTGGTGGTTATGTTTTTGTAGGATGCATTGATCCTGAAGGTGTTCCACGAGAGGTAAGTTAGGCCTTTTGATTTTGATGAATCTTTTTTAAATTGTATTATTTAACATAGCCTTATGCCTGTTATCTAGTCCATTGGCTCTGTCATGGAAGACGCCAGAGGTTTCTATGAGGACCTACTTAGTGTCCACACAGCATCATTCATATTGGGTGCAACCAAATGACCCCCTATGCCCAATATTTAGCACCCTATGCCCTATTTAGTGCACTCTATTTGACCAAACCCATTGATATAATCACACTCCCTTCTTGTTGTATCTCTTCACAGTTCAATGAGAGGTTTGAGTACAAGTGCCAGGATTGCGTTTGTTTGGAGTCCACCAAAACTGTGAGCTGTAAACCAAAGGTCTGCTCCAAACCACCAGTAGAGATATGCACTGGGCCAGGCTTCGTATATGTCAACCAAACCGATCCATCCGATCCATGCTGCTCCAGGCTCGTCTGCCGTAAGGATCTCCCAACACTTTTTACCATACATATTATACTCAGGTCTATTTCACACTATTGTGCCGACCTGAACCATTCTGTGCTGTCTTGGATATGTTATATGTCCTTTCCAGCCCGGTTCCAGGAACTATGGTGGATGTATAACCAGGCCAGTGCTGTACAGCTCGGCTCAGCTCAGTAGTGTTGAAAAGACCTACATAGTATAGACATGAATCAGCTCATATTATTATGTCCATACTCTGTTACTGTTTCCCCTCCTAGGTTGTGACAGCAGCACTTGCCCTCCTACCAACATGAACTGTCCTATTGGGTTTGTGCCAGTGGTTTCTGTCCCCGAGGGAAAATGCTGTCCAGAGCATACATGTGGTATGGTCTCTTTACCTATATCCAGACTATCTAGACTATCTACATGTGGTATGGTCTCTTTACCTGTATCCAGACTATCTAGACTATCTACATGTGGTATGGTCTCTTTACCTGTATCCAGACTATCTAGACTATCTACATGTGGTATGGTCTCTTTACCTGTATCCAGACTATCTAGACTATCTACATGTGGTATGGTCTCTTTACCTGTATCCAGACTATCTAGACTATCTACATGTGGTATGGTCTCTTTACCTGTATCCAGACTATCTAGACTATCTACATGTGGTATGGTCTCTTTACCTGTATCCAGACTATCTAGACTATCTACATGTGGTATGGTCTCTTTACCTGTATCCAGACTATATTGTAGAGTGTTTGTATTGCTGAGATAATACCAGTTTGTTAAGACAGTCCCTTGGATTGGTTGGCTGTGTCTCTCTCTCAATTGGTTGTGTGTGTCTCTTGTCTCTTGTCTCTTCCAGAGCCTAAAAGAGTTTGTCTCCACAAAGGTGTCGAATACCAGGTAATGACAAACTATTCTACTCTCTCATCTGAAATGTTCATAACAGAAATAAACACTGTTTATATACTTTAATATATTGCAGTACAAGTACAGTAAATCTCATACACTAAGGGTTATTGTGAAATAGTGTCAGAGAGAGTGGGTATCCTGGTTCCACTGTGTCAAAGACAGTGGGTATCCTTGTTCCCCTGTGTCAGAGACAGTGGGTATCCTTGTTCCCCTGTGTCAGAGACAGTGGGTATCCTTGTTCCACTGTGTCAAAGACAGTGGGTATCCTTGTTCCCCTGTGTCAGAGACAGTGGGTATCCTTGTTCCACTGTGTCAAAGACAGTGGGTATCCTGGTTCCCCTGTGTCAGAGACAGTGGGTATCCTGGTTCCCCTGTGTCAGAGATAGTGGGTATCCTGGTTCCCCTGTGTCAGAGACAGTGGGTATCATGGTTCCCCTGTGTCAGAGACAGTGGGTATCCTGGTTCCCCTGTGTCAGAGACAGTGGGTATCCTGGTTCCCCTGTGTCAGAGACAGTGGGTATCCTGGTTCCCCTGTGTCAGAGACAGTGGGTATCCTGGTTCCCCTGTGTCAGAGACAGTGGGTATCCTGGTTCCCCTGAAGTAATGTGTAATGTATGATAAATTACTTGTCTTTTCTTCTAGCCTAATTCTAAAGTACCAGGATCGGAGTGCCAAGAGTGCACCTGTACCAATAAGGTGGACCCCAAGACTGGCCATTACCAAATTGACTGTGGATTCATGCAATGTGACAAAGATTGTGAAGAGGTAAGAACTGGTATTGCTGCCTTCTCTGCTCACATTTCAAACATTTACAAAAGGTTGACATACCAATGAGTAGCTTCAATGTATTCAGTCAACAAGATGTTATACCTTAAAGGCTGCTTTCCTAGACCCAGATTAAGTAAGTAAGTAAACCTTCTCCAATTCACAACTGCCGACAGATCAAACCTAGTCCTTGATAAAAAATAATTGGGGCGTCTGTTTTGAGTTATTCTATTCTATTGAGTCTTCTGGTAAGGCAATAGGTTATTATTATTATTATTATTATTATTATTATTATCATTTGGTGTTGCAGCAAGTCACTCATGTGTTCCACTTGTCTTGTAGGGATATGAGTACCAAGAGCCAGACTATTCCTCTGATGACTGCTGTGGTGAATGTGTTCAGACCCACTGTGTCCTCCAGATAAATGGCACCAAGCAGTTGTTGAAGGTAGGTGCTGTTTCTGTCACCGATTAACTAAGAAGTAGTAAGTAGTTCTCTGCTAAATGTCTATATTGTTTGTGCGTGTGTGTGTGGAACAAGCTTCCCCATAATGTGAGGACAGCTGAGTCCCTTCCCGTTTTCTGAAAACCTCTGAAACCCTACCTCATTATTAAATGTGTGTGTGTGTGTGTGTGTGTGTGTGTGTGTGTGTGTGTGTGTGTGTGTGTGTGTGTGTGTGTGTGTGTGTGTGTGTGTGTGTGCCCAGCATGGAGATACGTGGTCAGCTCCTGGTGATAAGTGCCAGCAGTACAGCTGCGTGAAAAACGGTGATAGCTATCTGACCCAGACCTCCTACATCCATTGCCCACCCTTCCAGCAGGCCAACTGCCAGCCTGTGAGTACAGTCCACAACATAACAAGAACAGAAAGGCCAGCTCACTGCATATGCTCCCAATTACCACCATTATTGATAATGTTTCGATCCACAATAATTTTCATCAGATCGACAGTGCAGTACACACAACATACCACTTTTCATTTGACAGAAACATTACTTCACTTATCCTACTATCAAATGTATTATGTAAAGATAATTTTAAAACTTTTTTGTCGACAGGGTTCAATTCAGACCTCTGCAAATGGCTGCTGTAGAATTTGTAAGTATGAAAGTGAAATGTTCAAAGCTGCTAAAAATGTCATATCAGGATTGGAATATGATCAGATTCATGCATCATAAAACCACTGATATTTATAACTGATAATGATTGAGAAGGAGTGCTTCCTTGTAGTCTGTGAACTCAAATAGGTGCAGCTCTTTTTCATGGTATTTCGAGCCAGATCATGTATAATGGTGTCTCCCTCCAATACCAGGTGTGGAGAAGGACAAGGCCTGTAAGAGAGGGTCCATGAAGACTATCATCAACCACAAGGGCTGCCAGTCTATTGAGGAGGTGGAGATGCCTTACTGTGAGGGATCCTGCAACACATTCACCAAGTGAGTGTGAAAACGTTGCTAATATCACAACCAAGTGGAGCCTCATGACAGACGTAACACCATGGGGAGGTTTCCAGTATACACTTTAAGCCTAGTTATGGACTGAAAATCATGCTTCTAAGTCCAGGACTAGGCTTAATCTGTGTCTGGAATGCACACCCCATATGTATTTGTGTTTTGTGTAACATGTCATTGGTTGAGGTGTCTTTGACTATTGGGAATTAGTCATTAATTAGATGATCTCTTAATCTCTGTGAACCCCTCTCTTTCACTCCCCTCCTCCAGGTACTCTGCGATGGCTGCGTCCCTGGACCACTCGTGTACCTGTTGCCAGGATTCCAGGGCTAGTAACCGCACGGTGGACCTACAGTGTCTGAATGGAGATGTGTTGCCATACACCTACCTACATGTAGAGGAGTGTGCCTGCAGACACAGCGAATGCCACAGAGCCATCAGGGTGCCTGCCCGCAAGAGACGCAGCTACACACTGGTCTAAATGGGATCCGTACTAGTCCTGGTGGGACTAGCCCAGCACACATCCACTAGCTGCTTACTAAGGAAGACCCTGCTACCCTGCTTCCCATAGCTGTTATTTATCTAACCGCTTGATTTAAAATCTAGATGCAATGATATTTAAAATGTAGAAATGTAGAAACTTATTAAAATGCAACCTTCAAATACCCATGTCCGTTGTTTGTTTTATTGTTGAAGTGCATGCACCTTGTCTTGAAAATCTTTTTATTTTCTTAAGTTTTAAGCTGTGAACCCTCTTTAGCCTTCTTCACATTGGCAGTTTGAAGTCATTCAGATCAAATTTGTTTGCATATTTGTTTAGATTCTGTTCATTTTCATACAGTCTGAACGAATGTTATATTTGCTGTTTCATGTTTTATCATTCAGTAGTAAAGTAGTACTATTTTTGCAAGGTTAGGATTAACCCTGCAAACAAAAATTAACATCTTTGTAAGGTCACTTAAAGGACGGTGTCATGGTCCAGTGGAGATTTTGTCTAGTTCCCGGTTTGTTCCGGGGCCATCACCTGATGGTTGCTAAGAAACACACCACCCCTAGTTGCTGTTGCCAAGCCCATCAAGGCCCGGGTTGGTGAACCACTGATCCATTCACAGTCTTTTGGCAATGTTAGGGATCCCCACACACACAAACAGTGATTTTAACATATTTGACACACTTTGATATACATGATTACATTGTGTATGTTTGTTTATACAGTCATTATTATTCAACATGTCCTCACTTGGGATTTGAACTCACAACCTCTTGGGTTCAAGGCATTCTGATCATCCTGTTACGCCACCATGTCTGTGTCACTGACTGATTTCACCTGTAGTCCTACACTTTACACATCAAAGTAAATCTCAGCTCTGTTAAAAAACACACTCAAGATAAAATAAATTTATCATAGTGATTCAGGAGTAACATTAAAAAAGAACATTAGACAACTATACAGAAAATTGTCACTTTAACCCACTTTAGCAGTCATTGTTGAGCACAGTGCTCCTTCCTCTAGCAGTAACTGGAGGTAGAGCTGTAACCAGTCATTGTTGAGCACAGTGCTCATTCCTCTAGCAGTAACTGGAGGTAGAGCTGTAACCAGTCATTGTTGAGCACAGTGCTCATTCCTCTAGCAGTAACTGGAGGTAGAGCTGTAACCAGTCATTGTTGAGCACAGTGCTCATTCCTCTAGCAGTAACTGGAGGTAGAGCTGTAACCAGTCATTGTTGAGCACAGTGCTCATTCCTCTAGCAGTAACTGGAGGTAGAGCTGTAACCAGTCATTGTTGAGCACAGTGCTCATTCCTCTAGCAGTAACTGGAGGTAGAGCTGTAACCAGTCATTGTTGAGCACAGTGCTCATTCCTCTAGCAGTAACTGGAGGTAGAGCTGTAACCAGTCATTGTTGAGCACAGTGCTCATTCCTCTAACAGTAACTGGAGGTACTGCTTAACAGTATTTTTTAAATATAATTACATTTTTTCAAACATTCATATAACATTCTGTAAAAGCATCATAGTCAAAATATTGAATTACCCACAATCCTCTAAAACGTAATAATTATATATGAGCACAAAACAGATAAATCAAGTATTTTCTACTCAAATATCAATCTGTCTGACTATTACTTTCATATTTTAAGTAAACATGTAAAACATAACAGAATTATGTAGGAACAACATTTAATACACTTTTGATTTACCTTAAAATGTTAAATAATCATAACTTGTATAAATGTATAACTTTAGATTAGCAGAACACAAATAAATAAAGTTACATTTACTAAATAACCTAATATTTTTTAACAGTACTCAAAAATATTAAGTGATAAGATACTTTATTGACATCTGACTTTGTAACACTTTTATGATGAGTTCTACTGAACCTTGGAGATGTTTGAGTTGAACACTCAATTAGATTATTTAGACCGTGGGTTCCCAAACTGTTCAGCCCCCGACCCCCCAGATAACGGTGTCAGAGACTCGTGACCCCCACTAACCCGGAGGTGGTTGAATAACACAATAGCCTAACAACCATAATATGAATTAATACAGTAATGTTGTAATGTTAAACGTACCTATTGAGATGGGTGGGCACTATGCTTGGAGGACGCCACTCGGAAATCATCCTCCATGTTCAATCGCAATCTGTACTTATATTTAATGTATGTCAGTGCCAAGAAAGTATTTTCATTATAAGTATGTACATGCACACGGCATCAGTACATCCATTGCGGCCTTGGATAGCAGTGGGTATTCCCTCTCAACTCAAATCCAGAACTCAGCCAGCGTCTTGGAATGAAACGCTGTGTTTAAGATCCGATCGCTTGACAGTTCAGGCAGTGCATCCTCCAGGTCAGATGACAGGTGTTGTACGGTCCTCCAGGTCAGATAGATGACAGGTGTTGTACGGTCCTCCAGGTCAGATGACAGGTGTTGTACGGTCCTCCAGGTCAGATGACAGGTGTTGTACGGTCCTCCAGGTCAGATGACAGGTGTTGTACGGTCCTCCAGGTCAGATGACAGGTGTTGTACGGTCCTCCAGGTCAGATGACAGGTGTTGTACGGTCTCTCCAGGTCAGATGACAGGTGTTGTACGGTCCTCCAGGTCAGATGACAGGTGTTGTACGGTCCTCCAGGTCAGATGACAGGTGTTGTACGGTCCTCCAGGTCAGATGACAGGTGTTGTACGGTCTCTCCAGGTCAGATGACAGGTGTTGTACGGTCTCTCCAGGTCAGATGACAGGTTTTGTACGGCCCTGTTTTTCTGAATTGTATTATTTAAAATGGTAAATACAATTTTTTCCTTTTGTAACAATTATGTTTTTAGTTTTTTTATCGTTTTAAAATAGTATTTAATACATTCTGGAAATCATCTCGCGACCCCCCCTTTGGGAACCCATGATTTAGACAGTAACTTTTTACAGTGCAGGTGGGGTCATATTGAAATGATCACGTCATATATAATCATGTTGTCATTGATGAAAGATTTTTTTACACAATTTTAGCTGAATAGTAGGTAAGGTGACCACTTACCTTAAAACCCTAAAACAATTTAGTTACTTTAATTATAATGGTTTGGGACACCTGGGACCATCACGTGACGTCCTGATGGCTGGTAAAACAAATGTCTTGAGAACATCTTACAAACGTCCTAATATGGTCCTCAGTGACGTCCTGGTAACTTACAGGGAACTAGACAAAGGTCCTGAAATGGTCCTCAGTGACATCCTGGTAACTAGACAAAGGTCCTGAAATGGTCCTCAGTGACATATTGGTAACTTATAGGGAACTAGACAAAGGTCCCCAGAAAACGTTCCCTTAGGACCATCATGAAATGTCCCCTTGTGGTCATTGAATGTCCCATGGATAACGTCCTATCGGAACCAAATAGGAACCTTTTTGTAACTTTCCCTAAATACCCTAAATACTGTAGCTTATTATAATGTTACACTGAGACCAAACCGGGACCTGTACTGAACGTCCTCTTATGGTCCCGATAAAAACGTTCTCAGAATGTCTCTTGTTTTAAATGAACTCAAATAAGACTGGAATTGGATTGAAGGGTGTCACGATTGGGTGCATTGAGAGACCAAGGCGCAGCGCAGGGATAGTAGTTCGACATAGTATAAATAATAAAACAATGTAATATAAAAATACTATGTATATAGTAAAACAAAATGACGAACTATTACAACACAAAACACGAATAGACTACCATCACGTTCATAAAACACACTAATGGACAGACGTAAAGAAAACACACTTACTTCACCGTGACTGCGACATACATCGATAAGAACCCACATCCGAGTGAAGGACAGACTCAACATATATGGGATCCCTAATTAGAGACAATGCGGTGCAGCTGCCTCTAATTAGGGATCCAACCCAAACCCGACACAGAAACAGAAAAGAAAGACACTGTCAGACTCTGACCATAGCTACATAGAGAAGCAAATAGGCTTCTCTATGGCCAGCGCCTGACAAAGGGGGAGAACTCAATGTCAGTTAAATATTTGGAATTGACCCGAAACCTTGTTCCCACCCAGAAAGAGCTGGCTAGTAGACAAGATTAAATTGACCCCAGTCCTGTTTGTATGTCTCCCGGATGCTACGTACTCTGCAGAGAAAAAAAGTGTATGGAAATGATGGATTCAAAGAACACATTACTGATACGGAGTGGCTGCTAAAGGTCCTGTAGGTTCTGTGCACGAGCATGTACTTTACTCACAGTCTCTGCTCTAGTCGTAGAGAACAGGCTACACTGGAGAATTATGCTTGTTTAATAAAATTAGATAAAGGCAGAATCAATGTCTGCAAGATCACATAATGATAGTATTCTACCTAACAGAACCCAATGTAATATAATAGCATAACGTTACTGTGCTTTGATTAAAACTAAATACAGGTATGCTACATTTGTTAACACCATCTGTTTTAAAATTCACTCCCTGTAGGCTACATAATTCAAAACAGCACTGTAGGCTACTTCATTCAAAACAGCACTGTAGGCTACATAATTCAAAACAGCACTGTAGGCTACTTAGTTCAAAACAGCACTGTAGGCTACATAATTCAAAACAGCACTGTAGGCTACTTAATTCAAAACAGCACTGTAGGCTACATAATTCAAAACAGCACTGTAGGCTACTTAATTCAAAACAGCACTGTAGGCTACTTCATTCAAACAGCACTGTAGGCTACATAATTCAAAACAGCACTGTAGGCTACATAATTCAAAACAGCACTGTAGGCTACTTAATTCAAAACAGCACTGTAGGCTACATAATTCAAAACAGCACTGTAGGCTACTTAATTCAAAACAGCACTGTAGGCTACTTCATTCAAACAGCACTGTAGGCTACATAATTCAAAACAGCACTGTAGGCTACATAATTCAAAACAGCACTGTAGGCTACTTCATTCAAAACAGCACTGTAGGCTACATAATTCAAAACAGCAATGTAGGCTACATAATTCAAAACAGCACTGTAGGCTACATAATTCAAAACAGCACTGTAGGTTACTTCGAAACAACACTTTATAACTCAAGAAAATGCATAGTATATCCCCATGAAACTGATCAAGATTGTCAGGTCCTGACTAGAGTAAGATCTCTAGGCATCTCTCTGGTGGATGGAGGTTACTGTCAGGGCTTGACAGTAGGGGTGTCTAGGCAACTCTATGTTTTGTGTTTTTGTGTTGGTCAATTAGAGGCAGCTGCATTACGTTGTCTCTATTTAAGTTGATTATTGTGCCCACCTGTGTGTCGCACATCAGTTCCTGGTTTATGATCGCCTTTGTGTTGTTATTTTGATTACAAATAAAGGAATGTCTGCGTTCTACTGCTTAGCGCCTTGGGTCCGATCTAAGAACCTTGACAGAGATCAAATGGTTGGTATGCAGATGCTGCATGGACGTACATTCATGATTGACAGTGAGAAATGTGAGTTACAAACAATTGTGCATAATGTGGAGGTAAAGTCACACATGTGCAGAACGTAATTCGGATCCTGGAGAAAACGGATACAGGAGGGCGGGATGGGGCCTGACATGGGGGTTACCTACGGATCCGCAGCTGACCAATTATATAACTGCTACTATTAAAGGGGCAATCCGCAGTTCAAACAATAACAACTGTCACCACTTCTTGGAGAAAAAAAAGCTGAGAGTCACTTTATGGGAAACATCAACTGCATCTGGGCTGTGGCTTGCCTTCTCACAAACTACCAGTGTGGGCCTCTTGTGAAGGCATGGGCCAAGGAGCAATGAGCTACTACTGCAATGCATCTTTCTTTTTTTTTTGCTGTGACCATCCACATTGTCTAACACAAACACCACTGCTTATACTCCAAACACAAAATGTTGTAAAGAGTTTTTATTTACAGTGACAAGAGAACTGAAAAAATGTAACTGAATTATTTTAAATTATTGATTTATTAATTATTTGCAGATTTGTTGGTTTGTTTCTCTTTCATTAATTGAGAGATAAAGGAGCCTGTCCGTAGTTATTTAGTCTATCCTGCCTAATAATTTTGCATGTACACATATAAGTAGTACCAGACACAGAACACAATAATCAAATTACAAAAATCACTAACTGAACGGATGAACAGAATTTTCAACAAGAATGATTTAAAAAAACGATAGAAATATGATTATATGAATCTACTGATTACCTCAGTATATTAATGGTAAAACGAGCGACTTTGAGGCTAGTATGGGACGCGATCAGGAGAGGAAGCTGTGTATCGGGTAGGAAGTTGAGCGGAAGTGGGCGTTGCTACGTTGCAAAGGGTCTATATCCATTTAAAAATAAAAAAATGGGTGTAGCAATCGCATATTACTCACTGAAATATGCAACATTGATTACTTATTCCAATACATTGATGTCAAAATGTCACAAGAACCATCGTATATTGTTAGGCTACACAATATGCAGTCACTCACCAACGATTTATTATGGGCTGTTTTTATACGGATGTTATTGAATGTAACAAACTGGCTACCTACCTGTCATTCCAGAGATCCTCTCACTGACAGTAATAAAATAAATATATGTTCTTCTTTTTTTTTTACCAATTATATTTTAATGAATGTTTCTCTAATAATCTCCTACATATAGTGACACTGTAGGTGGCATTTTCAGCCAGACTCATTTTTAGACTTCGCTTGTTGCTCTTCAGGACGAATTTGAATGTTGCACAACTTGGCAGCCGTGTCGATGGAGGACTACCAAATACAAGTTGGTCTTAAATATCGCGTTTAAATAACAACTTCACTTAAATCAATTGTATGCTTCACATCGACACAACACGAAACTAATACATCAACTGCAACAGAGTTGGAGGTAATTATGATTGTTTTAGCTGACGTTACATGGACTTATTGACAAGTCTGTCTCTGCGACTGAGTTAGCTAGCCAGCTCGGCACCTAGCTCGTTAGCATTAGCAAGTTCAACAGTCGAGACAATCTGTCCGGTTTTGGTTTGCTAACATGTGCATATGCTAAGTATTTGTAACTAACAGCTGGTTGTTAGTTGGCTGCATTTGCAACATAGTGTAGGGTGTCTAATCAAAAACGCATATTTTGACCAATGGGTCAAATAATGGGAATTGTGTAGATGGCACTCCAAGAAAACCAATGTGGCCCAAACCTCATGTCTCAATCATAATCTGTTCTAAAGTTTGCGTTTTTACACTTGTAGGATGACTAGAATTAGGGTTACTACATCAATGGAGGCCAGAGGAAAAAGTGGTCAGAAATCTGGAAAAGAGCATCGCGTCAGTTTGGCTGGATTTACATTAAGGGTCCTGGCGACCTGGCAGACTCACTTTCCCGTTGAACTCGTCTTTATAAACTAATCTGTAGGACATAAAATGATAGCGGTAAAATGGATATTAATTTAGACATTTGACAGGTAGTATTTATATTGTAGGATACGGTTTTCATATTAATTCGAAATGAATGTGCTTTTCCCGAAGATTACTCACAAAAACAAGCGTTTCTCTTTGAAATGTCAGCGGAGTCTGGATACAGTCTGGATTCGAACCAGGGTGCTGTAGTGACGCCTCCAGCACTGAGATGCAGTGCCTTGGACCACTGCACCACTTGGGAGCCCCAAAGTGCATTAGGAAAATGTTCAGACCCATTGACATTATCCACATTTTGTTACTTTACAGCCTTATTCTAAAATGTATTAAATTGTTTTTTCCCCTCATCAATCTACACACAATACCCCATAATGACATCAATACCCCATAATGACATCAATCTACACACAATACCCCATAATGACATCAATACCCCATAATGACATCAATACCCCATAATGACATCAATCTACACACAATACCCCATAATGACATCAATACCCCATAATGACATCAATCTACACACAATACCCCATAATGACATCAATACCCCATAATGACATCAATCTACACACAATACCCCATAATGACATCAATACCCCATAATGACATCAATCTACACACAATACCCCACAATGACACCAATCTACACACAATACCCCATAATTACATCAATCTACACACAATACCCCACAATGACATCAATCTACACACAATACCCCACAATGACACCAATCTACACACAATACCCCACAATGACACCAATCTACACACAATACCCCACAATGACACCAATCTACACACAATACCCCACAATGACATCAATCTACACACAATACCCCACAATGACACCAATCTACACACAATAATCTATAATGACATCAATCTACACACAATACCCCATAATGACATCAATACCCCATAATGACATCAATACCCCGTAATGACATCAATCTACACACAATACCCCATAATGACATCAATCTACACACAATACCCCATAATGACATCAATCTACACACAATACCCCATAATGACACCAATCTACACACAATAATCTATAATGACACCAATCTACACACAATAATCTATAATGACACCAATCTACACACAATACCCCATAATGACATCAATACCCCAAAATGACACCAATCTACACACAATAATCTATAATGACAAAGCAAAAACTGATTTTTGCAAATGTATAAAAAATATTAACTGAAATATCACATTAACACACACTGGGGGGCAAAAGTTTGGAACTTTACTCATTCAAGGGGTTTAATTTATTTGCAGTGAAGACATCAAAACTATGACATAACACATATGGAATCATATAGTAACCAAAAAAGTATTAAACAAATCCAAATATAGATTCTTCAAATAGCCACCCTTTGCCTTGATGACAGCTTTGCACACTCTTGGCATTCTGTCAACCAGCTTCACCTGGAATGCTTTTCCATCAGTCTTGAAGGACTTCCCACATATGCTGAGCACTTGTTGGCTGCTTTTCCTTCACTGTTGTCCGACTCATCCCAAACCATCTAAATTTGGTTGAGGTTTCAGGTTCAATGGGGAGCGTTGCTGCACAGCTTTTTTCAGGTCTCTCCAGAGATGTTCGATCGGGTTTAAGTCCAGGCTCTGGCTGGGCCACACAAGGACATTCATAGACTTGTTCCAGTAGCCACTCCTGCGTTGTCTTGGCTGTGTGCTTAGGGTCGTTGTCCTGTTGGAAGGTGAACCTTCGTCCCAGTCTGAGGTCCTAAGTGCTCAGAGTGTTTGCCACCCGCGGAAACAACTTTGAAGACCATAACCACGAAATGGAAAATCCTCAATGTTTTAACGAAAAACATGCATCGATGTCAACAGAGTTACGGATGTATTAGGTCACGGATGTATTAGGTCACGAAACCCAAATTTTGGGATATTATGCAAATTATAAATTAGAGTAAGAGCCCAACGATTCAGAATATTTAATATCATTTTTGTCTTGGTGTAAAATGTATTTAATTTAATTGTCTTGGTAAAATGTATTTTTTCACCCACTGGACACTACATAGTGTTAGCACACACTTACTGAACCCAGAGGCGCAACATCGCAAGACATCCGGGAACGCTTGCAAAACAGACCAAAGGTACTAGGTGTGTTTGAGAAGTTACATTTTTTCCCTTAGTTGTTAATTTTCTCGGAATCTAAAGGCACAACCTAGATTCAGCCAATGGCTTAAGAATCAATCAATCAAATTGACGGTACAGTTGAAACCGGGGTTCATTCATGAAGAGAACACTTCTCTAGAGTGCCTGTGGCCGTTTAAGGTGGGCATTTGCCCAATGAAGTCTCTTACGACGGCAAACTGCAGTCAGGTCAAGATCCTGGTGAGGATGATGAGCACGCAGATGAGCTTCCCTGAGACAGTTTGTGCAGATATTCTTCGGTTCTGCAAACCCACAGTTTCATTAGCTGACCGTGTGGCTGGTCTCAGACGATCCCGCAGGTGAAGAAGCCAGATGTGGAGGTCCTAGGCTGGAGTGGTTACATGTGGTCTGTGATTTTGAGGCCGGTTGGACGTACTGCCAAATTCTCTAAAATAACATTGGAGGCGGCTTATGGTAGAGAAATTAACATTCAATTCTCTGGCAACGGCTTTTGTGGATATTCCTGAAGTCAACATGCCACTTGCACGCTCCCTCAACTTGAGACGTCTGTGGCATTGTGTTGTGACACAACTGCACATTTTAGTGGCCTTTCCTTGTCCCCAGCACAAGGTGCACCTATGTAATGATCGTGCTGTTTAATTCGCTTCTTGATATGACACACCTTTCAGGTGGATGGATTATCTTGGCAAAGGAGAAATGCTCACTAACAAGGATGTAAACATATTTGTGAATTTTATTTTAGAGAAATAAGCTTTTTGTGCATATGGAAAATTTCTGGGATCTTTTATTTCAGCTCACAAAACATGGGACCAATATTTTACATGTTGCGTTGATATTTCTGTTCAGTATATGTAGCTCTTTACCTTACCAATAATAATCATATTCTACCCCTCTTCTCTCCCTCACAGCCATGGCAGCGTTGTCGGAGGAGGTGCTGCTGGTGGTGAAGAGGGTCCGACAGAGGAAGCAGGATGGGACGCTCTACCTGATGGCAGAGAGGATAGCCTGGGGACCAGAGGGGAAAGATCGTTTCACCGTCAGCCACCTGTATGCTGACATACGCTGTAAGTACTGAGTACCAGGCTACCGGTAAAAACAGCTCACGCAACACTTTGGCTTGGCTCAGTGTTGTGAAAGGGTAGTCTATCTGTGCTGGTCTGGATAGTTTCTGAAGCCGTGCTGGAAGGAAAATAATATTTTCAAGCACGGTACTGTGAAGAGTAAAAGAGTTTCCTTGCTATGAATGGTTGCATTGATTGTTTAGATCAGTGATTCCCAAACGTTTTATAGTCCCGTACCCCTTCAAACATTCAACCTCCAGCTGCACCCCCTCTAGCACCAGGGTCAGCGTGAGACACTATACGATACATTTATTAAACATAAGAATGAGTGTTGAGTTTTTGTCACAACCGGCTCGTGGGAAGTGACAAAGAGTTCTTATAGGACCAGGACACAAATAATAATATAAAAATAATCAGTTATTTAGCCATCTGACATATAAAACCTTATTTGTTCATCAACAATGGTGATATCTCACCACAGATTAATGAGAAGGGTGAAAGGATGCACATAACTCTGCAATGTTGGGTTGTATTGGAGAGTCTCAGTCTTAAATGATCTTCCACACACAGTCTGTGCCTGTATTTAGTTGTCATGCTAGTGAGGGCTGAGAATCTACTCTCACAGAGGTAGGTGGTTGCAAAGGTGCATCAGTGTCTTAACAGCACGATTTGCCAAGGCAGGATACTCTGAGCGCTGCCCTATCCAGAAATCTGGCAGTGGCTTCTGATTAAAATCTATTTTCACAGAACCGCTTGTTGCAATTTCGATGAGGATCTCTTGTTCAGATATCGGTAAGTGGACTGGAGGCAGAGCATGAAAGGGATAACGAATCCAGTTGTTTGTGTCGTCCGTTTCAGGAAGTACCTGCGTAATTGTGCACTCAGCTCACTCAGGTGCTTCACATTTGACATTGTCTGTAAGCTTGAGTTCATTTGCACACAAAACAAATCTTACAATGATGGAAAGACCTGTGTGTTGTCCTTGTTAATGCAGACGGAGAAGAGCTCCAACTTCTTAATCATAGACAGAATGTTGTCCCGCACATTGAATATAGTTGCAGAGAGTCCCTGTAATCCTAGATACAGATCATTCAGGTGAGAAAAAACATCACCCTGATTGGCCAGTCGTGTGAGAAACTCGTCATCATGCAAGCGGTCAGACAAGTGAAAATTATGGTCAATAAAGAAAACTTTAAGCTCGTCTCTCAATTTAAGAAAAACGTGTCAATACTTTGCCCCTTGATAACCAGCGCACTTCTGTATGTTGTAAAATCATTACATTGTCGCTGCCCATATCATTGCATAATGCAGAAAATACACGAGTGGATGCTGCAGTGAACCCAAGTGGCGTCGGCAGCAACTGCTTGCACGCACGTTACCACTCCACTATGTCTCCCTGTCATGGCTTTAGCGCCATCAGTACAGATACCAACATATCTTGACCACCAAAGTCCATTTGAAGTCACAAAGCTGTCCAATACTTTAAAAATATCTTCTCCTGGTTTCCAGTGATTTGCAGAAGACGATGTCTTCCTTAATTGACCCCCATAAACGTAACGGACATATACCAGGAACTGTGCCAGGCCTGCCACGTCTGTTGACTCATCCAGCTGTAACGCACAGAATTCACTGACTTGTATGCGAAGCAGTAATTGTTTCAAAACATCTCCTGCCATGTCACTGATGCGTTATGAAAGTGTTGTTTGACGAAGGCATTGTTTTTTGGGCCTTTTCCCCCAGCATTGGTTCAGCCATATCCGCGGCAGCAGGAAGAATGAAGTCCTCCACAATAGTATGGGGTTTGTCTGTCCTAGACACTCGGTAGTTCACCATATAAGTCGCTTCTTATTAATGCTATCTGTTGCTTTTATACATGTCTTACTACTCAAAAGACGTCTTAATTCTCACTCAAAAAGCTCCTGTGGCTTATTTTTCTAAATTGTCATGTTTCTAAATGTCTGCACAAGAGTGAAGGTTTCATCGAGTTGTGAGTTAGTACTTTTGCACATATAACACAGTGTGGCTGAGGAAAAGCACAACTCCCAATATAACTGAACCCCAAATCAATGTAGTTCTCATCATATTTGCGCCTCTTCGATGGTCCAACGTCCCTGTCTGTTGTTCGGTGCTTCCCCAGGTAAGGAGAGCAGGTTTGGCTGCATCAGATTCACAACTCAGTGTCCATGCTAGCTGGGCTAACAACTGTAGAATTACTGATGCTAGCATTGGATGTGCTCGTAGAAGCAGAACAACTTGTGTCATGGACAGGTGCAGGTGTAGTACTGCTGGTAGTAGCAGTTCTACCAGTAGAGCTGCTATGTGTCTCTATGGACGCAGGCCTTACTTTTTTTAACCATTTATACATTTTAGAACAAACTGAATGAGCAGCAGCTACGTTTGGCTTCATACGGACCGTTAGTGGAATTACCACCAGAGAGTAACGGTTAATGTGTTTTGATGTTAATTATTTGACTTGGCTACCTGTATTTGACATTAGGTTGTTATTTCACTGAACACTAGATGGTTTAATTTTATTTTTGTCAGTGAAACGCAGTCCCGGATTGGAATCCAGGCTGTATCACATCTGGCCGTGATTGGGAGTCCCATAGGGCAGTGCACAATTGGCCCAGCGTCGTCTAGGTTTGGCCGGGGTAGGCTGTCATTGTAAATAAGAATTTGTTCTTAACTGACTTGCCTAGTTAAATAAAATAAAAAATGAGGCTACTCGGCCGAGAAAAAAACCTCACCCAAATATATATATATATATATATATATATATATATATATATAACCATGTTGGAAAATCTAAATGGACTGTTTGAAAATGTGAATAAAATTTTTATTTGGCGTACCCCAGATTCATTGCCAGTTTATTTGGCGTACCCCAGATTCATTGCCAGTTTATTTGGCGTACCCCAGATTCATTGCCAGTTTGGGAATAGCCAGTTTAGATGATAGCAGACCTAAGCCTTTCTTCTCCCCACCCTGTGCAGGTCAGAAGATCAGCCCAGACGGCAAGGCCAAGATTCAGCTGCAGTTGATCCTCCACACGGGGGAGAGCATCAACTTCCACTTCTCCAACGAGAGCACTGCTCTGAAGGACCGCGATGCAGCCAAAGATCTCCTCCAGCAGCTGCTGCCCAAGTTCAAGAAGAGGGCTAACAAGGAATTAGAAGAGAAGAACAGGTAAGGAACAAATGACATGATCCCCTTAACGGAACCAAACAGGGAGGGACTTACCTGAATGACATGATCCCCTTAACGGAACCAAACAGGGAGGGACTTACCTGAATGACATGATCCCCTTAACGGAACCAAACAGGGAGGGACTTACCTGAATTACATGATCCCCTTAACGGAACCAAACAGGGAGGGACTTACCTGAATTACATGATCCCCTTAACGGAACCAAACAGGGAGGGACTTACCTGAATTACATGATCCCCTTAACGGAACCAAACAGGGAGGGACTTACCTGAATGACATGATCCCCTTAACGGAACCAAACAGGGAGGGACTTACCTGAATTACATGATCCCCTTAACGGAACCAAACAGGGAGGGACTTACCTGAATTACATGATCCCCTTAACGGAACCAAACAGGGAGGGACTTACCTGAATTACATGATCCCCTTAACGGAACCAAACAGGGAGGGACTTACCTGAATTTGTCCATTAGAAAGACTTCTGTTCGTTGCAGTGTTGTGCGACTAATGAATACACCACAGATCTCTGTTTGAACCTCACGGAAAGATTACATTTAGCCTTAACTATCTTGGAATCCAAGATGGCGTAATCAGTGCAGACGTGTTTTTTTGTTGTTGTCCCGTCTAAATAGTTTGTAGTAGTTTGTAATTTGTCTTTACATACATTTTTATTTTGTTCCCGATTTACCCCTCCTGCAAGCCACCTTACCCAACGTGATACGGATCAAATATCAAATATCGGATCAAATATCCGTACTTTTTCCACTATTTAACTGAACCGCAGTCAAAAGTTAGCCTGCTAGCTAGCTTGCTAACCAGCCATCGCTAACCACTGCTAGCGGTCATCACCTCCGCTCTAGCTGTTGAGCCAGCTTTCAATTCGGACAATATTGCCAGTCTGCTCAGCGCGCTACCAACCCAGCGCTTAGACGGCGCTTATCGGACTGCGTTCCCTTCCACTTCACCGGATTTCCACTGAAAGTACCGGACCACCACACCGGATCATCACAGCTAGCTAGCTGCATTCGACTGACCGACGTCTATAGCTAAGCTCCATTGTCTACATGCTACCAAGGCTAGCGTGAGCTAGGCCCATCTCCCGGACATCCGACGTGTGCTAGCTACTCTCCCGGGCTCCAGTACCTTTATCAACCTACCTGGACCTTCTACTGTCGACACGGAGCCCCACCGAGCCACCGTGACTGGCCTGCCGACGTAATTGTCCGACGTGGTCTCAACAGGGTTCTCCTCTGCTACGTCGCTGAAGATACATCTGCTAGCTCCGGACTGCTAACACTCTGAACGCCGTGCCATAGAACTGATTCCCCGGCTCACCACTTTGCTTTTTCATCGGATCCTACGCTTGTTCAGCTCCACAGCTGATGCCTGCAGGACTGTTTGGTTTTATGGTATTTATTTATGTTTAACTACCAGGCCTCAGGTCCTGTGTGTAGTACATCACTTTTTCTAACTGACCCTCTTTGTCCATTCACCTCCATTACCCGTCGTTGTCTTAGCTCTCTTAATTAACTGTTATCTTTTATTTTTATTAATTTTTTGCCCTCTTCTTATTTCAATATGCCTTGTCTTTTGTTGTTTAGGTTAGCTATTATTGTTTTATTTCACTGTAGAGCCCCCAGTCCTGCTCAACATGCCTCTGATAGCTCCTTTGTCCCTCCCCCCACACATGCGGAGACCTCATCTGGCTTAACTGGTGTCTCCAGAGATGCAACCTCTCTCTTCATTACCCAACGCCTAGGTTTACCTCCACTGAACTCACATCCTACCATACCCTTGTCTGTACATTATGCCCTTAACCTATTCCACCACGCCCAGAAATCTGCTCCTTTTATTTTATGTAGCCAACGTACTAGACGTCCAGTTCTGAAAGCCCTCAGCCGAATATTGATTCTATTACTCCTCTGTTCCTCTGGTGATGTAGAGGTAAACCCAGGTCCTATAACCCCCAGTACTACACCTATTCCCCAGGCGCTCTCATTTGTTGATTTCTGTAACCGTAAAAGCCTCGGTTTCATGCATGTTAACATTAGAAGCCTCCTCCCTAAGTTTGACTTATTCACTGCTTTAGCACACTCCGCCAACCCGGATGTTCTAGCTGTGTCTGAGTCCTGGCTTAGGAAGGCCACCAAAAATTCGGAAATTTCCATCCCCAACTACAACATTTCCCGTCAAGATAGAACTGCCAAAGGTGGCGGAGTTGCAATCTACTGCAGAGATAACCTGCAGAGTTCTGTCATACTGTCCAGGTCTGTGCCCAAACAGTTTGAGCTTCTACTCTTAAAAATCCACCTTTCCAGAAATAAGTCTCTCACTGTTGCCGCCTGTTACAGACCCCCCTCAGCCCCCAGCTGTGCCCTGGACTCCATATGTGAATTGATTGCCCCACATCTATCTTCAGAGTTTGTACTGTTAGGTGACTTAAACTGGGATATGCTTAACACCTCGGCTGTACTTCAATCTAAGATTGATGCCCTCAATCTCACGCAAATTATCAAGGAACCCACCAGGTACAACCCAAAATCCGTAAACATGGGTACCATTATTGATATCATTCTGACTAACTTGCCCTCCAAATACACCTCCTCTGTTTTCAACCAGGATCTCAGCGATCACTGCCTCATCGCCTGCGTTCGCAATGGGTCAGCGGTCAAACGACCACCCCTTATCACTGTCAAACGCTCCCTAACACACTTTTGTGAGCAGGCCTTTCTATTTGATCTGGCCCAGGTATCCTGGAAGGATATTGACCTCATCCCGTCAATAGAGGATGCCTGGTTGTTCTTTAAAAGTGCTTTCCTCTCCATCCTAAATAAGCATGCCCCTTTCAAAAAACGTAGAACTAAGAATAGATATAGCCCGTGGTTCACCCCAGACTTGACTGCACTAGACCAACACAAAAACATCCTGTGGCGCACTGCATTAGCATCGAACAGCCCCCGCGATATGCAGCTATTCAGGGAAGTCAGGAACAAGTACACACAGTCAGTTAGAAAAGCAAAGGCCAGCTTTTTCAAACAGAAATTTGCTTCCTGTAGTACTAACTCCAAAAAGTTCTGGGACACTGTTAAATCCATGGAGAATAAGAGCACCTCCTCCCAGTTGCCCACTGCATTGAGGCTCGGAAACACTGTTACCAACGATAAATCCACGATTATCGAAAATTTCAATAAGCATTTTGCTACGGCTGGCCATGCTTTCCACCTGGCTACCCCTACCCCGGCCAACAGCTCTGCACCCTCGGCAGCTACTTGCCCAAGCCCCCCCCGCTTCTCCTTCACCCAAATCCAGACGGCTGATGTTCTGAAAGAGCTGCTAAGTCTGGACCCCTACAAATCTGCTGGGCTAGATAATCTGGACCCTCTCTTTCTGAAATTATCAGCCAAAATTGTTGCAACACCTATCACTAGCCTGTTCAACCTCTCTTTCGTATCGTCTGAGATCCCTAGAGATTGGAAGGCTGCCGCGGTCATCCCCCTCTTCAAAGGAGGAGACACTCTAGACCCAAACTGTTATAGACCAATATCCATCCTGCCCTGCCTTTCTAAAGTTTTCGAAAGCCAAGTTAACAAACAGATAACTGACCACTTCGAATCCCACCGTACCTTCTCTGCTATGCAATCTGGTTTCCGAGCTGGTCATGGGTGCACCTCAGCTACGCTCAAGGTACTGAACGACATCATTACCGCCATCGATAAAAGACAGTACTGTGCAGCCGTTTTCATCGACCTGGCCAAGGCTTTCGACTCTGTCAATCACCGCATTCTTATTGACAGACTCAATAGCCTTGGTTTCTCAAGTGACTGCCTTGCCTGGTTCTCTAACTACTTTGCAGACAGAGTTCAGTGTGTCAAATCGGAGGGCCTATTGTCCGATCCTCTGGCAGTCTCTATGGGGGTGCCACAGGGTTCAATTCTTGGGCCAACCCTTTTCTCTATATACATCAACGATGTCGCTCTCGCTGCTGGTGACTCTCTGATCCATCTCTATGCAGATGACACCATTCTGTATACATCTGGCCCCTCTTTGGATACTGTGTTTACTAACCTTCAATCAAGCTTCAATGCCATACAACACTCCTTCCGTGGCCTCCAACTGCTCTTAAACGCTAGTAAAACTAAGTGCATGCTTTTCTATCGTACGCTGCCAGCACCCGCCCACCGGACTATCATCACTACTCTCGACGGATCCGAATTAGAATACGTGGACACCTACAAATACCTAGGCATCTGGTTAGACTATAAACTCAACTTCCAGACTCACATCAACCATCTCCAATCCAAAATTAAATCCAGAATTGGCTTCCTATTTCGCAACAGAGCCTCCTTCACTCATGCTGCCAAACATGCCCTTGTAAAACTGACTATCCTACCGATCCTTGATTTTGGCGATGTCATTTACAAACTAGCCTCCAACACTCTACTTAGCAAATTGGATGTAGTCTATCACAGTGCCATCCGTTTTGTCACCAAAGCCCCATACACTACCCATCACTGCGACCTGTATGCTCTCGTTGGCTGGCCTTCATTATATATTCGTCGCCAAACCCACTGGCTCCAGGTCATCTACAAGTCTTTGTTAGGTAAATCCCCGCCCTATCTCAGCTCACTGGTCACTATAGCAACACCCACCCGTAGCATGCGCTCCAGCAGGTTTATCTCTCTGGTCACCCCCAAAGCCAACACCTCCTTTGGCCGCCATTCCTTCCAGTTCGCTGCTGCCAATGACTGGAACGAATTGCAAAAATCATTGAAGCTAGAGGTTCCTATCTCCCTCAATAACTTTAAGCATCAGTTGTCAAAGCTGCTTATCGATCACTGCACCTGTATATAGCCCTTCTGTATATAGCCCACACTACTACCTCATCCCTATATTTATTTTTGTTTATTTCACTAATCTTGCACTCCAGTATCTCTATTTGCACATCAAAATTTGCACATCCTTCATTCCTGTGTTAATGATGATAATTCTGTAATTTATTTTACCACTATAGTCTATTTATTGTCCTACCTCCTAACCTTACTGCATTTTTGCACTACATTTTGCACTCTGTATATAGATTTTCTATTGTTTTTTTTTTTTTTGACTGTTTGTTTAATGTGTAACTCTGTGTTGTTTTTGTCGCACTGCTTTGCTTTGTCTTGGCCAGGTCGCAGTTGCAAATGAGAACTTGTTCTCAACTGACCTACCTGGTTAAATAAAGGTGAAATAAAAAAAAAATAAAAAACTAGATTACATTTAGCCTTAACTAGATTACATTTAGCCTTAACTAGATTACATTTAGACTTAACTAGATTACACTTAGCCATAACTAGATTACACTTAGCCATAACTAGATTACACTTAGCCATAACTAGATTACACTTAGCCATAACTAGATTACACTTAGCCTTAACTAGATTACACTTAGCCTTAACTAGATTACACTTAGCCTTAACTAGATTACACTTAGCCATAACTAGATTACACTTAGCCATAACTAGATTACACTTAGCCTTAACTAGATTACACTTAGCCTTAACTAGATTACACTTAGCCTTAACTAGATTACACTTAGCCTTAACTAGATTACACTTAGCCTTAACTAGATTACACTTAGCCTTAACTAGATTACACTTAGCCTTAACTAGATTACATTTAGCCTTAACTAGATTACATTTAGCCTTAACTAGATTACACTTAGCCTTAACTAGATTACACTTAGCCATAACTAGATTACACTTAGCCTTAACTAGATTACATTTAGCCTTAACTAGATTACACTTAGCCATAACTAGATTACACTTAGCCTTAACTAGATTTTGCTTATGTGCTCTTAGAACTTTGCTGATAACCTCTGACTAGAATATGTTTTTGAGTGAAGAACCAACCATAGGCTGTTTGTTTGTTTGTTTTCCTCTGTAGAATGTTACAGGAAGATCCAGTGCTGTTCCAGCTGTACAAGGATCTGGTAGTGTGTCAGGTGATCAGCGCTGAGGAGTTCTGGGCTAATCGGCTGAGCATAAACAACTTGGACCACTCCCTCTCCAACAACAAGCAGGAAGTGGGCATCTCGGCAGCCTTCCTGGTGAGCTCAGCGATAATAATGTCTGCGTCCCAAGTGGCACCCTGTTCCCAATGGGCTTTGGTCAAAAGTAGTGCATTGTAAATGGAATGGTCAAACTGTTCCTGTTTATCTGTTTCTAGCCCATGCTGACACCAATCCAAAGTGCAGGGACTACTGCACCAGTGTACAATTCTGGAGATAACAGATTTTTGGGACACGAGTGTGAATGGTAGAGGTGGAGAATGGATCAAATGGTCATATATTTGTGTTATTTCAGGCAGACATCCGGCCCCAGACAGATGGCTGTAACGGCCTTAGATACAACCTTACCTCTGACATTATCGAGTCAATCTTCAGAACGTACCCTGCAGGTAAGATACCTCAGGTTCTCTGTCATGGAAACCAATGAGAAGAGTTAAAAACAATGTTGTCACTTCACCTACTTGGTGCTCGACCCGTAATGATTGACCGTGCATGCTGGTACTTTGGGCCCTGTTGGAATACATCTCCAATAAATATATGCATGTATGACTAAGTTGCTTTAAATAAAAGTGTCTGCTAAATGACATATATTTTATATTATATACACAGAGTGTACAAAGCATTTAGGATATTCCTAATATTGAGTTGCACCCCTTTTTGCCCTCAGAACAGTGTCAATTTGTCGGGGCATGGACTCTACAAGGTGTCGAAAGCGTTCCACAGGGATGCTGGCCCATGTTGACTCCAATGCTTCCCACAGTTGTGTCAAGTTGGCTGGACGTTCTTTGGATGGTGGACCATTCTTGGTACACATGGGAAACGGTTGAGCGTGGAAAAACCCAGAAACGTTGCAGTTCTTGACACAAACCCGTGTGCCTGGAAACTACTACCATACCCTGTTCAAAGGCACTTCAATATTTTGTCTTGCTCATTCACTCTCTGAATGTCACACAATCATGTCTCAAGGCTTAAACATCCTTCTTTAACCTGTCTCCTCCCCTTCATCTACACTGATTGAAGTGGATTTAACAAGTGACATCAATAAGGGATCATAGCTTTCAGCTGGTCAGTCTGTCATGTTAAAAGCAGGTGTTACTAATGTTTTGTCCACTCAGTATGTTACCTTCGAATGCAGCTTTTCTACCTCACTTCCTTAGTTATCCCTGATCTGTAAATGATTGGATAAGGGAAGGTAACCAACCAGATCAGTGATTACATAAATAATGTATTCAAACAGGGCATGTTTTTTGGGAATAACACTTGTCATTGACAAACTTAACGTTTCCTCCCAGTGAAACAGAAGTATGGTGAGAACGTTCCTCATAACATGACAGAGAAGGAGTTCTGGACGCGGTTCTTCCAGTCCCACTACTTCCACAGAGACCGCATCAACACGGGCCTGCAGGACATCTTCTCAGAGTGTGCCAAGCAAGACGAGAAGGGTACAAACACTCCTCACAATGGGCTTATAGTCTTCTGGTTATTTTTTTTTTTCATAGAGATAAGGGAATGTCTACTCACTTGCTGGATTGGACCAGCTCCTTTTTATTATATTAGTTGTGTCTAAAGCCTCTAGCTTCTACACGTTCTAATGATGGGTATGTGTTGATGCTGTAATTATTAGTGTCAGTTTAATGATACACCTTTCTGCAGGCCTGAAGTCCATGGTGGTCCAAGGAGTAAAGAACCCAATGGTGGACCTGCTGTCATTGGAGGACAAGTCATTAGACGAGGTGATGTTACGTTATTGTGCACCTTACACAATTAGGAACCAAACAGGATCTACCTGAATTTGTCCAATAGAAACTCTTAATTTTGTTGCAATGTTTTTTTTTGCTAATGAATACATCCCTGAGGTGTGTTCATTAGGACACACTGTAGCAGTGCCTAAAATTAACACCTGCCAAATGCGGTTATATTTGGGCTTTGGTGGGTAAGATGTTTATTTACAAGTGCAAGCATTTCACTATTTTCACAAATAGTCAAGTATGATCACATTTATAGTAAAATAAATGCTGCACTAGCTGTTTTCAAAGTATTTCTGCCTTTTTGTTTCATAGCTGGTAAATTGATCCACAAAGTCAAACTAGAAATCCTCGCACTGCAACACTACCTGGCAGGGGGCTGTGTGCACGTGAAGACCTGGGGAAAGATTCCATTTTAGAAGCGCTGTGCACAGGCATACAAGTTGGAAATGTACTTGAAACAAAAGTGAGACTTTGTCCTTGTGTTTCTTAGCTAAATAATAATAATCCGGGAATGATTTCTGTAATTAGAATATTACATATCTTAAACTTGATTGCTGACAAGCAAAACGTTTGTGGACTATGTCAACATTGGACTAATGAAACAAATGCCAACATATCTTCTCTACTACACCATACTGTATCTACAGCATGTGTGTCTCTTCACAGTCCCTGCTGTTCCATAAGGTGTATTTTTTTATTTGTGTTTTAAATCTGATACTACTGCTTGCATGAGTTACCTGATGTGGAATAGAGTTGCATGTAGTCATGTCTCTGTAGTACTGTGCACCTCCCATAGTCTGTTCTGGATTGTGAAGAGACCCCTGGTGGCATGTCTTGTGGGGTATGCATGGTTCTCTGAGCATTCAACATGTCAATACTTCTCAGAAGTACAAGTAGTGATGAAGTCAATCTCTCCTCTACTTTGAGCCAGGAGAAATTGACATGCATATTATTAATGTTAGCTCTTTTAAGGACCAGCTTTGCTGCCCTGTTCTTGGCCAATTGTAATTTTCTTAAGTTCCACTTTGTGGCACCTGACGACACGATTGCACAGTAGTCCAGGTGTGACAAAATTAAGGCCTGTAGGACCTGCCTTGTTGATAGTGTTGTTAAACTAGAGCCTGTAGGACCTGTCTTGTTGATAGTGATGTCAAGAAAGCAGAGCAGCGCTATATTATGGACAGACCTCTCCCCATCTTAGCTACTGTTGCATCAATATGTTTTGACCATGACAGTTTACAATCCAGGGTTACTCCAAGCAGTTTAGACTCAACTTGCTCAATTTCCACATTATTTATTTGAGGTTTAGGGTTTAGTTAAGGATTTGTCCCAAATACAAAGCTTTTAGTTTGAAGTATTTAGGACTAACTTTTTTCATGCCATTCTGAAACTGCCTGCAGCTCTTTGTTAATTGTTGCAGTGAATTCACTTGCTGTGTGCATAGTGCTAAGTCATTGGCATACATAGACAAACAGGCTATATTCAGAGCCAGTGGCTGGTCATTTAGTAAAGATTGGAAAAGGTAAGGGGCCTAGACAGCTGCCCTGGGGAATGCCTGACTCTACCTGGATTTTGCAGGAGTGGCTTCCATTAAAGAATACCCTCTGTGTTCTTTTAGACAGGCAATAGAACACAGATCCTTTTGGTTCAGATAGTACCTCACTGTTTCACTCTTTCGTGCCGTTTTCACAACTCCACTTATAATCTTTGGATAGCACAAAATGCAGGTGGTATTTTGTTGAATGTTGGAGATGTTGTGAGCGTTCATTCACATTCTAATGCTGCCTGCCAGCTTACCCTCACCAATTCTTAACCTTAACCATAAGGTGGGAATACAGTTGGTCCTCTGTGGCTCTGTTGGTAGAGCAAGGGTCTTGGGTTTGATTCCCAGAGGGGCTACCATACGTAAAATCGATGCACCTTCTACGCCCAACACTAATCACTGTCCTCTCTCCAGGGTTATGGGTCTAACTCCACAGCGCCGTCTACGTCCAACACTAACAAGACCGTGAAGGAGAACAGTAACTCTGCCATAATCAAAAGGTTCAACCACCACAGTACCATGGTGCTGGCCGCAGGCTCCAGAAAGAACGCGTGAGCTGAGGATTAAGTACTTTCTCAAAAGTGATCTTCTCTATGTTTCACTGCAGACCTGTGTGCTAAGCTAGCTGTCTGTCTGTCTGTCTGTCTTCATAGGGACGTTCCTAATGATCCGGCCTGTGAGACTAGCAGTACAGATGGAAACTCTAGGGACTCAGACTTCTTCCAACCACCCATTAAGAAGGTATGATCATCTGTTATTGTGAAGGCAAATCCTACAAGATAAAGGCTTGCTTAACGCTGAGCTTTATAAATATACAATAAACAAATATAAACGCAACATGCAACAATTTCAAATATTTTCTGGAGTTACAGTTAATTTAAATAAGTAAATTAGGCCCTAATCTATGGATTTCTCTTGACTGGGAATACAATAAACATATTTTGGTCACGGATACCATAAAAAAAAAAAAAAATAGGGGTGTGGATCAGAAAAGCACCATTTGCCTCATGCAGTGCATCGTATCTCCTTCGCATAGATTGATCAGGCTGTTGATTGTGGAATGTTGTCCCACTCCTCTTCAATGGCTTGGCGAAGTTGCTGGATATTGGCGGGAACTGGAACACGCTGCCACAGGGTTCAATTCTTGGGCCAACCCTTTTCTCTATATACATCAACGATGTCGCTCTCGCTGCTGGTGACTCTCTGATCCATCTCTATGCAGATGACACCATTCTGTATACATCTGGCCCCTCTTTGGATACTGTGTTAACTAACCTTCAAACAAGCTTCAATGCCATACAACACTCCTTCCGTGGCCTACAACTGCTCTTAAACGCTAGTAAAACTAAGTGCATGCTTTTCTATCGAACGCTGCCAGCACCCACCCACCGGACTATCATCACTACTCTCGACGTATCCGAATTAGAATATGTGGACACCTACAAATACCTAGGCATCTGGTTAGACTATAAACTCAACTTCCAGACTCACATCAACCATCTCCAATCCAAAATTAAATCCAGAATTGGCTTCCTATTTCGCAACAGAGCCTCCTTCACTCATGCTGCCAAACATGCCCTTGTAAAACTGACTATCCTACCGATCCTTGATTTCGGCGATGTCATTTACAAACTAGCCTCCAACACTCTACTTAGCAAATTGGATGTAGTCTATCATAGTGCCATCCGTTTTGTCACCAAAGCCCCATACACTACCCACCACTGCGACCTGTATGCTCTCGTTGGCTGGCCTTCACTATATATTCGTCGCCAAACCCACTGGCTCCAGGTCATCTATAAGTCTTTATTAGGTAAATCCCCGCCCTATCTCAGCTCACTGGTCACCATAGCAACACCCACCCGTAGCATGCGCTCCAGCAGGTATATCTCACTGGTCACCCCCAAAGCCAACACCTCCTTTGGCCGCCATTCCTTCCAGTTCGCTGCTGCCAATGACTGGAACGAATTGCAAAAATCATTGAAGCTAGAGGTTCCTATCTCCCTCAATAACTTTAAGCATCAGCTGTCAAAGCTGCTTATCGATCACTGCACCTGTATATAGCCCTTCTGTAAATAGCCCACCCTGCTACCTCATCCCCATATTTATTTTTGTTTATTTTCACTAATCTTGCACTCCAGTATCTCTATTTGCACATCATAATTTGCACATCCTTCATTCCTGTGTTAATGATAATTTCTGTAATTTATTTCTACTCTATAGTCTATTTATTGTCCTACCTCCCAACCTTACTGCATTTTTGCACTACATTTTGCACTCTGTTTATAGATTTTCTATTGTGTTTTTGACTGTTTGTTTAATGTGTAACTCTGTGTTGTTTTTGTTGTCGCACTGCTTTGCTTTGTCTTGGCCAGGTCGCAGTTGCAAATGAGAACTTGTTCTCAACTGACCTACCTGGTTAAATAAAGGTGAAATAAAATAAATAAAAAATACACGTTGATCCAGAGCATCCCAAACATGCTCAATGAGTGACATGTCTGGTGAGTATGCAGGCCATGGAAGAACTGGGACATTTTCAGCTTCTAGGAATTGTGTACAGATGCTACATGGGGCCGTGCATTATCATGCTGAAACATGAGGTGATGAATGGCACGACATCGGGCCTCAGGATCTCGTCACGGTATCTCTGTGCATTCAACTTGGAATCAATAAAATGCTATTGTGTTCGTTGTCTATCTTATTCCTGCCCATACCATAACCCCACTGGTACCATGGGACACTGTTCACAACGTTGACATCAGCAAACTGCTTTGCCACATGACTCCATACACGGGGTTTGCAATTGTGAGGCTGGTTAAACGTACTGCCAAATTCTCTAAAATGACATTGGAGGTGGCTTATGGTAGAGAACTGAACATTAAATTATCTGACAACAGCTCTGGTGGACATTCCTGCAAACAGCATGCCAGTTAGACGCTCCCTCAACATTTGTGGCATTGTGTTGAGACAACTGCACGTTTTAGATTGGCCTTTTATTGTCCCCATTACAAGGTGCACCTATGTAATGATCATGCTGTTTAATCAGCTTCTTGATATGCCACACCTGTCAGCTGGATGGATTATCTTGGCAAAGGAGAAATGTTCGCAAACAGGGATTTTGAGAGAACCCTTTGTGTGTGTGTGTATGAAACATTTCTGCTATCTTTTATTTCAGCTCATAAAACATGTGACCAATACTTTACATGTTGCGTTTATTATATTCAGTGTACATTATGAGCATTGACACAGTAAAAGCATTCATCTCTCTGCCATGCCTCTGCTATAGGCACTTACCCTTTATGATGGTACAGAGAGCCATACAATGTGCTTGCTTTTGTTGTTAAAGCTGTGGTATATTTCAGGTGAAATTGTTAAAGCTGTTGTGTATTTCAGGTGAAAATACAAGATGTTATAGAGTATGAGGACCTTCATAGGGAGAATGGGAAGAAGACAGTCGCGCTGAACCTCAAGAAGTCTGACAGGTGGGTTATATATCACTGAGTGGGTGCTCTGCTCTATCGGGTGTCGTTGTTCATGGACACTACTTTGGAACTAGTGTGCTCTGGTTTGTTTCTCTACCCCTGGTTTGTTTCTCTACCCCTGGTTTGTTTCTCTACCCCTGGTTTGTTTCTCTACCCCTGGTTTGTTTCTCTACCCCTGGTTTGTTTCTCTACCCCTGGTTTGTTTCTCTACCCCTGGTTTGTTTCTCTACCCCTGGTTTGTTTCTCTACCCCTGGTTTGTTTCTCTACCCCTGGTTTGTTTCTCTACCCCTGGTTTGTTTCTCTACCCCTGGTTTGTTTCTCTACCCCTGGTTTGTTTCTCTACCCCTGGTTTGTTTCTCTACCCCTGGTTTGTTTCTCTACCCCTGGTTTGTTTCTCTACCCCTGGTTTGTTTCTCTACCCCTGGTTTGTTTCTCTACCCCTGGTTCTTTTTTTAAATGAATGTATCTAAATAGTCAACTGTTTTCTCCAGGGTTGGAGTCAAGTCAAATTGAAGTGTGAATTGACATTCACATTCAATAATAATAAAATGACATTTTCAATTTCTCAATAAACTGAAAAGTAGAATCTATTTAATTCTAAAGTTCCATTAAATTTTGTTATATAATTTTTTTTTTAATCACTTCCTGAACTGACTGCCTTCAATTCGAATTGACCCCAACCCTAGTTCTCTCACATACTTTCTAGCGCTGGAAAGGTTCATTTTACAGACCCACCATTTTGTAAATTGCTAGGCAATGGCACACAAGTATTATTCTTTATTGATACATTTGAAACTAGTTCTAGTTGTGGCCGTAACCAGACTAGATTGTGAACAACTCTTGGTGGAATGCATTGCTTGCCTGCTGTGAGGGTGATCAGCATAATATTGCTTGCGAACTGCAGCGCCCCAAACGATTCGTGCTTGAGTTTGTTGAACAGAGGCTGTGTCCGTCATAACATTCGATAATCAATGAATTGCATTCATTCTTGCACCATGCGATCAATGATCAGTTCTAAACTTCTTTCTGTTGCCTGCAACATTATCTATTTTCCCTCGCACCAGTTGTTGGTCGGGGCACGTCTCCGGGGTCTCTCAGCACGTATTAATCCCTCTGTAGAATTCATTGCGGCCAGCAGGTCAAACGAGCAACAGAAATTTCTGAGTCACTCGGAAAAAATGAATTATGACTTGAGTCGGTAAAAAGATTTGTTCAAAAATAATAATGCACATTACTAATGCTCTCATGGTAATGGTTGACCTAGTTTGGCGCCGCCCTGAGTGGTCGCCTGTTAAGCAGCTCCCGTTGTTCGTGCATTAATTGTTGTTTTAGTTCGTTTCTTTCGTCTATTTTCGTCTTTTTTCTTAGTTTTATTTTTTATTTTGCTACAGTCGAACTATAACAGTTCAGGATTATGGATTTTATCGCAGCTGAACGTCGACAGGAGTCGTCAACTGTTATTGTTTACAACAGAGCCCAGCTCCTGGATTTAGCCCACGCAGCGCTGCTGCTCCCCGGGGAAAAGTTTGATATTCCGGACGAATTGAAAAGACGACGCCGTGGATGCAGGGCGGGATTGAAATGTAAGGCAAAGCGGAGGAGGTTCAAGTACAAGCCGGTTATACCGTCTATTATTATGGGCAATGTGAGGTGTCTACATAACAAGATGGATGAGTTGGCGGGACTTGTTCGTGGACAAAGGATTTATCGGGAAGCTAGCCTAATGTGTTTTACTGAGACTTGGCTGAACGATAACATCCCCATACAGAACGTAGCTATCGACGGTTTCCAGACCATCACAGCGGACAGGGATCGCGTCTCTTCCGGTAAGGGTAAGGGAGGGGGGCTGGCTTTATTAGTTAACAACAGATGGTGTCATCCGAAACATATTACTCTTAAGGAACAGTTTTGTAGCCCGGACATTGAACTGCTAGCCGTTAGCCTGAGACCCTACTATCTACCTAGGGAATTCATGGCGGCCATTGCTGTTATTGTTTACATCCCGCCCTCTGCTGACGCAAACGCAGCGTGTGACGTCATCCACTCTGTTATCGCGAGGTTACAGACAGCGCATCCCAGTGCTTTCCTTGCCATTTCGGGGGATTTTAACCATGCATCTCTCTCTTCAACGCTGCCCACGTTCAAACAGTTCGTGAAGTGCCCAACCAGGAATAATAAAACTCTGGACTTGTTATATGCTAATGTGAAGGATGCATACAACTCCACTGCACTCCCTCCCCTCGGTAGATCGGATCACAACCTTGTCCACCTCACCCCACTCTACAGGCCTATGGTCCAACAGCAGCCTGCAACCACCAGGACTATTAGGAGATGGTCCCCAGAGGCGAATGAGGCCCTACAGGACTGCTTTGAAACAACAGACTGGGATGTGCTCTGTGAGGCTCATGGGGAGGACATCGATGGACTCACTGACTGCATAACAGACTATATTAATTTTTGTGTAGACAACACTGTACCCACCAGGAAGGTACGCTGTTTCCCAAACAATAAACCCTGGGTCACCAGCGACCTGAAGGCCCTGCTGAATGAGAAGAAGAGGGCCTTCAAGGAGAAGGACAAGGACAAATTGAAATGCGTCCAGAGGGAGCTGAAGTTGCGGATTGCTGAGGGGAAGAGAGTGTATAAGGAGAAGATGGAGGACAAGCTGAGGCAGAGCCAGGTGAGAGAGGTGTGGAAGGGTATGAGAAATATCACTGGCTTCAAAAAGTCAAACAGTGGGCAGACGGAGGGGACCCAGGACAGAGCCAATGAGCTGAACCAATTTTTTAACAGGTTCGATACTGGCCCTGTCCACCTCCCCTCCAGCTCCCCAGACCACACACCCTCACGGCTATCCCACCCCCACTTTGCTCACAGCACCTCTGCTGAGACAATCAGTGACCCCACCTCTGCCCCTGCCCCCCCTGGACTGATCCTCAACACCCCCCTTCCCCCCACCTGGGCTGGCTTTCACCACCAACCAAGTGAAGAGAGAGCTGGAGAGACTACACCAGTGGAAAGCGGCGGGCCCTGATGGCATCAGCCCAAGGGTGCTGAGGGTCTGTGCTGACCAACTGTGTGGAATACTCCAGTGTCTTTTCAACCTTAGCCTGAGCCTAGAAAGGGTCCCTGTGCTGTGGAAAACATCCTGCCTCGTCCCAGTGCCCAAGAAGGCACACCCCACTGTCCTGAATGACTTCAGACCTGTAGCGCTAACATCCCACATCATGAAGACCCTGGAAAGGTTAGTCCTCGCTCACCTCAGACCCCTGGTGTGTTCATCAATGGACCCCCTGCAGTTTGCATACCAGCGCAAAATCGGGGTGGATGATGCAATCATCTACCTTCTGCAGAGGGCCTACTCTCACCTGGACAACGCAGGTTGCACTGTGAGGGTCATGTTTTTTTACTTCTCCAGTGCCTTCAATACCATTCAGCCCCTGCTACTGGGTGAGAAGATGAGGAGGATGAAAGTGGAAGCACCCTTAGTCTCCTGGGTCACGGACTACCTGACCGATAGGCCACAATTTGTGCGACTACAGAGCTGTGTGTCAGAACGGGCTGTTAGCAACACAGGGGCCCCCCAGGGTACGGTCCTGTCCCCCTTCCTGTTCACCCTCTACACCTCAGACTTCAGATATAACTCTGAGACATGCCACCTACAGAAGTTCTCGGATGACTCTGCTATTGTAGGGTGCATCAGGGGTGGGCAGGAGGAGGAGTACAGGAGCACAATCAGTGACTTTGTGTTGTGGTGTGAGCAGAACCACCTTCAGCTCAACATCAGCAAAACTAAGGAGATGGTGGTGGACTTCAGGAGAACCAAGGCACAACTGACTGCAGTCCCTATAAAGGGGACGGATGTGGAAATGGTTGAGTCATACAAGTTCCTGGGTGTCCATATGGACAACAGACTGGAATGGGCTGGTAACACCGGGGCCCTGTACAAAAAGGGCCAGAGCCGACTCTACTTTCTGAGGAGGCTCAGGTCCTTTAACGTGTGCAGTAAACTACTGCATACCTTCTACCAGTCTGTGGTGGCCAGTGCCATCTTTTTTGCAGTGGTGTGCTGGGGAGCAAACATCAAAGCCGGTGATCAGGAAGGCTAGCTCTGTCCTGGGGATGAGCCTTGACACTCTAGAGGAGGTGGCGGAGAGACGGATCCTGGCCAAACTGCTGGCCATCATGGACAACGTCACCCACCCTCTGCACACTATGGTTATGACGCAGAGGAGCACTTTCAGTCACAGACTGATCCCACCACGGTGTGCCAGAGAGCGCTACAGGATCTGGAACTGTTGGGGTGCTAGGACCTAGTTTAACAATTATGCATCCATCCGTGAGTAACTCTGGTCCGTCAGCACTCATCCACTCAGGACCTATTTATTCATACAGGTCTGTATATACATACTCATGTACAGTTGTTATATTATATCACATGCAATATTGTAAGTAATTATTGGACGTAGGCATTCACTCAGGAATGCATATTAGTATCCTGCCAGTTGCACCTTTTCTCATTGCTTTTAGTATATCGAATGTGCAATAAGTGCAGTTGTCTGTAATTAAACCCTGCGCACTAAGGACTGTATTTTAAGGGAATTACTATTATTACCCCAAATGATATCATACACACATTTAGCTATTAAAGTATCTCTTCCTGTCATTTACCTGTACAGTTTGTGTAAACATGCAAGTATTCACTTATCTGTAAATATAACTGTATACCTAACTGTACAGCTAATTTAACTAATTTAACCATGCAAAATTTTCACTTACCTGTTAATTTACCCAGTCTGTCTATTAAGTAAACTATTATTACCCTCGCTCATATCATACGCATTTTTAGCTACTGAAGTATTTCTCTGCCATCGACCTGTATAGTATAGTTAACCATCCAACATCCACCAATGTATAGTGTACATATTCAGCCAACCACTCATACTATGCAATGTCCTTTTATGGCTTTTTTTTTGCACTCCAGATATCTTGTATTTCTATACTTTTTCATACTGCCGCTCTATGTATCATGTACCGTGTATCTGTCTTTTGTGTATTTTCGTTGTGGCATTTTGCACCTGCCCTGTGTTTTGTTGTAGCTGATTGACAAATAAATTTCCACCCCGGGGGATCAATAAAGTACCTATCTATCTATCTATCTATCTATCTATCTATCTATCTATCTAATGTGTGTACATTACCTCTCCGTTCTTCCAGGTACTCTCATGGTCCCGTGCCTCTCCTGCCCCAACAGTACACCACCAGTCAAGACATCATCAACTCTGTCAACTGTATAAAGCATGAAATAGCCAGCTACAAGCCCTGCCTTACTCAGGTTAGATATTACTCTGCTAGCCTGCTACAAGCCCTGCCTTACTCAGGTTAGATATTACTCTGCTAGCCAGCTACAAGCCCTGCCTTACTCAGGTTAGATATTACTCTGCTAGCCAGCTACAAGCCCTGCCTTACTCAGGTTAGATATTACTCTGCTAGCCAGCTACAAGCCCTGCCTTACTCAGGTTAGATATTACTCTGCTAGCCAGCTACAAGCCCTGCCTTACTCAGGTTAGATATTACTCTGCTAGCCAGCTACAAGCCCTGCCTTACTCAGGTTAGATATTACTCTGCTAGCCAGCTACAAGCCCTGCCTTACTCAGGTTAGATATTACTCTGCTAGCCAGCTACAAGCCCTGCCTTACTCAGGTTAGATATTACTCTGCTAGCCAGCTACAAGCCCTGCCTTACTCAGGTTAGATATTACTCTGCTAGCCAGCTACAAGCCCTGCCTTACTCAGGTTAGATATTACTCTGCTAGCCAGCTACAAGCCCTGCCTTACTCGGGTTAGATATTACTCTGCTAGCCAGCTACAAGCCCTGCCTTACTCGGGTTAGATATTACTCTGCTAGCCAGCTACAAGCCCTGCCTTTCTCGGGTTAGATATTACTCTGCTAGCCAGCTACAAGCCCTGCCTTACTCAGGTTAGATATTACTCTGCTAGCCAGCTACAAGCCCTGCCTTACTCAGGTTAGATATTACTCTGTTTCTCCACTTCTCTCAGAAACCCAGAACTAAAATCTTGCGTTGTTGCGTCAGAGGCTCGATTACGTACTAGGTAGGAGAGGTTGAGAGAGAGAGATACTAAAGTATGTTTGCTGTTGAATTCTGTTTATTTATTCTAAACGTATTTTAAACAGTTGTGATACTCCCTTTACAGGTGATGTCCAGCAGTACAGCCAGTTCTGCCATCGCTGCCCTCTCCCCAGGGGGTGTTCTCATGCAGGCATTAGCACAGCAAGCCATTAACCGTGAGTTTACTGATGCCATTAGTTAGTTTATTTACCTAATGAATAGATTATTTACCTAAGGAATAGTTCTGGCTGACCTATTAAAATTGTCAGTCGTCAGCCAGCCGTCTGTCAGCCAGCCGTCAGCCAGCCGTCTGTCAGCCAGCCGGCAGCCAGCCGTCTGTCAGCCGGCAGCCAGCCGTCTGTCAGCCAGCAGCCAGCCGTCAGTCAGTCAGTCGGCAGCCAGCCGTCTGTCAGTCGGCAGCCAGCCGTCTGTCAGTCAGTCAGTCGGCAGCCAGCCGTCTGTCAGTCGTCAGCCAGCCGTCTGTCAGCCAGCCGGCAGCCAGCCGTCAGTCAGTCAGTCGGCAGCCAGCCGTCAGTCAGTCAGTCGGCAGCCAGCCGTCAGTCAGTCAGTCGGCAGCCAGCCGTCAGTCAGTCAGTCGGCAGCCAGCCGTCAGCCAGCCGTCAGTCAGTCAGTCGGCAGCCAGCCGTCTGTCAGTCAGTCGGCAGCCAGCCGTCTGTCAGTCAGTCGGCAGCCAGCCGTCAGTCAGTCAGTCGGCAGCCAGCCGTCTGTCAGTCAGTCGGCAGCCAGCCGTCTGTCAGTCAGTCGGCAGCCAGCCGTCTGTCAGTCAGTCGGCAGCCAGCCGTCTGTCAGTCAGTCGGCAGCCAGCCGTCTGTCAGTCAGTCGGCAGCCAGCCGTCTGTCAGTCAGTCGGCAGCCAGCCGTCTGTCAGTCAGTCGGCAGCCAGCCGTCTGTCAGTCAGTCGGCAGCCAGCCGTCTGTCAGTCAGTCAGTCAGTCAGTCAGTCAGTCAGTCATCAACACAGATGTTCTCTTATGTTGGTTATTGCATCTGTTTCTTGGTTACAGAGATGGTGCCCAGTGACGTTCAGGGGGAGCTGAAGCATCTGTACACAGCTGCCGGGGAGCTGCTGAGACACTTCTGGTCCTGTTTTCCTGTCAACACACCCTTTCTGGAAGAGAAGGTGACTACTGCTTGAAGGGGCAATATGCAGAAAGCTGTCACCCCACCACTGTTTTGATAAACAGTTGAGGAATATTGCAGGAGAAATGTAACCACTCTCAAATCCATTGACCATCCATCTACTGCAACCCTCGGTCTAGAATCCATCTACTGCAACCCTCGGTCTAGAATCCATCTACTGCAACCCTCGGTCTAGAATCCATCTACTGCAACCCTCGGTCTAGAATCCATCTACTGCAACCCTCGGTCTAGAATCCATCTACTGCAACCCTCGGTCTAGAATAGCATGGGTTGTCAGTACAGATGTAATGATTCACCGATACGCATCGGTCCCTGTTTAAGATAGTACTGCGTCGGTCCGCGGACTCCAAACAGATTCAAATGTAGCATGCATTGGTCAGAAAATCATTTTAAACATTAGGAATCGCCGGTTCACTAAAATGTTTTGATCATATTACTTTTTTTACCTTCCGAAAATGAGGTAGACGGCACAGTGCCCAGCGTTGCTCATCAACCAGCTGTTTTCACCATCAGGACTGTCGCTGACTGGATGTTGTTGTCTGTTGCACCATTCTCAGTAAACCCTAGGGCGGCAGGTGGCCTGGAGGGTTGGAGTGTTGGGTCAGTAACCCGAAAGGTTGCTGGATCGAATCCCCGAGCTGACAAGGTAAAAATCTGTCGTTCTGCCCCCGAACAAGGCAGTTAACCTACTCTTCCCCTGGCGCCGAAGACGTGGGTCTTGATCAAGGCCCCCCACACCTGTCTGATTCAGAGTTAAATGTGGAAGACACATTCAGTTGTACAACTGTCACTTAGGTCACTCGTTTTGCCCATTCTAATGTTCAGTCAAACATTAACTGAATGCCTCTGCCTGTCTGCCTGCTTGATATAGCAAGCCACAGCCACGTGACTCACTGTCTGTAGGAGCAAACCCTTCTCCTGAACGGGGTGTGTGATAAACTGGCCGTTGAGTCGGAGGTTTACATACACTTAGGTTGAAGTCATTAAAACTCATTTTTCAACCACTCCACAGATTTCATGTTAACGAACTATAGTTTTGGCAAGTCGGTTAGGACATCTACTTTGTGCATGACACAAGTAATTCTTCCAACAATTGTTTGCAGACAGATTATTAGAGGGGGGATGTGGAGCAGTGGGGAAAGGCCAGAGCGGAGGGAGCGTGAGGGTCTGTGGGTGATGTTGAGGTAACTGGGGCTTTGGCCATTTAAGGCTTTGTATGTCAGGAGGAGGACTTTGAAGTGGATCCTATAGTGAACTGGGAGCCAGTGGAGTTGGGCGAGTATAGGGGGTTATGTGGACTGACTTTTTTTTGAACCAGTGAGGACTCTGGCGGCGCTGTTCTGAATGAGTTATACATACACCATAGACATACATAATTTACACACACACACAGTCCGCTCAGACAGTCACACACTCCCGATTGGCGCAGCGGTCTAAGGCACTGCATCTCAGTGCTAGAGGCATCACTACAGACCCTGGGCTGTATCACAACCGGCCGTGATCGGGAGTCCCATAGGGCGGCGCACAATTGGCCCAGCGTCGTCCGGGTTAGGGGAGGGTTTGGCCGTGGTAGGCCGTCATTGTAAATAAGAATTTGTTCTTAACTGACTATCCTAGTTAAATAAAGACAGATCCAACACACACACAGCCAATCAAATGTATTTATAAAGCCCTTTTTACATCAGCATATGCTGACTCTATTCTCTGTATATATAAATGATGTCGCTCTTGCTGCTGGTGACTCTCTGATCCATCTCTACGCAGACGACACCATTCTGTATACATCTGGTCCTTCTCTGGACACTGTTAACAAACCTCCAAACGAGCTTCAATGCCATACAACACTACTTCCGGGGCCTCCAACTGCTCTAAATGCATGCTCTTCAATCGAACGCTGCCCGTACCTGCCCGCCGGACTAGCATCACTACTCTCGACAGGTCTGACTTAGAATATGTGGACACCTACAAATACCTAGGCGTCTGGTCAGACTGTGAACTCTCCTTCCAGACTCACATTAAGCATCTCCAATCCAAAATTAAATCTAGAACTGGCTTCCTATTTCTCAACAAAGCCTCCTTCTCTCATGCTGCCAAACATGCCCTCGTGAAACTGACCATCCTACCGATCGTTGACTTTGGCGATGTCATTTACAAAATAGCCTCCAACACTCTACTCAGCAAATTGGATGTAGTCTATCACAGTGTCATCCGTTTTGTTACCAAAGCCCCATATACTACCCACCACTGCGACCTGTATTCTCTCGTTGGCTGGCCCTCACTACATATTCGTCGCCAAACCCACTGGCTCCAGGTCATCTATCAGTCTTTATTAGGTAAATCCCTGCCCTATCTCAGCTCGCTGGTCACCATAGCAACACCCACCCGTAGCATGCGCTCCAGCAGGTATATTTCACTGGTCATCCCCAAAGCCAACACCTTTGGCCGCCATTCCTTCCAGTTCTCTGCTGCCAATGACTGGAACGAATTGCAAAAATCATTGAAGCTAGAGACTCCTATCTCCCTCACTAACTTTAAGCATCAGCTGTCAGAGCAGCTTACTGATCACTGCACCTGTATATAGCCCTTCTGTAAATAGCCCACCCTACTACCTCATCCCCATATTGTTATTTTTGCTAATTTGCACCTCAGTATCTCTATTTGCACATCATCATCTGCACATCTATCACTCCAGTGTTAATGCTAAATTGTCATTATTTGTCACCTATTTATTGTCTCACCTTCCTAATCTTACTACATCTCCACACTCTGTATATAGATGTTCTATTGTGTTATTGACTGTTGTGTAACTCTGTGTTGTTGTCGCTTTGTCTTGGCCAGGTCACAGTTGTAAATGAGAACTTGTTCTGAACTGGCCTACCTGGTTAAATAAAGTTGAAATAAATAATAAAAAAAGTGTTATACAGAAACCAAGCCTAAACCCCAAAGGGCAATCTAAGATGGCCTCCAGCCCAGATGGCCTCCAGCCCAGATGGCCTCCAGCCCAGAGGCCCAGCTCATGAGCTCCAACAGCAATAGATTTTAATGTAGAATGGAAAATGAATGTGTATATGCAACAAATGTTAGTGTATCGAATCGTATCACATTCATTTGTTCTCTAATCAAACCCAAATTGCACCGAATTGTTTAAAACTAAAACGTATGTTATCGGAGCCTGTGTGTCTAGATATGTATTGTATCATCTTGAAAGGGAAAGATGCACATCCCTCGCTGTCTGGCATTGCTTGAATTTGAGAGAAGGTTCACCCGGTTGCCGTTAACTCTTACGTGTCTTTTCTCCTGTGTGTATCAGGTGGTGAAGATGAGGTCCAACCTGGAGAGATTCCAGGTGACCAAGCTCCGCCCCTTCCAGGAGAAGATCCAGCGGCAATACTTGAGTACTAACGTAAGGCCCCGACCTGGAGGACATGTTTCAGATATTCATGTTTTACGTCTCTCCCACAGCTTACTGGACACCTGGAGGACATGTTTCAGATACTAATGTTTTACATCTCTCCCACAGCTTACTGGACACCTGGAGGACATGTTTCAGATACTAATGTTTTACATCTCTCCCACAGCTTACTTGACACCTGGAGGACATGTTTCAGATACTAATGTTTTACATCTCTCCCACAGCTTACTGGACACCTGGAGGACATGTTTCAGGTGGCCTACAATAAATTCCACGCCTGGCAAACCCGTCGGATGATGAGGAAAACCTGAGAGGAGAGACAAACTGGATGGCTTGCCGGAGGGAGGGAGGGAGAGAGAGATGGGGAGAGAGAGAGAGAGCGAGAGAGAGATGGACAGACCTTAGCCTACCAGGCTGCTGTGACAGAGGAGAGAGGCAGACGGACAGCATAGTCCCAGGGGTGTCACTGTGTCCGTGTGGTGGGATGAACATCCAGACGGGTGCTGCTGCTAGCCTGCTAAAACCCCACAGGTCCAACAGACAGACACAGACTAACTCACTCACTGGGTCTCAATCACAAATTACTCAAATTAGTTTATTTGTTTTTGTTATTGTATTTTCCTCAATGAATGGGATTCATGGGAAGATGTCGGGATCATGACTCTCCACTATAAGGGTTGAACGAACATGCACACATTTTTTATAAAACGCCCAAACTTCAGACTGGAAGTCGAAAGGAACTCAGGAACTGAACAGACTATGTTAAATAATAACACATTTTAGACTCAAAAGGACTGTGTGATGTGACGCTAAAGACTTCATGTGAGATGCTTTGGTCAGTACAGACTCGTAGTACAGAGACTCAATGGTGGAGATGGAGAGCTCAATACAGATACCACTCTTTTCTCCAGGCCTTTTCAGGGAGCAGAGAACAGGGTCCAGGAAACCTGTGTACAATGGAGGCTGGCAGGCAGGCCACTGAATATAGCAATACTGTAAAGACATTTTTCCACTGTAGTGAATTCGTATGGCTGCGTCCCAAATAACACCCTATTCCCTATATAGTGCACAGCTTTTGACCAGGGCCCTCAGCGCCCGGTTGGTCCTGGTCAAAAGTATTGCACTGAATAGGGAATAGGGTGTTATTTGGGAGAGGAGACTATGACTCTGCCCCAATCACACTTTAAAACTGCACTGGTATGTAATGTCTGTTCTGTTTCTAGCTGCACTGAAGACAAACTGTCTGGATGTTACTCAAACATTAAAGTGAAATATTCATGCTTTTTGTTTATTCTGCCTGATGGTTTGTGTTCAATGTGTTTTAAGTAGTTGGTGAGGATGTTTTAATATGATCTATGGGGGAAGGTGTATGTTGAAGTTGCCCCTAGACACTGATCTGAGATCGTATTTGCTTCCCACTAATGGTTAAGGTTGGGCAGGGTAAGCTGATCCTAGGGGAAACTACACCCCAGAGCTAGGTTCAACATCAAGGATTCCATGTAGTTGTGTTGTCTAAATTCTTCAGAAATGCCTAACTGTCAGAATGAAGACTAGGCTCTCTAGCATAGCCTGGTTACACCAGAGTGAATGTGTTAATTGTGTTCAGACTGGTGGTTTAACCAAACTAGGCTCTCATCAGGGCTCGTATTCACAAACGGTCTCAGAGTAGGAGTGCTGATCTAGGATCAGATGCATTATGATCTGAGAAATAAGAAACAGGTTTTGTCAAGTGCAGGTTTTGTCTTGTTATTCAACTGTTACCGGCAACAAAGATTGCTCCTTTTGAATTTAGGACCTAAAAGGCACTGATCCTAGATCAGCACTCTGGGAGGCTTTATGAATCAAGAGAGAAAAAAAAAAAAGCTCTGTAAAGCAGTGTTTCTCTCATGGTGGTTTGAGTTTACACAGCGCCTAGTTGGGTTAACACTTGACAGCCTCTGTCAGAGGTGGAACAATGTTTTACCTCAATGCTCTTTGGATTCCTCCAGACTAGGTGATATCACAGTCTGTGCTACCATTTCACTCTTCATAGAGGAGTGGAATGTTAGAACAAACCAGGTTCTGGATTTCAGGCTAGAGATCACCCCCATCATCACCACAACCTTTGGACCTCTTATCTGTGCTACATGCGTCAGTATGGGATCACTTCACTCCCTAGTGTGGTTTATGGTAAGGGCTACGTCCCAAATGGCACCATATTCCCTACACGGGCCCTGGTCAGAAGTAGGGCACTACATGGGGAGTATAGTGCCATTTATGACGCATCCCTGTCCTCGGCTCATGTTAGTGGGCTATTTTGGTGTGTGCTGCAGAGGATGTCTTGGGCATCTTCTCACGTTTCAATCAATAGAAGGTTGCTAATGGACTGCACCACTACCCAACACTGGCCTGTGAAGTGTGCCTGCGCCACTGAAAATAGTGCACACTCACAGAAACAAGATGCAGGGGGGGCTTCTATTCTATTTCCATGAACCTAGAAGACTGATTTATTCTAAAGGTATACGTGTATGCTTACACACAGTGAACTAATCAGCCATGTCTTATTCTGCACACTGACAATGCACCACGCAGGGTTTTTCCTTTTTTTTATTTTAGCTGACAGACTAATGGCCATGGTTACATTAATTTAATAACTCGTGGATTCATACATGTCAAGTAACATTTTAGGTACTGAATAGTCTAGTAAGGACACACCTCCTTAACAAGTACCAGTACATTCCGACTTTTCAGGAAGTGCCCCACTACAATAGTAGGCGGAGGAGTCGACAGTTCATTCTAGCTAGAAAGTAAACTAGTTAAATGCACAGATAAGGACATCAACTGATAGTAATTGTATCAGGAAGATTGGATCGCGTTGCAAACAGCGGGACTGTAATGCCTGGTAAGTTTGTCACAAAACTAAACATACGACTGCCTTGCCGCTAACTTTCCCTAAACGTTACCTATCTAACAATAACATGTGACAATCGACGATGGTCCTTCAGACACAAAGCTGACTAGTCAAAAACAAATAAACGGAACTTAGTTCCCGTTTTTCACGTTAGATAGTGAAGTTATGCGATGTTCCGTTGTGTCGGGGGCTTGCGGTGGCAGGGTCCCGTGATGCCCGGTCATCGTTAGTACAGCTATTCATACCGCCTACCGTTTTCATCAACTCAAAACCAGTTCCTTCCACATGGCCAACTAAATCTAATATCCCATGCAAAGTGAACAAACCTAACTTATTCTACAGTTTTCAGCAGCAAGTGTTACTTTCATTATCTGTCTGCGGCAACTGTTGGAATGTGAAAGTGTGTTTGTTGTTTGCTGTCAGATGGTTCAAAGTGACTTACAGCAAAACCCTTTAGCCTAGTTTCAGAGATGAAACTGTTTCGCTGATGATACATTTCTCAAAAGGTGTTCCCTAATATGCATTCGTCCTTTTTACAGTTACCGTTTTTACTCTTGGTAGCTAGTGGGGGAAAGTGAAGTCATGATGTTTCCATTTGAGAGGAGGATGGTGAGAGTCATATGACAGAAGGAAGCTGAGTGTTGGCCAACACTGGTAGGGCCCTTCAAAATCCCTGTTGCAGACGGAATCCAGACATTAAAACAATATTCAAAAATGTATTGAATTTAGTAGGAAATAAACCATGTATTTAACTTGGCTCAGGAATTCCCCTGTGTGTTTTGTGTGTCTAGTCTACACTTTGTGTCGCCGTTAGAGATAATGATGCTATTGATAACCGTCTCGTCCGTCTGCTGGTGGATGGAAAGGCTTCCCAACAAATATTCTCGATGAATGTTAACTTGAAAGTAGACTATTCGCACGGGACTAGTGTTAATTACTAGGGGACGTTGGTTATGTAATTATTACCCCAGCATGTCAGTTATTCCAGAGGACGATTCGTTTTTTCTAAACCGCCCCCTGTAAAAACCGACCTCTCCAATTAAAACTAATCCCGGGATGGGATACATTTTACTGGGCAGGTAATTTAGTTATGTGCACGAGTACAAACCACATCCGTAATTTTAGTCCCCTTCGAATCTGCCATGTCAGTCATTTTTACTATTATCCCAGCCCTAAAAACCTACAGTTTTTCGGCAAACTCCCATGTCCTCTGATAATACTTATCCCGTGCGATATTACAGCGTTTAACAGGCGCTGCACCCAGTTTAGGTTAGAACATGGGAACACATTGACGCTTAAAACAAAGTGTTATGCGTGTAGCCTACAGATTAATGATCTGTTTTGTCTCACATCTAGTGCCATACTTCTCTTTTAAAAGATGAAGTGGAAGATATTGTGCCAATGAATTGATAAATTGCCATGCGTCAGTTAATTAAATGTCTGCATAGGTTACAGTTCATGTTTCTTATTGATATGTGTTATAAGCAACTACCTGTACTCACACACCGCATTGCAAGGAAGGGGATGATGCAGGTGCGCCCAATAAAAACGACACATGACAACGGAAGTGGAGAATAACCTTGCCTGGCAGGTATTTAATTGTAAACAGTATAATTAACACAAGAATCGCACAAACACAAAACCACTCCTGAGGTAGGAGCCTCTTACCTGCCTGACACACTCTACACCTGTCACTCTAACCTATCTGCTACAATAAGCAAGGGTGACAGCCACTCACAACTAACCTAATTAATATAACAATGGTTATCTACGGGTGAGACTAAACCCCAGGGTGTCTTACCTAGCCCTTCTCCGGGAGAAAACAAAAACGGGTAGAATACCATCTTTAACAAGATTCAGCACAAGTTAAACGCAAACAAAACAGTAACACATTTCTCTCTCCTCGTCTCCAAACAAACACCAACTGAGCTGCGAGGGAGACGGAGAACCAGGGCAAAGAGACACCAATCAACAAGAAAGGGGAGTGGCCCGTAACACGCCCACCCAAAAGAGCAAACCTGGGTTTGCAACAAAGGAACCAACAAGCATAGTACCACCAAACAGTCACCAAAATATATTACCATATACATGTATAATACACCCCAAAATATCATAAATACTACATAAGTGGGAAACAAATCATACATACCATTTAATCTGTCAAGGGCACAACCTCTCTGGATAGGTGTCACTAAATTAATCACTAAATTATACCCTTGGGCAATCAGCGCGTAAGGCGCTGGTTGTGGTTGTACATCTGACCCAAGAACACCAACGGGTCGTGGTCAGTATACACAACCACAGGCAACACGCTGGAGCCCACATACACCTCAAAGTACTGCAGCGCCATCAGCAACACAAGGGTCTCTTGTTCGATGGTGGAATACCGAGTTTGAAACTTGTTGAACTTGCGCGAGAAGTAGAAAACTGTGTGGTCAACCCCTGCCTCGTCTTCTAGTATCAGAACCGCACCGGCACCAACAGCACTCGCATCGACCTCCAATTTAAAAGGTTTGGTCAAATCTGGGCCAGCGAGAACAGGGGAAGTAAATAAAAGAGCTTTTAACAGCGTCAAAAGAACGATGACACTCATTCGTCCACGCAAATGATAATGCCGGGCTTAGCAAGCTGGACAACGGCGCAACAATAGACGAGAAGTTCCTACAAAACGAGTGATAGTAACCAGCCATCTAGTAGTAGGGACAGGAAAAGTGGTTATAGCAGTCACTTATAGCAGTCACTACCACAGGACGCACCTGTCCCCGCCGAACCTGTTTCCCCAGATAGGTAACTGTAGCCCTGCCGAACTCATACTTTGCTAGGTTCAAGGTTAACGAAGCCCTAGCCAACCCGTCAAATACAGCCCTTAACGACTGTATGTGGTCTCCCCACGTAGCGGAATGGACAACTAAGTGCAGCAGTCAGGCACATCAGCTAAGACTAGGTGGACCAGGTGCTGGAACGTAGCCGGCGCCATCACATTGTACTGGAGGAAACTGCCAGGTGTCACAAAAGCAGAAGTCACTGAGGCGCGAGGGGTTAATGGCACCTGCCAATAACCTTTCAGCAAATCCAGCTCAGTGACATAAGTAGCGGAACCGATCGTATCAATGCAGTCATCAACACGTGACAGTAGAAATGAATCAGGCCAGCATTTCTGAATTACCCAGATGCGCACTGAGCTGGGGGTTGTGGCGCAACACCAAGTCATCCACCAAAGAATCGGGAACCACTACAATGGAAGACACAGAAGAGACAGCGGGCTTCTCTCTGACATGAGACTTTTAGCATGTTAACGTGGCACAACCGATGTTTACGCTTACGGGCGGGAGTTGCAATCACAATCAGTTTCAGATAGCTTCTTCTCCACTCTATAAGGCCCAGACAATCGTGCAGAGAGAGACAAACCAGGAATAGGTAGGAGTACTAAGACTTGGTCACCGGGCTTTAGGGAATGAACCACAGCCTTTTTGTCATTGTGACTCTTCATCTGCCTCTGAGTGGAGGACAACGTATCTCTTGCTAGAGCACACTAGTCCAACACATTACTTGAGGAACTTGACGCATTTTAAAAGGTGATCTTTTAAAACTTTCATGGGACCTATAATAGTATGGCCAAAAATTTGCCGATAGATTCCTGCAAAGTTTCGCGAATGGAAAATAACACAAAAGGAACCCCTTCATCCCAGTCCTTCTGTGTGTTCATACAATATTTGCGCAACATAGATTTTAGTGTCTGGTGTCATCGTTCCAGGGCGCCTTGGTAAGCACTAGACACCTTATGAGAGACTGCGAGAGTTGGACATAAAATTGGTGCCTTGATCTGTCTGGATTACCTTGGGCAGACCAAAATTACACAAAAATGTTGTTAAAGCTGATAACACCACCTTCGCCGTCACCTAACGGAGGGGTATAGCCTGTAGATATATGGTAGTCACACACATTATAGTTAACAGGAACTGATTACCTGCCTTGGTTTTAGGCAGAGGGCCCACACAATCAACTGTCACCTTTTCAAAAGGCTCACCCATACTAGGAATTGGGTAGAGGGGAGCTGGCAGAATGACTTGGTTAGGTTTACCGGTTATCTGACAGGTATGACACGTCGAGCCCCATCCTGTTTTAACCCAGGCCAAAATAAATGTTTCATAACTATGTTGTAGGTTTTTGTGGGCATTACAATTTGAAATATGGCAGGGCAACTACTGTCATCACGCTCACAAGGTCAATTTCCGTACCAGGAGTCCCTCATTTAATAGATACGTTAACTGTTGCGTTTTTAACTTTGTTGCATTGCATTTGCATTGTTGTCGACTTAGAACATTCAATGTTGTTTTTTATTTTTATTTAAATAGTGTATATTTTGAGAAGGAACTGGGAGAAACAGATTTTATAGGACCCTACACTAGGAAGTTGAGTGTAGCTGAAGGGTTGGACAACACTAGGCAGCTAAGGATGGCTGAGGGTTGGACAACACTAGGCAGCTAAGGATGGCTGAGGGTTGGACAACACTAGGTAGCTAAGGCTGGCTGAGTGTTGGACAACACCATGCAGCTAAGGCTGGCTGAGGGTTGGACAACACTAGGTAGCTAAGGCTGGCTGAGGGTTGGACAACACTAGGTAGCTAAGGCTGGCTGAGTGTTGGACAACACTAGGCAGCTAAGGCTGGCTGAGTGTTGGACAACACTAGGCAGCTAAGGCTGGCTGAGGGTTGGACAACACTAGGTAGCTAAGGCTGGCTGAGGGTTGGACAACACTAGGTAGCTAAGGCTGGCTGAGGGTTGGACAACACTAGGTAGCTAAGGCTGGCTGAGGGTTGGACAACACTAGGTAGCTAAGGCTGGCTGAGGGTTGGACAACACTAGGTAGCTAAGGCTGGCTGAGGGTTGGACAACACTAGGCAGCTAAGGCTGGCTGAGGGTTGGACAACACTAGGTAGCTAAGGCTGGCTGAGGGTTGGACAACACTAGGTAGCTAAGGCTGGCTGAGGGTTGGACAACACTAGGTAGCTAAGGCTGGCTGAGGGTAAGCCTACTTTAGGCGACTAATGAATGAGGAGAAGACAGAGGGCTAGCTGAGCTGCATCTTACACAGGATGATACATTTCCCAGATTAAATAGGCCTAGCTACAACAAAACAGTGTTTTGTCTCTGCATTCTGTATGACAGAATTACATTTTGGTTTGATTAGACCCTGGTAGTCAGTCTTCTAGAAAATACGTTTTACAAAATCTGTTGCTCAAGGGGTGCTACTCTGTCTGCCTGTGTGTGTGTTTGGTGTCTGGTAAAACAATCTATTCTCTCTCATTTCCTCTCTCCTCACACTCCCTCTATCCCCTCCTCTCCGTCCTTCTAAACTGGTCAGGACTGTAACCATGCCCATGTTACCTGTAGTGCCTGAAGTCCAAAGCCATGTGCTGGCTGAGTTTGACTGTCTGGATCCCCTGCTCTCTGCACTCCGCCTGGACTCTGGCAGGCTCAAGGTAGATCACGCATCTCCATTATTATTAGTTGAGAAAAGTGTATTGAATAGTTTGTATTAGTCTGATTTAATCAGTCTGTAATACACCATTAATTGATATACAGTCTGACACATTGGAGTGCAACATCGTGTAAATGTTTGTTACAAACCAGAATGTTGAATTAACATTTACACTTACTTTAGTGGTTGTCTGTGCGGTTGGTCCTTCAGCTGTCTGGAATTTGAGACAAAATATCCACAGGAATGTTTTTAGAGAGCCGGTAGGTTTATGGTTTTGTTTCCGGTTAGTACTTGCAATCTACTGACGCATGCGACCTAAACACTTGCACAATATGTAAACAATAGCCGAGTGTAACCCAACCACAGACCAAAAGTTGCTCGCATTCAGTTGGCAGTGGCAAACCTACCAGCTTTCTAAAAAGTTGGGCAAACAATACCTTCCTGTGGATATTTTGTCTCAAATTTCGAGCAGCTCGAGGATAATCCGCACAGACAACAACCGGTAGAGTAAGTTTAAATTAAATTGTATTAAACATTCAATTGTATTAAACATTTACACAATTTTGCACTCCAATGTGTCAGACTGTATATATCAATTAATTGTTTATTGCAGCCTGAATAATCAGACCGTTTGAAGGTCTGTTGAAAACCCTCTCCTTTCTTGTCTTTCAGTGCACCTGCCTGGCAGTATCGAAGAAGTGGCTAGCTTTAGGAACATCAGCTGGAGGGCTGCACCTCATCCAGAGGGAAGGATGGAAGCAGAGGCTCATCCTCACACACAAGGTAGCGTCTATAATGTTGTCTTCTTCTTCCTGGTAAAATAAATATGGTCTGACAGGATATACGACCAGATTGTTGTTGTTGTTAGGTAGATACTGTACAAACTCCATCTGTTTTTAATAACTTAGCCTATATGTGTAAGTAGCCTTGCATGAGCGAGCCAATCTCCCGTTTCTATAGCGTGAGGCAGCTTGATGTACAGTACACCCCTGGACAATACGCTAGTCTATCACAGGGCCTTAACCCCAATCTATCTCCTTAATGCTGGGTGCCAAGCAGAGACGCATCGGGTCCCATCTATGACTCGGCCAGGGAGATTGAACTCTAACCACAAGGCCATTGAATTGGTCACATAATGGGTAAGTGAAGGTTAATCAATACGTTTACTATTTCTTCCATTTCAGGAGGGATCTATCACTCAGGTGTCATGTTGTCCACATGATGAAGACTTTATTGCTGTGGCAACAAGGTAAATAAAACAATTAAAATAAAAGCTCAAAGCATGGAAATTAATTTGAAGTTCACATGTTTACTTACATTGTTCAGTGACTCAATGAATACGAGTCTTTGTTTGCTTCCCGGTCTGTGTGTCTCTGTCTTTGTCTCTCTGTCTCTGCATGTTGTAAGTCAGGACCTGGTGGAAGCTAAGCTAGGGGCAGATTTGGGATTAAAGGTTTTCTCTCTCTGTGTCTCAATCAGGCCTGGTGGTGATCTGGGTCTGTCTGTCCCCCCTCAGTCAGGCCTGGTGGTGATCTGGGTCTGTCTGTCCCCCCTCAGTCAGGCCTGGTGGTGATCTGGGTCTGTCTGTCCCCCCTCAGTCAGGCCTGGTGGTGATCTGGGTCTGTCTGTCCCCTCTCAGTCAGGGCCTGGTGGTGATCTGGGTCTGTCTGTCCCCTCTCAGTCAGGCCTGGTGGTGATCTGGGTCTGTCTGTCCCCCCTCAGTCAGGCCTGGTGGTGATCTGGGTCTGTCTGTCCCCCCTCAGTCAGGCCTGGTGGTGATCTGGGTCTGTCTGTCCCCCCTCAGTCAGGCCTGGTGGTGATCTGGGTCTGTCTGTCCCCCCTCAGTCAGGGCCTGGTGGTGATCTGGGTCTGTCTGTCCCCTCTCAGTCAGGCCTGGTGGTGATCTGGGTCTGTCTGTCCCCTCTCAGTCAGGGCCTGGTGGTGGTGTGGGAGCTGCAGCTGGAACGTCGTGGCAGACCAGAGAGGGTCAGTGTTTCCTGGGAGCACCGCGGCCAGGCGGTCACATCTCTCTGCTGGGACACTGCAGCCCTCAGGGTGTTCGCTGGTGACATGGGGGGCAAGGTGTCCTTCCTCCGCGCTGGATCTTCTAAACTCGGAAAGGTAGTGGGAACTAAAGGTGAAAGATATTAGCCTGGTCCCAGCTCTGTTTGTCTTACCTACTCCTAGGGATTGATGTCATACCAAATGTCTGGCATGAGAACACTGGTAAAGGTTGGCTATACAGCAAACATCTGGCACCAAGCTAGGAATATCTACTGTACTTAATTAATGTATTATCAAGCACATGATCTATTATGATCTCCATCTTACGTATCCTGTCTTCACATGATCCTTTGTTCTGTGTTGTCCAGGGCTCAGCGTTCGTGATGTTCCCCGTCCAAACCATCACTACTGTGGATTCCAGGGTGGTTCAGCTGGGTTATCTGGACGGACGACTACTGATTTCCTCTCTCAGCCGCTGCTACCTTTGTGACACGGAGAGGTCAGTGTGGTGACATAACTAGGGGCGGTAGGTCGTACCTCTGTGACACGGAGAGGTGAGTGTGGTGACGTAACTAGGGGCGGTAGGTCGTACCTCTGTGACACGGAGAGGTGAGTGTGGGGACGTAACTAGGGGCGGTCGGTCGTACCTCTGTGACACGGAGAGGTGAGTGTGGGGACGTAACTAGGGGCGGTCGGTAACTAGGTTAGAGAACTGGAAGCAGAGCAGAAGACATTTTTTATATGAACATTGTATTAGCGTGTATTATTATCTGGTCAATGTCTCAAATGTTGTCTATAAGGTTAAAGGTACGACCCAGTTCCTCCTCTCCCGATCCACAGGGAAAAGTTCTGGCGTGTCGGTAACAAGGAGCGTGACGGGGAGTACGGAGCGTGTTTCTTCCCTCTGAGCCGTGGCGTGACTGCTGGCCAACCCCCTCTGCTGTACTGTGCCAGGCCTGGGTCTAGAGTCTGGGAGGCCAGCTTCAGTGGAGAGGTCCTCAGCACACACCAGTTTAAACAGCTGCTGGCCGTACCGCCTGTACCCCTCATCAGCTACAGGTGTGTGTACAGTGCCTTCAGAAAGTATTCACACCCCTTGACTTATTCAGCATTTTGTTTTGTTACAGCCTGAATTCAAAGTGGATTTAATAGTTGTTGTTTTTTACTCATCTTCACACAATACCCCATAATGACAAAGTGAAAACATGTTTCTAGAAATGTTTGCAAATGTATTATCTCTTTTACATAAGTATTCACACGCCTGAGACAATACTTTGTAGAAGCAACCTTTTTCAGCGATTCCAGCTGTGAGTCCTTCTGGGTAATTCTCTAAGAACTTTCCACACCTGACTGAAACATTTGCCCATTGTTGAAAAAATAAATAAAAGCTCTGTCAAATTTGTTGTTGATCGTTGCTAGACAACCATTTTCAGGCCTTGCCGTTGATTTTCAAGCCGATTTAAGTAAAAACTGTAACTCGGCCACTCAGGAACATTCACTGTCTTCTTGGTAAGGAACTCCAGTGTATATTTGGCCTTGTGTTGTAGGTTATTGTCCTGCTGAAAGGTGAATTCATCTCCCAGTGTCTGGTGGAAAGCAGACTGAACCAGGTTTTCCTCTAGGATTGTGCCTGTACGTAGCTCTATTACATTTCTTTTTTTTCCTGGAAAACTCCCCAGTCCTTAACGATGACAAGCATACCCATAACATGATGCAGCCACCACTATCCTTGAATATATGTAGAGTGGTACTTAGTGATGTGTTGTGTCAGATTTGCCCCAAACATAACACTTTGTATTCAAGACATAAAGTTAATTTATTTGCCACATGTTTTACAGTTTTTCTTTAGTGCCTTGTTGCAAACAGGAAGCATGTTTTGGAGTATTTTTATTCTCTACAGGCTTCCTTCTTTTCACTCTGTCATTTATGTTAGTATTGTGGAGTTACTACAATGTTGTTGATCCATCTTCAGTTTTCAGCCATTAAACTATGTAACTGTTTTAAAGTCATTATTGGCCTCATGGTGAAATCCCTGATTGGTTTCCTTCCTCTCCGGCAACTGAGTTAGGAAGGACTCCTGTATCTCTGTAGTGACTGGGTGTATTGATACACCATCCAAAGTGTAATTAATAACTTCACCATGCTAGAAGGGATATTCACTGTCTGCTACCTATAGGAGCCCTTAGGGAGGCATTGGAAAACCTCTGGTCTTTGTGGTTGAATCTGTGTTGAAATTCCCTGCTCGACTGAGGGACCTTACAGATAATTGTATGTGTGGTTTACAGAGATGAGGAAGTCATTAAACAGTCATGTTAAACACTATTATTGCACACAGAGTGAGTCCATGCAACTTATGTGACTTGTTAAGCACATTTTTACTCCTGAATTTAATTCGGCTTGACGTAACAAAGGGGTTGAATACTTATTCAACTTTCTAAAAAAAGTAAACATTCTATAAACATAATTCCACTTTGACATTATTGGGTATTGTGTGTAGATCAATGACAAAAAAACAAATATTTGTCCATTCATGCTGTAACAACAATGTGAATACTTTCTGAAGGCACTGTGTGTGTGTGTGTGCGTGCGTGCGTGCTCCTAGGCCCTAGAATCTAGGGGGATTTACTCTGTACATTGTAATACTGAACAAAAATATAAACACAACATGTAAAGTGTTGGTCCCATGTTTCATGAGCTGAAATAAGATACCAGAAATGTTCTGTACGCACAAAAAGCATATTTCTCTCAAATTTTGTGCACAAGTTTCTTTACATCCCTGTTAGTGAGCATTTCTCCTGACAGGTGTGGCATATCAATAAGCTGATTAAACAGCATGATCATTACACAGGTGCACCTTGCGCTGGGGACAATAAAAGGGAACTCTAAAATGTGGAGTTTTGTCACACAACACAATGTCACAGATGTCTCAAGTTTTGAGGGAGCGTGCAATTGGAATGCTGACTGTAGGAATGTCCACCAGAGCTGTTAAATGTTAATTTCTCTACCATTGGTTGGGCCTGGCTCTCCAGTGGGTGGGCCTGGCTCCCATGTAGGTGGGCCTATGCCCTCCCAGGTCAACCCACCCCTGCCCAATCATGTGAAATCTGTAGATTAGGGCCTAATGAATGTATTTCCTTATACTGTAACTCAGTAAAATCGTTGAATTTGTGCATGTTGCGTTTATATTTTTGTTCAGTATAGTTTTTTTCGTCCTTTACACTAATACCTTTTGTTAATCTACAGAAGTGAGCCCCATTACAACCCAGCCCAGAAGAGTTCCCAGTCCATAGCCTTCCCCAGACTGTTATACTTTGGGGATCAGAACCTGCTGACCTGGACAGGCTCCGCTATCTATGTCTTCACTCCTCAGAGTGGACAGGTACTGCTGTGGACCGAGGCCAAAGGTTCGTAGCAGTGATTGGTGTAAAGTACTTAAGTAAAAAATACTTTCAAATACTACTTAAATAGGTTTTCTTTAGGTATCTGTACTTAACTTTACTATTTTACTTTTACTTCACTAAGAAAATAATTTACTTTTTACTCCATACATTTTCACTGACAACCAAAAGTACTTGTTACATATTGAATGCTTAGCAGGACAGGAAAATGTTCCAATTCACGCACTTATCCATCTGGTTAGCTTAATATAAGGAATTTTAAATGATTTATACTTTTATTTTTAATACTTAAGTATATTTTATAAATTCCATTTACTTGTAGACTTTTACTCAAGTAGTATTTTACTGGGTGACTTTTACTTTTACTGGAGTCATTTTCTATTTAAGTATCTTTACTTTTACTCAAGTATGATAACTGTGTACTTTCTCCACCACTGGTAGCATGTAAATAAAAGATCCCAGAAATGTTCCATACGCACAAAAAGGTTATTTCTCTCAAATGTTGTGCACACATTTGTTTCCATCCCTGTTAGTGAGCATTTCTCCTTTGCCAAGATAATCCATCCACCTGACAGGTGTGGCAAATCAAGAAGCTGATTAAACAGCATGATCATTATCACTCAATAGTTTTTTTTTTCTTCTGCAGACGTGGTTGAGATAGCGGTGTACCGCAACGAGCTGTTCTGTCTCCATGGTGACGGCCACTTGACCCACCTCTCGCTGTTGTCTGTGGAGCGGTGTGTCGAGAGGTTGCTACGCAGGGAGGCGTGGCCTCTTGCGGCCACGGTCTGTGTGATGTTCCAGCATGCTATCGCCCCCAGCAGGGTGAGACTCATATTATTGCAGTTTTCCCAAACCTGTCCTTAAATTACTCTTAGGGTATTTTGAGCTGTAGTTGGAATCAGAGTTCCACTGTTTGTTACATTTATATTTTTTTCAGTTGGTGTCACGTTGCCAAATGTCTAAACAAAACCACGTATCCATGCAAGTAATTTGTTTATTGGACAAAAATGCTCACGTTAAATCCATTTATGATGATCATGAAGCATCACTTGTGTCCCAATGTTCATATTACTTCCTCTTTGGTCTTCCAACAACATGCAGGAGGAAACCGCACAATAGCCGCTCTCAGGGCCGGCGCGCAGAATTAGGCCTTGATCTACCCCATTAATAGATGCTAACTGCTTTAGCGCCCATTGACGATAGTGTCGTCTTTTTGTTAAGAGCCACGACGCTCGGTCTGAAAGTTAACCCGCATCACTGTTTTGCATCACATGAAGACCTTATCTTTCATATCAGTGAGTAAATAATTGTTTTAAAACTAAAGATGAAATTGATACACATCTTAGGGTTAATGTTCATCACATGACCATATATCTATGTTACAGTTCTTGTTTACCTGTGCTAATTATCTAATCTAGCGTGCTCTGAACACCTGTGTGTAAGTGTAGCGGAAGTGTAGTTTATAAGATGGAGGCACCCATAGCTGTATGGATCTGTAACTGCTACATTACCCATAGCTGTATGGATCTGTAACTGCTACATTACCCATAGCTGTATGGATCTGTAACTGCTACATTACCCATAGCTGTATGGATCTGTAACTGCTACATTACCCATAGCTGTATGGATCTGTAACTGCTACGGTACCCATAGCTGTATGGATCTGTAACTGCTACATTACCCATAGCTGTATGGATCTGTAACTGCTACATTACCCATAGCTGTATGGATCTGTAACTGCTACGGTACCCATAGCTGTATGGATCTGTAACTGCTACATTACCCATAGCTGTATGGATCTGTAACTGCTACATTACCCATAGCTGTATGGATCTGTAACTGCTACATTACCCATAGCTGTATGGATCTGTAACTGATACGGTACCCATAGCTGTATGGATCTGTAACTGCTACATTACCCATAGCTGTATGGATCTGTAACTGCTACATTACCCATAGCTGTATGGATCTGTAACTGATACGGTACCCATAGCTGTATGGATCTGTAACTGCTACATTACCCATAGCTGTATGGATCTGTAACTGCTACATTACCCATAGCTGTATGGATCTGTAACTGCTACGGTACCCATAGCTGTATGGATCTGTAACTGCTACATTACCCATAGCTGTATGGAGCTGTAACTGCTACATTACCCATAGCTGTATGGAGCTGTAACTGCTACATTACCCATAGCTGTATGGATCTGTAACTGCTACATTACCCATAGCTGTATGGATCTGTAACTGCTACATTACCCATAGCTGTATGGATCTGTAACTGCTACGGTACCCATAGCTGTATGGATCTGTAACTGCTACATTACCCATAGCTGTATGGATCTGTAACTGCTACATTACCCATAGCTGTATGGATCTGTAACTGATACGGTACCCATAGCTGTATGGATCTGTAACTGCTACATTACCCATAGCTGTATGGATCTGTAACTGCTACATTACCCATAGCTGTATGGATCTGTAACTGATACGGTACCCATAGCTGTATGGATCTGTAACTGCTACATTACCCATAGCTGTATGGAGCTGTAACTGCTACATTACCCATAGCTGTATGGATCTGTAACTGCTACGGTACCCATAGCTGTATGGATCTGTAACTGCTACATTACCCATAGCTGTATGGAGCTGTAACTGCTACATTACCCATAGCTGTATGGATCTGTAACTGCTACGGTACCCATAGCTGTATGGATCTGTAACTGCTACGGTACCCATAGCTGTATGGATCTGTAACTGCTACGGTACCCATAGCTGTATGGATCTGTAACTGCTACATTACCCATAGCTGTATGGATCTGTAACTGCTACATTACCCATAGCTGTATGGATCTGTAACTGCTACGGTACCCATAGCTGTATGGATCTGTAACTGCTACATTACCCATAGCTGTATGGATCTGTAACTGCTACATTACCCATAGCTGTATGGATCTGTAACTGCTACATTACCCATAGCTGTATGGATCTGTAACTGCTACATTACCCATAGCTGTATGGATCTGTAAATGCTACATTACCCATAGCTGTATGGATCTGTAACTGCTACATTACCCATAGCTGTATGGATCTGTAACTGATACGGTACCCATAGCTGTATGGATCTGTAACTGCTACGGTACCCATAGCTGTATGGATCTGTAACTGCTACATTACCCATAGCTGTATGGATCTGTAACTGCTACATTACCCATAGCTGTATGGATCTGTAACTGCTACATTACCCATAGCTGTATGGATCTGTAACTGCTACGGTACCCATAGCTGTATGGATCTGTAACTGCTACATTACCCATAGCTGTATGGATCTGTAACTGCTACATTACCCATAGCTGTATGGATCTGTAACTGCTACATTACCCATAGCTGTATGGATCTGTAACTGCTACATTACCCATAGCTGTATGGATCTGTAACTGCTACATTACCCATAGCTGTATGGATCTGTAACTGATACGGTACCCATAGCTGTATGGATCTGTAACTGCTACGGTACCCATAGCTGTATGGATCTGTAACTGCTACATTACCCATAGCTGTATGGATCCGTAACTGCTACATTACCCATAGCTGTATGGATCTGTAACTGCTACGGTACCCATAGCTGTATGGATCTGTAACTGCTACATTACCCATAGCTGTATGGAGCTGTAACTGCTACATTACCCATAGCTGTATGGAGCTGTAACTGCTACATTACCCATAGCTGTATGGATCTGTAACTGCTACGGTACCCATAGCTGTATGGATCTGTAACTGCTACGGTACCCATAGCTGTATGGATCTGTAACTGCTACGGTACCCATAGCTGTATGGATCTGTAACCGCTACATTACCCATAGCTGTATGGATCTGTAACCGCTACATTACCCATAGCTGTATGGATCTGTAACCGCTACATTACCCATAGCTGTATGGATCTGTAACTGCTACCGTACCCATAGCTGTATGGATCTGTAACTGCTACGGTACCCATAGCTGTATGGATCTGTAACTGCTACATTACCCATAGCTGTATGGAGCTGTAACTGCTACGGTACCCATAGCTGTATGGATCTGTAACTGCTACATTACCCATAGCTGTATGGAGCTGTAACTGCTACGGTACCCATAGCTGTATGGAGCTGTAACTGCTACGGTACCCATAACTGTATGGAGCTGTAACTGCTACGGTACCCATAGCTGTATGGATCTGTAACTGCTACGGTACCCATAGCTGTATGGATCTGTAAGTGTATATTTTTTATTTGAAGGATTCTTTTGTAGTTCACATGAGCCAGTCATAGGATTGTAATTCACATGAGCCAGTCGTAGGATTGTAATTCACATGTAGGTAAAGCTAATGGCTGAACTGTAGGGAGAAGGCAGAATGGCTGAACTGTAGGGAGAAGGCAGAATGGCTGAACTGTAGGGAGAAGGCAGAATGGCTGAACTGTAGGGAGAAGGCAGAATGGCTGAACTGTAGGGAGAAGGCAGAATGGCTGAACTGTAGGGAGAAGGCAGAATGGCTGAACTGTAGGGAGAAGGCAGAATGGCTGAACTGTAGGGAGAAGGCAGAATGGCTGAACTGTAGGGAGAAGGCAGAATGGCTGAACTGTAGGGAGAAGGCAGAATGGCTGAACTGTAGGGGGAAGGCAGAATGGCTGAACTGTAGGGAGAAGGCAGAATGGCTGAACTGTAGGGAGAAGGCAGAATGGCTGAACTGTAGGGAGAAGGCAGAATGGCTGAACTGTAGGGAGAAGGCAGAATGGCTGAACTGTAGGGAGAAGGCAGAATGGCTGAACTGTAGGGAGAAGGCAGAATGGCTGAACTGTAGGGGGAAGGCAGAACGGCTGAACTGTAGGGGGAAGGCAGAATGGCTGAACTGTAGGGGGAAGGCAGAATGGCTGAACTGTAGGGGGAAGGCAGAATGCCACCTAGGGTTTCTAGAGAGCTAGGTTAGGCTATGGTGGCAGATTGACGAGGGCGGCAATTTCCCAGCTATACTGACCAAGACACGCCTCCATCAACACATAAAACCTCACAGAATTCTGCCCAAAAAACTATGACAAATGCTCTTAACTAGTGGCATATGGGCTATTTTAGTGCTGATGCCCCCCTGGGATAAGCAGTGCTATAAGCAGTAATATTTTGCTATGGTATAAAGAGTGTGTGGCCTATTCTGTAGCATACAGGCTGGAGATATAATGGATGACAATGTAATGAGAGAGACACTTAATAACCCATAATTACAAAGCATAACATTTTTTTTATTTTATTTTTTTATGTTTGCCAAAAAATAAAAAAATAAAACTGAAATCACATTTACATAAATATTCAGACCATTTACAGTACTTTGTTGAAGCACCTTTGGCAGCGATTACAGCCTTGAGTCTTCTTGGGTATGACGCTACAAGCTTGGCACACCTGTATTTGGGGAGTTTCTCCCATTCCTCTCTGCAGATCCTCTCAAGCTCTGTCAGGTTGGATGGGGAGCGTTGTTGCACACCTATTTTCAGGTCTCTCCAAAGATGTTCGATCAAATTCAAGTCCGAGCTCTGGTAGGGCCACTTAAGGACATTAAGAGACTTGTCCCGAAGCCACTCCTGTGTTGTCTTGACTATGTGCTTGGGCTTGTTGTCCTGTTGGAAGGTGAACCTTCGCCCCAGTCTGAGGTCCTGAGCGCTCCAGAGCGCTCTTCATCAAGGATCTCTCTGTACTTTGCCTCGATCTTGACTAGTCTCCCAGTCCCTGCCGCTGAAAAACATCCCCACAGCATGATGCTGCCACCACCATGCTTCACCGTAGGGATGGTGCCAGGTTTCCTCCAGATGTGACGCTTGGCATTCAGGCCAAAGTGTTCAATCTTGGTTTCATCAGACCAGAGAATCTTGTTTCTCATGGTCTGAGAGTCTTCCGTCTAGCCACTCTACCATAAATGCCTGATGGCTGGAGTGCTTCAGAGATGGTTGTCCTTCTGGAAGGTTCTCCCATCTCCACAGAGGAACTCTGGAGCTCTGTTAGAGTGACCTTCTCCCCCGATGGCTCAGTTTGGCCAAGCGGACAGCTCTAGGAAGAGTCTTGGTGGTTCCAAATTTCTTCCATTTAAGAATGATGGAGGCCACTGTGTTCTTGGGGACCTTCAATGTTGACATGCACTGTCAACTGTTGGACCTTTATATAGACAGGTGTGTGCCTTTCCAAATCATGTCCAATCAATTGAATTTACCACAGGTGGACTCCAATCAAGTTGTAGAAACATCTCAAGGATGATCAATGGAAACAGGATGCACCTGAGCTCAATTTCGAGCCTCATAGCAAAGGGTCTGAATATTTAATGTAAATAAGGTATTTTTGTTTTTTATTTTTTATACATTTGCAAAAAACGTAACCTGTTTTTGCTTTGTCATTATGGGGTATTGTGAAGATTGCAAAAAAATAATAAATTGAATACATTTTAGAATAAGGGTGTAACATAACAGAATGTGGAATAAGTCAATGGGTCTGAATACTTTCCGAAGGCACCGTAGCCATATTGATTCACAGGAATCAGGACAAATAAAGTCAATGCAACTGCCTGTTTTAACACATGGATGGCATTCATTAAATTCCATTGTGGGCTTACACTAGGCTGACCCAGTAAGCACGGGCCGATGTCTTTTGTACGTTGTTTTTTGGTCCTGTTTGTACTGGCCTTCTTTATTTATTTCTATTTTTTTTACTGGGCCAATTGTGCGCAGCCTCGTGGGTCTCCCGGATGCAGCCGGTTGCGACACAGCCTGGATTTGAACCAGGATCTGAAGTGACACAGCTAGCACTGCAAGGCAGTGCCTTAGACCGCTGCGCCACTCGGGAGGCCTGGACCGGCCTTCTTTTTTTTGGTGCAGAACCAATCAATCATTTGGTTCAGATTTGGTCCAGTCTGGACCTGCCTTAATTTTGCCCTTTGTAAAAGTCATTTTGCTTACTGGGACTATTCTAGTTTTGCAGGGATCCCTTCTAGCCATGACCCCAGGACTGGGCCTGGCCGCTTAAACAGCGATGTGAATAGTCCATATTCCGTAACCCATATCCCCGGTAAATAAATAGATAGATAGATATTTATTGATCCCCGATGTGGAAATGTATTTGTCAAGCAGCTACAACAAAACACAGGGCAGGTGCAAAATGCCAGAACGAAAGTACACAAAAGACAGATACACGGTACATGATACATAGAGCGGCAGTATTAAAAAGTATAGAAATACAAGATATCTGGAGTGAAAAAATAAATTAAAAAAAATAAATGCACTGCTAGTCACAGAATGTTTCAGAGATCTTAAATGCTCGCAGTCAAACAAGCATTAATAATGCATGAATGGTTCGTCTCCTGTGTTTGGTCCGGACTGCATTCTCAGCGGACAGCACCACGGTACGGTTTGAAAAAAACCGCTACAAACCAATTTTGTGTGGATGTCCCCTAAGACAAGTGGTTGAGGAAATTGACTGACTAACCCGAATCATATCATATCCTCAAGTATCTTGTTAGCTAACTGTAAATGTTGTGTGCTGAAAATCGGGTGAAGATGTGCATTATGACAGCTTGGAAAATTCCAGAAAATTATGTCATAGGCTAATTGACATAATTTGAGTCAATTGGAGGTGTACCTGTGGATGTATTTCAAGGTATACCTTCAGACTCAGTGCCTCTTTGCTCGACATCATGGGAAAATCAAAAGAAATCAGCCAAGACCTCTGAAAAAATGTTGTCTCAACAAGTCTGCTTCGTCCTTTGGAGCAATTATTAAACACCTGAAGGTACCACGTTCATCTGTACAAACAATAGTACGCAACACCATGGGACCACACAGCCGTCACACCGCTCAGGAAGGAGACGCGTTCTGTCTCATAGAGATGAACAGCAAAGGACCTTGTGAAGATGCTGGAGGAAACCGGTACAAAAGTATCTATATCCACAGTAAAACGAGTCCTATATCGACATAACCTGAAAGGCCGCTCAGCAAGGAAGAAGCCACTGCTCCAAAAACGCCATAAAAAAGCCAGACTACGGTTTGCAACTGCACATGGGGACAAAGATTGTACTTTTTGGAGAAATGTCCTCTGGTCTGATGAAACAAAAATAGAACTGTTTGGCCATAATGACCATCGTTATGTTTGGAGGGAAAAGGGGGAGGCTTGCAAGCCGAAGAACACCATCCCAACCGTGAAGCACGGGGGTGGCAGCATCATGTTGTGGGGGTGCTTTGCTGCAGAATAGATGGCATCATGAGGTCCTGAGCGCTCTGGAGCAGGTTTTCATCAAGGATCTCTCTGTACTTTGCCTCGATCTTGACTAGTCTCCCAGTCCCTGCCGCTCCCATACCCTCAACTTGTTCAATAGCCACACCATTCATTACCAGATTCAGCTGAGGTCTAGCGCTGAGGGTATGACGTGGGTATCCATTCATTACCAGATTCAGCTGAGGTCTAGCGCTGAGGGTATGACGTGGGTATCCATCTGTTTATCGTTCCCAGGCCAGGAAGTCTATTCCCATCGACCGACTAGATCACCTGAGGTCACAGCTCAGTGTCTCCACCCACCTGGATCTGATTGGCCAGCTGGAGGAAGTGGGCGCCAAACTGGAGCCTCTAGACTCTGCCTCCAGCAGTCGCAGGAGCAGCATTTCCTCTCATGTGAGTCTGCCTGGAGGTCCTGTTTGTCACTAACAGGACACAGTAGTTCTGAACTATTAAAGGTAGTTTACTTAACTCTGCCGTGTAGAGCTGTTCTATTGGTATCTCAGGATTTACAATATGTTCAGTATAACTTCATTTCTATAGTGTCTACATAAAGACACATTTAACCAATACACAACACATACATAACACATTTAGAATCCATACACAGCACATACATAACACATACATATAACCCATACACATACATACATAACACATTTGTAACCCATACGCAACACATACATACATAACACATTTATAACCCATACACAACACATACATACATAACACATTTGTAACCCATACACAACACATACATACATAACACATTTGTAACCCATACACAACACATACATACATAACACATTTGTAACCCATACACAACACAAACATACATAACACATTTATAACCCATACACAACACATACATACATAACACATTTATAACCCATACACAACACATACATACATACATACATACATACATACATACATACATACATACATACATACATACATACATACATACATACATACATACATAAGCAGTGTGTGACGTAAGCCTTTATGTACTTGTTATGAAGTCCTTAAGTTGGTAGCCTCAATCTGTTCTTTATTCAGGAGAGCTTCAACGTCCTTGACTGTGGCATCTACCGTGTCATTAGCCGGCGAGGCAGCCAATCAGAGGAAGAGACCAGCTCCCTGGTCAGCCAATCGATGCTTGAGGAGGAGCGACTGAAAGAGTTTAGCTTCGTTCACGAGGAGGAGGAGGAGGTGCAGGGGCCGGAGCATGGTAAGAGACCGGTGCAGGGTTTCGTTTAATAACCCAGCAGCCCTGAGGAAGTTGTCTAACCGAATAACAATGTTACTGTGGTGTGAGTCGTTTTGGATGGGAAGTCAAATGTGAATGAAACTACTGTATAATACACCCCGAATAGCATTCACAGTAGAACAACGTGGGAATGAAACTACTGTATAATACACCCCGAATAGCATTCACAGTAGAACAACGTGGGAATGAAACTACTGTATAATACACCCCGAATAGCATTCACAGTAGAACAACGTGGGAATGAAACTACTGTATAATACACCCCGAATAGCATTCACAGTAGAACAACGTGGGAATGAAACTACTGTATAATACACCCCGAATAGCATTCACAGTAGAACAACGTGGGAATGAAACTACTGTATAATACACCCCGAATAGTATTCACAGTAGAACAACGTGGGAATGAAACTACTGTATAATACACCCCAAATAGCATTCACAGTAGAACAACGTTTACATTATCTTCATTATCCATGGTATCATCCTATGCACATTACCATCAGTTGTTTTGGTGTTCTAGTCATCTTATTTATATATTTCTTTCAGTGGTTTTGTCTCCTCTCATCCTCCATCCCTCCCTTCCTCTCCCTCCCCTCCATCCCTTCTTCCTCCAGATCCCCAGAGTGGTGGTGGTTTGGAGGTTACTGAACCAAGCGGTAACCACCAGTTTCACCTCCCCCTGTCATTCCGCCCCAAACACTCCCGTATCGCCCTGCAGGCCGTCAGAGACAGGTGGTACATCCATCTACAGAGCCTAAAGCAGCCTCAGTGACTTGATATTGAAATTATCATTTTTATTCCAATGCTATGGTATATTCATTCAGCTTAGCCTTTATTTAACCAGGATGAAGGCACATTCAGCTGATAGCCTACTAGACACATTCAGCTGATAGCCTACTAGACACATTCAGCTGATAGCCTACTAGACACATTCAGCTGATAGCCTACTAGACACATTCAACTGATAGCCTACTAGACACATTCAACTGATAGCCTACTAGACACATTCTTCATAGGTGACATGCATCATTCTTTGTGTGGAAATCTTGGCTAGTAAGGAACATAATCACTATAGATATTTCTAGTTGGTCCTTTGTGAAACTAAGTCCTTTACTAACAGGTTGTGTGTACAGTACAGGTTTTGAGAATGACACAAGTATTGGTCTCCACAAAGTTTACTGCCTCAGTGTTGATGATGGCAATTTGCATATACTCCAGAATGTCATGAAGAGTGATCAGATGAATTGCAATTAATTGCAAAGTCCCTCTTTGCCATGAAAACGAACTTAATCCCCCAAAAACATTTCCACTGCATTTCAGCCCTGCCACAAAAGGACCAGCTGCCATCATGTCAGTGATTGTCTCGTTAAGACAGGTGAGAGTGTTGACGAGGACAAGGCTGGAGATTACTCTGTCATGCTGATTGAGTCAGAATAACAGACTGGAAGCTTTAAAAGGAGGGTGGTGCTTGAAATCATTGTTCTTCCTCTGTCAACCATGGTTACCTGCAAGGAAACACGTGCCGTCATCATTGCTTTGCACAAAAAGGGCTTCACAGGCAAGGATATTGCTGCTGGTAAGATTGCACCTAAATCAACCATTTATCGGATCATTAAGAACTTCAAGGAGAGAGGTTAAATTGTTGTGAAGAAGGCATCAGGGCGCCCAAGAAAGTCCAGCAAGCACCAGGACCGTCTCCTAAAGTTGATTCAGTTGCGGGATCGGGGCACCACCAGTGCAGAGCTTGCTCAGGAATGGCAGCAGGCAGGTGTGAGTGCATCTGTACGCACAGTGAGGTGAAGAGTTTTGGAGGATGGCCTGGTGTCAAGAAGGGCAGCAAAGAAGCCACTTCTCTCCAGGAAAAACATCAGGGACAGACTGATATTCTGCAAAAGGTACAGGGATTGGACTGCTGAGGACTGGGGTAGAGTCGTTTTCTCTGATGAATCCCCTTTCCGATTGTTTGGGCCATCCGGAAAACACCTTGTCCGGAGAAGACAAGGTGAGCGCTACCATCAGTCCTGTGTCATGCCAACAGTAAAGCATCCTCAGACCATTTATGTGTGGGGTTGCTTCTCAGCCAAGGGAGTGGGCTCACTCACAATTTTGCCTAAGAACACAGCCATGAATAAAGAATGGTACCAACACATCCTCCGAGAGCAACTTCTCCCAACCATCCAAGAACAGTTTGGTGACGACCAATGCCTTTTCCAGCATGATGGAGCACCTTGCCATAAGGCAAAAGTGATAACTAAGTGGCTCGGGGAACAAAACATCAACATTTTGGGTCCATGGCCAGGAAACTCCCCAGACCTTAATCCCATTGAGAATTTATGGTCGATCCTCAAGAGGCGGGTGGACAAACAAAAACCCACAACTTCTGACAAACTAATCAAGTATTGATTATGCAAGAATGGCCTGCCATCAGTCAGGATGTGGTCCAGAAGTTAATTGACAGCATGCCAGGGTGGATTGCAAAGGTCTTGAAAAACAAGGGTCAACACTGCAAATAATGACTCTTTGCATAAACTGAATGTCATTGTCAATGAAAGCCTTTGACACTTATGGAATACTTGTAATTATACTTCAGGTTACCATAGTAACTACTGCCATAAAGACCTAAGAACACTGAAGCAGCAAACTTTGCGGAGACCAATACTTGTCATTCTCAACCTTCTTAACCACGACTGTATACTAAAAGAGAAGTGAAAGTTGTGATTTAAAATAACTTTGTGAAACCATGAAAGTGCAGCTGTTTCCTCTGATAGGGTTACTTCCCTTATCTACCTAACAACCACATTAAATGACGAGTTTTTTTCAAGCTTTACATTCAATGCCTTTCATCGTCGCTACAGATGCATTCGGTACGTTTCACTTCACTTATGATTTAAATTCAGTTTCCACATTATCATGCTGTTTGTATTGTTTTGACTGAGGTGGTATTGAGAGGTACTCTGTTCTTAGTGTATGTAGTTACATGTGACTGAGGTGGAATTGAGAGGTACTCTGTTCTTAGTGTATGTAGTTACATGTGACTGAGGTGGTATTGAGAGGTACTCTGTTCTTAGTGTATGTAGTTACATGTGACTGAGGTGGTATTGAGAGGTACTCTGTTCTTAGTGTATGTAGTTACATGTGACTGAGGTGGTATTGAGAGGTACTCTGTTCTTAGTGTATGTAGTTACATGTGACTGAGGTGGTATTGAGAGGTACTCTGTTCTTAGTGTATGTAGTTACATGTGACTGAGGTGGTATTGAGAGGTACTCTGTTCTTTTATTAATTAATTTTATGTCAACTTTATTTAACTAGGCAAGTCAGTTAAGAACACATTCTTATTTACAATGACGGCCTCCACCATCAGTGGTTCCTTGTACTATAGAAGAGGATGGTTTCATCTTAGACTGGCCCTGGTGTCACAGCAGAGCTTTCTGTTAAAGCCTATATTGTAACTGTCATGTGTCTTGATCCTCAGTGTCTCTAGTTTTGTGAAGAAGACCACTGAGAAGATCAACACTCTCCAGATGAACTCTGACCTTTGGCCACGCCCCCCTGACTCTAAGGAGGGGGGTCACGGACATGTGGAGGCCGTAGCTACCACCGCACCGTTCCCAGAGGACATTGACCAGGAGTGAGTTGAGAGATTGGCTTGCTTTCCTGTTCTTGTACTGATCTATACTATACTATACTACTATACTATACTACTATACTATACTACTATACTATACTATACTATACTATACTTGATTCTGTATACAGTGCATTCAGAAAGTATTCAGTTCCAGCCTTATTTTAAAATGGATAAAAAATCAAATAAAATCCTCATCAATCTATACACAATAAATACTCTACAATGACAAAGCGAAAACTGATTATTTTTTATTGTTTTGAGAAATACCTCATTTACATTAGTATTCAGACCCTTTGCTATGAGACCTGAAATTGAGCTCAGGTGCTTCCTGTTTCCAAGAACACAGTGGCCTCCATCAATCTTAAATGGAAGAAGTTTGGAACCACCAAGACTCTTCCTAGAGCTGGCCGCCTGGCCAAACTGACCAATTGGGGGAGAAGGGCCTTGGTCCCAAGAACCTGATGGTCACTCTGACAGAGCTCCAGAGTGAATCTGTGAAGATGGGAGAACCTTCCAGAAGGACAAGCATCTCTGCAGAACTCCACCAACCAGGCCTTTATGGTAGAGTGGCCAAACGGAAGCCAGTCTTCAGTAAAAGGCAGATGACAGCCCACTTGGAGTTTTCCAAAAGGCACCTTAAGGACTCTCAGACCATGAGAAACAAGATTCTTTGGTCTGATGAAACCAAGATTGAACTCTGGCCTGAATGCCAAGCGTCACGTCCGGAGGAAACCTGGCATCATCCCTACGGTGAAGCATGGTGGAGGCAGCATCATGCTGTGGGGATGTTTTTCAGCGGCAGGGACTGGGAGACTAGTCAGGATCGAGGGAAAGATAAATGGAGCTAAGTACAGAGAGATCCTTGATGAAAACCTCCTCCAGAGCACTCAGGACCTCAGACTGGGACGAAGGTTCACCTTCCAACAGGACAACAAGCTTAAGCACACAGCCAAGACAACGCAGGAGTGGTAAATAGCTGTGCAGCGACGCTCCCTCCTTCAACCTGATAGAGCTTGAGAGGATCTGCAGAGAAGAATGGGAGAAACTCCCCAAATACAGATGTGCCAAGCTTGTAGCGTCATACCCAAGAAGACTTGAGGCTCCAATCACTGTAACGTAACAAAATGTGGAAAAAGTGAAGGGGTTTGAATACTTTCCGAATGCGCTATACTATTGATTCTATAGTCTATATTCTATAGTATGTCTTAGACAGCTTTAGCTATTTCTGTTCAGTAGGAAGCCAACTTAATTCTCGAAGGAATGAAATGGACGTGCTGCCAGACCAAATGATTTGTATTTCTCGATCCTCACTTGTCTTGTGTTTTACCCAGGGAGTGTCTGGACCAAGCTAACGCAGAGACTGAACTACAGGACCTGATAACTGCTACAGAGAGAGGACTGTGAGTACAGAGCAACAATACTAACTGGTTTATTATACATGTATGCCTACAGGTTGTCAAACATCATTATAGTAGACACATACCCCTCTAGGACATGGTAACCCTCTGCATGCCATGGTTATGATGCAGAGGAGCACCTTCAGTCACAGACTGATCTCAGTCTGCTACAGGAGGTCCTTCCTGCCGGCGGCTATTAGACTATATAATGCCTCACCGGGGTGCCGTGCCGTCGGCAACATAGACCTGGAACTGTTGGGGTGTTAGGACCTAGTTTAACAATTATGCATCCATCCGTGAGTAACTCTAATTTTGCACCTGCCCTGAGTTTCTTCGTAGCTGCTTGACAAAGAATTTGCCCCTCAGGGATCAACAGAGTACCTATCTATCTAGACACATACCCCTCTAGGACATGGTAACCCTAGACACATACCCCTCTAGGACATGGTAACCCTAGACACATACCCCTCTAGGACATGGTAACCCTAGACACATACCCCTCTAGGACATGGTAACCCTAGACACATACCCCTCTAGGACATGGTAACCCTAGACACATACCCCTCTAGGACATGGTAACCCTAGACACATACCCCTCCTATTACAAATTAAAGATGTATAGCTAATCTTATTTTTAATACCCTTTAAGTGAACAGGGTTTTTAATTTTCCATGTATTGTACCCATCTTAGCTCTCAGATCCAGGATCCCTTGGTTCTGTTGGACCCATCCTGTCTAAAAGAAACTCTACAGGAGTGGATCCCTGTGTTGGAGAGGGTTCTAGGTCCCAAGCTGATTCTAGGTCTGGAAAAGCAGGATCCAGCTGGTGAGGGTCCCTCTGGTGTGGAGGAGACGGAACATGCTGCAAATAACTGTCCAGAGGATCTTCAGTCTGAGACTCCCTCAAGCTCTCCTGAGGAACTGACAGAGGACGTCCAGGAGGAGGAGCGGAGAAGAGAGGATTCCCCACAGCAAAATGGAGGACAAGAGGACCAGAGTGAGGATCAAGACAACCTCAGACTTGATGAGGCCTCCCCTGAAGAGAACCTGAGGGTGTGGTCCCCCAAACCCCTCCCCCCAGACCTCCAGGCCCACCTTACCCAGCTGGCCACGCTGTACCTGGAGTTGGGCTATTTTGGGGACCCTGTGGTCCAGAAAGAGAGGGGTGTAGTAGGGGTCAATGCATTCTTGAGACGGTTCTTCTTCCTGCTGGACCAGGAGCGGGTCAGGAGGATGTGTCTACTCCGCTACGGGGAGCAGCCTGAGGTCCACACCTCCTTCATGGAGGCCATGCAAGGTATGTAGCATGGACAGTTTATATGGCACCGACACACTCTCACACACACACTCACACATTATTAAAATGATTTTTCTCACCTGACAGAGCTAACCCTAACCAGTAAGGTGGTGGAGGTGATCCAGAAAGGAGACCTGCTCAAATCTCTACGCTGTCTTAGAGAACTACAACCCTGGAGCGCTCCGATGCTCCTCGCTCACCTGCACAGGTAGATAACCCCTCCTTTTTCTCTCCTCTCTCCTCCCTCCTCCCTTACCTCCCCTTCCTCACAGCTCCTAGCTCACCTGCACAGGTACACTCATCTCAGGTATCTTCACCTCACTTAACAGTTAACCACAGCTTCACCTAACTTTATTTATTTAACTAGGCAAGTCAGTTAAGAACAAATTCTTATTTACAATGATGTGATTGACTGTTAAAGCTAGGTGAAGATGGGGTTGACTGTTAAAGGCAAAAGGTCTCTACAGTCAACCACAACTTCACCTTGCTTTAACAGTCAGCTATAGCTTCACCTAGCTTTAAGTTTCACCTAGCTTCATCTTGAAATCTCTTGACTTAAGCCTCCTTAGCATCATAATGTCTCTCTAGTTCATAATAACATTATCTAATCACATTCCTCTCCTTTTTATATAGGTTGTATGAAAAGCATGGAGAGTTGGCGGTTCGCTCCTTCACCCAGTTCTATCCCACAATCCTCCCCTCTGACGTCACAGCCATGGCCAAACATAGCCACTTCCTGGCTTACCTGGACAATCTTGTCCAATCACGGGCCGAGGAACAAAGGTAGGTTTACACTAAACCATAAAGTACAATGTCTTCTAGATATTTCTCTCTATTTAAAGAGGTAATGAATCAATCAATCAGTCAAATGTATTTCTAAAGCCCTTTTTACATCAGCCGTGCTATACAGAAACCCAGCCTAAAACCCCAAACAGCAAGCAATGCAGATGTAGAAGCACAGTGGCTAGGAAAAACTCTCTAGAAAGGCAGAAACCTAGGAAGAAACCTAGAGAGGAACCAGGCAGTAAAATGATTTGTGTGTTATTAGTTTAAGCAGACTATTTAAGTTTGTCTATTGTTGTGACTTAGATGAAGATCAGATAACATTTTATGACCAATTTATGCAGAAATCCATGTAATTCCATACTTTTTCTTGCCACGATAGGTCGTGTTCATTAGGGTACAAAAAGGAGAAAAAAAAATTGCAACAGAAAATTATTTCTTACACTAGTCAAATCCAGGTTATCCTGTGCTTTAGTCCATTATTACGTTTGGTACCTAATGAACACGATCCTGTTCTGTTTCTCTCCATTAGACTGTCGTTCCTGGGGTCCCTCCTCCAACCAGAGACTCTGCGACAGGATTGGCTGGAGCTGGGACTTACCCATGATGCACCTCAACAAAGCGACACACTAACCACAGACGGACAACCAAGATGGCACTCCCATTTCTTCAGCTGGGGTTATGGTCGTCTTCTATCCCTCCTGATCCGCCTTCCAGCTGACCTGGCCTCCAAACAGAAGATGGCTGAGACATGCAGGAGCCACGGGTAAAGACCATACATACAGTACCAGTAAAAGGTTTGGACACACCTACTCATTCCAGGGTTTTTCTTAATTTTTACTATTTTCTACATTGTAGAATAATAGTGAAGACATCTAAACTATGAAATAACACTTATGCTGAGCACTAGTTGGCTACTTTTCCTTCACTCTGCAGTCCAACTCATCCCAAACCATCTCAATTGGGTTGAGGTTGGGTGATTGTGGAGGCCAGGTCATCTGATGCAGCACTCCATCACTCTCCTTCTTGGTCATGTAGCCCTTACACAGCCTGGAGGTGTGTTGGGTCATTGTCCTGTTAAAAAACACATGATGGTCCCACTAAGGACAGATTTCCATTGGTCTAATGTCCATTGCTCGTGTTTCTTGGCCCAATCAAGTCTCTTCTTCTTATTGATGTCCTTTAGTAGTGGTTTCTTTGCAGCAATACGACCATGAAGGCCTGATTCACACGGTCTCCTCTGAACAGTTTATGTTGATATGTGTCTGTAACTTTAACTCAGTGAAGCATTTATTTGGGCTACAGCAGAGGTACAGTTGAAGTCGGAAGTTTACATACACTTAGGTTGAAGTAATTAAAACTCATTTTTCAACCAAGTATACATACACTAAGTTGACTGTGCCTTTAAACAGCATGGAACATTCCAGAAAATTATGTCATGGCTTTAGAAGCTTGTGATAGGCTAATTGACATCATTTGAGTCAATTAGAGGTGAACCTGTGGATGTATTTCAAGGCCTACAATAACTAGAAGGTACACTAGGCACCTGGTGAGTTACCTGGACAACACTTTACTTAAAGGTATAATTGTTTTGTAAATTGTTTTAAGAATGTATATGAGCCTTTATAATGTCTTACAATAAGGCTTATTATTAATGGGAACGGCTAGTCACAGAACATCCATACAGGATGTTTAACCTGATGCCTGCTACAGTACATTAACAACGGTCAAAGAAATTGTTAAAAGGTTTTTAAACAATTTTAATAAATACAACTGTTGGACAATGGATGAAGATCCTTTTGAAATTGTATAATCCATCAGATATTTCATCATAGCTTTTGATGGTTTTTGTGACTGCACTTGAAGAAAATGTAAAAGTTTTTTACATTTTCCGGATTGACTGACCTTCATGTCTTAAAGTAATGATGGACTGTTGTTTCTCTTTGCTTATTTGAGCTGTTCTTGCCATAATATGGACTTGGTCTTTTACCAAATCTTCTGTATACCACCCCTACGTTGTCACAACACAACTGATTGGCTCAAAGAAGGCATTAAGAAGGAAATAAATTCCACAAATTAACTTTTAACAAAGCACACTTGTTCATTGAAATACATTCCAGGTGACTACCTCATGAAGCTGGTTGAGAGAATGCCAAGAGTGTGCAAAGCTGTCAAGGCAAAGGGTGGCTATTTGAAGAATCTCACATTTTGATTTGTTTAACACTTTTTTGGTTACTACATGATTCCATATGTGTTATTTCATAGTTTTGATGTCTTCACTATTATTCTACAATGTAGAAAATAGTAAAAAAAATTATGAAAACCTTTGAATGAGTAGGTGTCACCTTTTGACTGGTACTGTATATAATAATGGTTAAGACCCTTTCTTCTTTAAGGTTGCTGCCCCTATCATCGCCAAGCCTATCTCCAACCTTTTAAACTTGTCTCTCCGTTCTGGGGAGGTTCCCATTGTTTGGAAGGCAGCCACGGTTAGTCCTTTATTTAATGGGGGAGATCAAGCTGATCCTAACTCAGGTTATGGATGTGTCACTTCAACCTTAAAGGTCCTCAATGATGTCACCACTGCCCTTGACTCTAAGCAATGTTGTGCTGCTATTTTTATTGACTTGGCCAAAGCTTTTGATACTGTAGACCATTCCATTCTTGTGGGCCGGCTAAGAGTATTGGTTATCTCTGAGTGGTCTTTGGCCTGGTTTGCTAACTACCTCTCTCAAAGAGTGCAGTGTATGAAGTCAGAACATCTGCTGTCTCAGCCACTGCCTGTCACCAAGGGAGTACCACAAGGCTCGATCCTAGGCCCCACGCTCTTCTCAATTTACATCAACAACATAGCTCAGGCAGTAGGAAGCTCTCTTATCCATTTATATGCAGATGATACAGTCTTATACTCAACTGGCCCCTCCCCGAATTTTGGGTTAAATGCTCTACAACAACACTTTCTTAGTGTCCAACAAGCTTTCTCTGCCCTTAACCTTATTCTGGTTTGGTCAGACCAGTTATAATGATTGTGTACTGGACTGTTATAATGAATGTGTACCTGTGTTGTTAGGACTGTTATAATGAATGTGTACCGGTGTTGTTAGGACTGTTATAATGAATGTGTACCTGTGTTGTTATAATGAATGTGTACCTGTGTTATAATAAATGTGTACCTGTGTTGTTAGGACTGTTATAATGAATGTGTACCTGTGTTATAATGAATGCGTACCTGTGTTGTTAGGACTGTTATAATGAATGTGTACCTGTGTTGTTAGGACTGTTATAATGAATGTGTACCTGTGTTGTTATAATGAATGTGTACCTGTGTTGTTAGGACTGTTATAATGAATGTGTACCGGTGTTAGGACTGTTATAATGAATGTGCACCTGTGTTGTTAGGACTGTTATAATGAATGTGTACCTGTGTTGTTAGGACTGTTATAATGAATGTGTACCTGTGTTATTAGGACTGTTATAATGAATGTGTACCTGTGTTGTTATAATGAATGTGTACCTGTGTTGTTAGGACTGTTATAATGAATGTGTACCTGTGTTGTTAGGACTGTTATAATGAATGTGTACCTGTGTTGTTATAATGAATGTGTACCTGTGTTGTTAGGACTGTTATAATGAATGTGTACCTGTGTTGTTATAATGAATGTGTACCTGTGTTGTTAGGACTGCTATAATGAATGTGTACCTGTGCAGGTACTGGACTGGCTATGTGTACCTGTGCTGTGAGCTCCAGCGTCGTACAGAGGCTTTCTCTACCATCTGTAGACTGGATGACATGAGTCTGCTGGAGGAACCCAATGGTAATGAATGTCATAGTAATCATTCGCCTCTCAATGTACCACTACTACGGTTGAATAAATATTTGGTCTACATGATCACAACCCTTAATGCTCTTATTTCTCTATCTCTCTAACTGTCTCAGGCATGGTGCCTCAGACCATAGACGAGTGGAAGATGCTTCTCCAGCTGTCTCAGCAATGTAGTAACAGCAGACCATCTAACCATATCCCAGCCCCGATTCCTACCCCATCCCTGGGTCCTACCCCATCCCTGGGTCCTACCCCCTCCCTGGCTCCTACCCCCTCCCTGGGTCCTACCCCCTCCCTGGCTCCTACCCCCTCCCTGGCTCCTACCGCATTCCTGGGTCCTACCTCCAACACAACCAACCTGACCCTTACCCCAGCTCCGGCTCCTACCCCCTCCCCATCCCTGGGTCCTACCCCATCCCTGGCTCCTACCCCATCCCTGGCCCTAGCCTCCAACGGGACTAACCCCAGCCTGACCAACGGGGGCTCTGCAGCCAACCGTATCCAGACAGAGATGACTCCAGAGAACCTGGTCCTGCGTCTGGCCAGGGCTGTGGGCCCTGACCGGGCCCTGGGGGCCCTACAGGAGGTGGGGCTGCAGTCGGACATGGAGCTGGGACCACACTCCACCCAGGTCTGTGAGCTGCTCCGTGTAGCTGAGAAGAGACAGAGGTGGGTGATGGATGATACCAATAACTATGATACCAGGGACTATGATACCAGATACCAGGGACTATGATACCAGGGACTATGATACCAGATACCAGGGACTATGATACCAGAGACTATGATACCAGGGACTATGATACCAGGGACTATGATACTATGATACCAGGGACTATGATACCAGATACCAGGGACTATGATACCAGGGACTATGATACTATGATACCAGGGACTATGATACCAGATACCAGGGACTATGATACCAGATACCAGGGACTAAGATACCAGGGACTAAGGCAATGTCATTGATTGATATCGTAACAATCATCCCCTAGACCATACAAGGTTCTACAAATAGGGCCATAGACAAGCTTCTACAAATAGGGCCATAGACAAGGTTCTACAAATAGGGCCATATACAAGGTTATACAAATAGGGCCATAGACAAGGTTATACAAATAGGGACACAGACAAGGTTATACAAATAGGGCCATAGACAAGGTTATACAAATAGGGCCATAGACAAGGTTATACAAATAGGGCCATAGACAAGGTTATACAAATAGGGCCATAGACAAGGTTATACAAATAGGGCCATAGACAAGGTTATACAAATAGGGACATAGACAACACCAGCAAAATAAAGAACAATATTCAAATATTTTAATACATGATAATAATGTTCCTCTCTTTCTCCTGTCTACCCCAGGGCTCTGATCCAGACCATGTTGGAGCGCTGTGATCGCTTCCTCTGGTCCCAGCATGCTTAGCGAGATAACACCAACCAACGCCATTCAGAAAACTAGTATGGACTGCTATGGGGAGCAGTGTTAGGGTCAATTCCATTTCAATTCAGGCAGTAAACGTAAATTCTAATTCCAGTTATCCACATTGAAAAGCAATTTAATTGACTGAATTGAAATGCAATTGACCCCAGCCCTAATCTGATCCAGAGCCGACCAAAACAAGTTAAATTACCCTTAATGTGACCATAATGCTTTTCAAACTACTTTTTAAACTGGGCCCTGATCATTTATGTTGCACCATTCCTGACTACTTTTTGAACAGGGCCCTGATAATTTATGTTGCACCATTCCTGACTACTTTTTGAACGGGGCCCTGATAATTTATGTTGCACCATTCCTGACTACTTTTTGAACGGGGCCCTGATAATTTATGTTGCACCATTCCTGACTACTTTTTGAACGGGGCCCTGATAATTTATGTTGCACCATTCCTGGCTACTTTTTGAACGGGGCCCTGATAATTTATGTTGCACCATTCCTGACTACTTTTTGAACGGGGCCCTGATAATTTATGTTGCACCATTCCTGACTACTTTTTGAACTGGGCCCTGATAATTTATGTTGCACCATTTCTGAGAGTTCTATTCCGCACCAACTTTCTAGATTGCAACTCTGGATGCCCTGGTACAGTCAAGAAAGACGACTGTATTTGAGTTGTTATATTTTATAGTTGCCAAAACTCTGCCTTACAGAAGAAATATGGGATTAATCTATAAATTACCTAAAAGTATTGTTTTTGAATGTAAGATCCTCTGATACATCTCAATGCTAATGATGTCTGACTAACCCTTTGTTATTAACACGAGTTCCTCCTTGGGTCAAACTGTACTTCAACATGGTTAAAAAGCACCTGAATGAATGGTGTGAAGACAATTGTGAAAATATGATTTCATTGAAATGCTCTAATCTATTATAATATTTAATGTGAATAATAAAATATATGATCTGATCCACGGACTGTTATTAAAAGCGGACTTTATTTTAAAAGCACTTAAAAATAAGAGAAAGTCATAGTCCCTCCAAAATAAAGGTCTGTTGCTGTGTGTGGAAGAAGTGAATTCCAAACGGATGAAGAGGTGAAGGACAAGCAGGTGAAGATGTGTGGGTAGTACTGTCATTACAGCTAGTATTAATAACACTGGAATCAAATTAGCCTATGTTTTCTCCTGAGAACGTGAGGGATAAATCCACACCTGGAACATCAAAGAGATGTAACTGGGAGGAACGAGGGAGAGAGAAAGTACAGGTTTGTTTGTGTATCTTGATGCGCTTCTAAAAGAGACAAAATTAACATTTTAAAAAAGTATCTGTCTCAAATAAAATGTTAATTTTCAATTAAACTAATTTGATTGCCTCAAATGAGCTACATCTTCCAAAACCGTCCTCATATTATCTCCTCCTTCCTCTTCCTCCTGTACTTTGCATAATCCTCTCCCCTCGCTCATCTCGTCTCCACCAGTTCTTTCTTGCACACCTGGTCGTGTCATTTGAAGCCCCTGGCTTAGTGACAATCAGATTAAAAGGTTTCGGCCACTGAAGACACTGACACAGTGTTAGAACAGAGAGACAGATAGATGGGCCTTTTTAATTAACAACTGTGGAATAATATGGATGATGTCACCGTTAAATTCCATGCTATTTATCCAGCTTGGAACTACAACTGCTTCTCAAATAGTCAAATCTGCACCTAGAATTATTGCTGTAGGATTCTTTACTATAGTATGTGGGATTCATAGCTAGCTGTTACATGTAGAAGATGAAGAAGACTTCGGCGCCCTCGGCCATTGGGTGTCATTCATACCCAATGAATGAATCCAGAGAAAAAAGATCTTAATAAACTGGGTGGTTCGAGCCCTGAATGCTGAGGTATATCAGACCGTATACCACGGGTATGACAAAACATACACTTATACTGCTCTAATTACATTGGTAACCAGTTTATAATAGCAATAAGGCACCTTCGGCTAATGGCTGTATCCAGGCACTCCGCATTGCATCGTGCTTAAGAACAGCGGTTAGCCATGGTATATTGGCCATATACCACATCCCTTCTGGCCTTATTGCTTAAGTATAGCCTTTGATGAACACATGGCACTGGAGTTGTGCCTTCATCTGACAGATCTGTGGGACCTGTGTAATCTAGAGATGAAATACTGGTGCTTGAGGAAACTTTAGAGGAGGGTTTAATACAGGCATCTTTAACAAATGGTCCTTGAATAAGTAATGTCACTGTTGTTCTTGACATAAAGAAACTCAATTTTATGGATTGTAACGCTTTTTCAAAAAATACAGTAGGTGAATTCTAACGATTGACTCCATAGAAGATGATGCTGAGAAGAATCTATCCACTCTCAGACTGCAATAAGAGTTCAAATGATTCTGAGCGAGGTTTGATATGAAAGGTTATGAGGTCAACAAGACCGAGAGAGAGTTGTGTGTGTTTGATGTTGAGGGGCTGTCACCAGACATACTGATAAGTGGATTCTGCACATTCCTAACACACACACACACACACACACACACACACACACACACACACACACCTGTTGACTGTGCTGCCAGGGTATAAAAGAGTCAACCTCGACCTGCTTAAGGCAGACACTGCCACAAACACACTGTGACACACACACACACCTGTTGATTACCACTCAAGATGCTTATCAGTGGCCTTTAAGGGACAATTATTATTCATTCGGGCGTCAGAAACATGCCTTTAGGTATTACGTCTGTATGGTAATAAAGGACAGCTGTTTCAATCACCGGCACCTTCAAATGAACACAGGTTGATACCTAATTCTTACTTCTTTTGGAGACCTGGACTATCAGATAGAAGGACATGGTAAGGATTCCTTTTTTTTAACTGCTAACTTATTTATTCACACAATGTCTTTCCATTCCAATATTTTTGAGGCAATAGAAATGGATGTGACAGTGTAGATTTTTTATTTATTGTATTTTTATTTCACTTTTATTTAACCAGGTAGGCCAGATGTGGTTCTGGGTTGCCAGATTACCTCTATGTTGATTTTATGACAGTGTAGATGTGGTTCTGGGTTGCCAGATTACCTCTATGTTGATCTTATGACAGTGTAGATGTGGTTCTGGGTTGCCAGATTACCTCTATGTTGATCTTATGACAGTGTAGATGTGGTTCTGGGTTGCCAGATTACCTCTACGTTGATTTTATGACAGTGTAGATGTGGTTCTGGGTTGCCAGGTGAACTCTGTCATTGTTTTTGTTACATGTCTTGTTGTTGTAGGGTCTCCTGCTTGTTCTGGCTCTAGCGCTGCTCTGCTGTCTACCTCACCCAGCCACACCAACCGGACCAGCTCACAATGACTCAGGTACACTGTACTGTGTGTTAAATGACCTGTTAGGAACACTTATTGTCTTATCTAAATGACACTATATTGTCATGAGATAAGACATTTTAAGGGGGTCATTCATTCTTATGACAGGCATTATCATTGGATAATATTGTATTACCTGTTGTATTATTAAAGGAATTGTTTGGAATCGATTATATTGTCCAATATAATTAACGGTAGTGTCATGTCACATCAGTTATCGTTGAACAGTGTCATTAGATAGGTTTCCATCCAAATGGCGAATATTAAAACAAGAAGAAAATCTGCATGAAGAAAATCTGCATTTTCCCAACAGTGGACCAAATGGACTTGTTGCTGATAAAAAAAAAAACATTGTGTGATGACATATTGCACACAAAAACTAATACAAATAAAAAATTCGATGTGTTTCCATCGCATTTTCCACTCTATCGATACCGAAACTGTTGCGTTAAATAGCAAATGTGTCCACTGTGGTTTTGGCACGTGCGCTCTAACCAACAACAAATACATGAGATTATTATGAAGAAGACCGACAATAATTGATCATGTCACCAAAATAAGACCCTCGATATTTGTGGAAAGGAGCATTAAGCTCACAACCTTGCACTTTCACCACCCTGTGAAATTCATCATAATATATTTAATCTGTAGCCAAATAAACTGCATGCTTTCCCCACGAGTTGCAGTAGGAAGACCACACGGCTGGCTGCCACACATGTCGATGCGTGACTCCAAATGTGTACTTTGCGCGCATAGAAAGGTTTGATGGAAACCTGGTTAGATATAGTTTTCTGGAACATGTTGTATCTTAAAATGTATGCACTCACTAAGTGTGGTGATGTGGTATTAACGTCATTACACATACGCGCCGCCAGGTGGTGTAGTACTTGAGTACCTATTGGTATCATTGTTAAGAGTATTGGAATGCACCCCGGCACACCTCGAATGCAGCTGCGACTGCCTGTTACACGATGCTCTGGGTCAGTAATAAAGTAATCAGATTATAAAGATCTACTCCCTCACTCATTCCAATGCATACATAGTTCCATGGGTTATTACAATGTGCAACTTTGGACAAAAGTGAAATGTATTGTATCATCTCCAGGGGTTCCATATTTGAGCTCGACATTGGTAGAGGAGGCTCTGAAAAGGGCTTTAGAACGTACTAACGCTGCTTACGCCCACACCAACGAGAGGTGAGCCAATAGGAGAAGACTATCCTCAGTAAATTGCTTAGATTACTTATAAAAAGCCATATTGATGCCATATTGATGTCTATGAAAAGAGAAATGCTATTTACCAAATAGGGTCTGCCTGCCTGTCTGTCCATCTGCTTACCTGTCTGTCTGATAATATGGGTACTATCCTCTCCTTCCAGAGTGAAGACATCTCTATCGGAGGGTGCTCTGAGACCCAGCGACCTCCTAGCACAGTTCAAACAGATCGGCCCCCAGACCAGGAGTCACATCAGCGCTGCTGAGCTGCTGGACAATACAGTGGAACTGATCAGAGAGATGGTCTACACCAGTGCCATGGCCCAGGCCAGTCTACCTGGTATTGTCTAACCCTAACCCATGGCCCAGTCCAGTCTACCTGGTACTGTCTAACCCATGGCCCAGTCCAGTCTACCTGGTACTGTCTAATCCATGGCCCAGTCCAGTCTAACTGGTACTGAACTATCATATTACACATATACTACAGAGCCGAGCTGATCCGAGCCGAACTGTAATGACATGCATGGGCGTAGGAGCTGAACAGGGCAGGACTAAAGTTGGGGAAAGCTGAACTTGCTCCTGAGTGGCGCAGTGGTCTAAGACACTGCATCTCACACACTCGTCCGAGTTTGGCCAGGGTAGGCCGCCATTGTAAATAAGAATTTGTTCTTAACTGACTTGCCTAGTTAAATAAAGGTTAAATAAAAAATAAAAAATGACAATATTGCAACGCAAGTGACCAATCGAAGCTTGCCATACTGTAGCTCCCAACCCCTACTGGATTGGCTGTCAATGGCTGTTGATACGTAGCACTACCTAGCTTGCTTGACGGCTTGTTAGCACCCACATGAGGGCGAGGCTAGCGTGGCTAGAAGAGGCCGCTTGTATAGTGTGGGCGCTCTGTAAGACTGGCTGTTTGTCTCTCCTTCCTCCGTCCCTCTTCCTCCCTCCGTCCCTCCGTCTCCCAACAGACCTGTTGAGTGAGGAGGACATGCAGGTTCTACTGCAGGTTACAGGCTGTTCCTCTGAGATGCAGAGACCCCTCTGTAAGACTGGCTGTCTGACTGAACGCTACCGCTCATTCACCGGGGAGTGCAACAACAGGTAGGTCGGCCTGCCTGCCTGCCTGCCTGCCTGCCTGCCTGCCTGCCTGCCTGTCTGTCTGTCTGTCTGTCTGTATGTCTGTCTGTCTGTCTGTCTGTCTGCCTGATTTGTGGTTTGTGTATGTCACCCACGTTGTCACCCCTCTCCAGACAGCACCCTAAGTGGGGTGCAGCCAACACCCCGTACTCCCGCTGGCTCCCCCCAGAGTATGAGGATGTCAGAGGGATCCCTAGGGGCTGGGACCCTGAACACACCTACTATAATTACACCCTGCCCCCGGTAAGAGTCCTGTCCTATCTACTACACCCTGCACTGGTAAGAGTCCTATAACTACACCCTGCCACTGGTAAGAGTCCTATAACTACACACTGCACTGGTAAGAGTCCTATAACTACACCCTGCCACTGGTAAGAGTCCTATAACTACACCCTGCACTGGTAAGAGTCCTGTCCTATCTACTACACCCTGCCACTGGTAAGAGTCCTATAACTACACACTGCACTGGTAAGAGTCCTATAACTACACCCTGCCACTGGTAAGAGTCCTATCCTATCTACTACATCCTGCCACTGGTAAGAGTCCTATAACTACACACTGCACTGGTAAGAGTCCTATAACTACACCCTGCCCCCGGTAAGAGTCCTGTCCTATCTACTACACCCTGCACTGGTAAGAGTCCTATAACTACACCCTGCCACTGGTAAGAGTCCTATAACTACACACTGCACTGGTAAGAGTCCTATAACTACACACTGCACTGGTAAGAGTCCTATAACTACACACTGCACTGGTAAGAGTCCTATCCTATCTCTGGCTATCGTATCCCTATATAGTGCACTACTGTTGGCCAGAGCCTTCATAAGCCTCTGTTCAACACGGAATGTTTCCCTGTTCTCTAAAAAGTGTCTTACTCTGGGTAAAAGTAGTGCCTTAGAGGAGAGGGAGCCATTTTGGTCCAATTCACACACTTATCAAGAGAACATCCCTGGTCATCTACTGCCTCTGATCTGGACTCACTAAACACACATGCTTCATTTGTAAATGATGTCTGAGTGTTGGAGTGTTCCCCTGGCTATCCACAAAAAAAAACAAGAAAGTGGTGCCATCTGGTTAGCTTAATATAAGGAATTTTAAATGATTTATACTTTTACTTTTGATACTTAAGTATATTTAAAACCAAATACTTTTAGACTTTTACTCAAGTAGTATTTTACTGGGTGACTTTCACTTTTACTTGAGTCATTTTCTATTAAGATATCTTTACTTTTAGTCAAGTATGACAACTGGGTACTTTCTCCACCACTGATTTTGGCCTCTGTTATTCACTGTACGTCAGCTGTAAAACCAAACTTTAAAAAAATAAAAATAGTTCATCTTTATTTAACCAGGTAGGTTTTATTTCACCTTTATTTAACCAGGTAGGTTTTATTTCACCTTTATTTAGCCAGGTAGGTCAGTTGAGAACAAGTTCTCATTTACAACTGTGACCTGGCCAAGACAAAGCAAAGCATTGCGACAAAAACAACAACACAGAGTTACACATGAGAATAAACAAACGTACAGTCAATAACACAATAGAAAATCTATGTAAAGAGTGCAAATGTAGTAAGATTAGGAAGGTAAGGCAATAAATAGGCCATAGTGACAAATAATTACAATTTATCATTAACACTGGAGTGATAGATGTGCAGATGATGATGTGCAAATAGAGATACTGGGGTGCAGATTAATATTTTTTTTTTAAAAATATGGGGATGAGGTAGTAGACTCACTGTAATAACCTCACTCTCCTCCTCCTCTCTCCTTCTTCCTCCCTCCTCTCTCCTCCTCCTCCTCCCTCACTACCTCCTGCTCCCTCTCTCCTCCCTCCTCTCTCCTCCCACCTCCTCCAGGTGCGCCTGGTATCCCAGGACGTTCTTTACACCCACAATGAGAACATCTCTCTGGACTCATCTCTGTCCCACCTGCTGGTGGAGTGGGGTCAGTGGATCGACCATGACTTTGCCCTGACGCCTCAGAGTCCCAGCACAGCTGCCTTCAGAACCGGGGCCGACTGCACCCGCACCTGCAGCCGAGACACTCCCTGCTTCCCTATACAGGTAAGACACTCCCTGCTTCCAAATACAGGTAGACACTCCCTGCTTCCCTATACAGGTGAAACACTCCCTGCTTCCCTATACAGGTGAGACACTCCCTGCTTCCCTATACAGGTAAGACACTCCCTGCTTCCAAATACAGGTGAAACACTCCCTGCTTCCCTATACAGGTAGAACACTCCCTGCTTCCCTATACAGGTGGAACACTCCCTGCTTCCCTATACAGGTAGAACACTCCCTGCTTCCCTATACAGGTAAGACACTCCCTGCTTCCCTATACAGGTAAGACACTCCCTGCTTCCCTATACAGGTGAGACACTCCCTGCTTCCCTATACAGGTAAGACACTCCCTGCTTCCCTATACAGGTGAGACACTCCCTGCTTCCCTATACAGGTAGAACACTCCCTGCTTCCCTATACAGGTGAGACACTCCCTGCTTCCCTATACAGGTGAGACACTCCCTGCTTCCCTATACAGGTAAGACACTCCCTGCTTCCAAATACAGGTAGACACTCCCTGCTTCCCTATACAGGTGGAACACTCCCTGCTTCCCTATACAGGTGAGACACTCCCTGCTTCCCTATACAGGTGAGACCCTACACAGGTGAGCAGGGAGTGTCTTATTTTAAAGGAGAAACTTTTTAATTGTTTCAACTGCTGATTGCAGCTTTAAATAGCTACTTCTGGCCAATCTATTTCTCTCCTGCTCCGAATCTATTCAATGTCAAGTGAAATGCACACACACTTCCTCTCTCCCCAGACCCCGCTGTTATACCCTCATACCGTTCCTCTCTCCCCAGATCCCGCTGTCATACCCTCATACCGTTCCTCTCTCCCCAGATCCCGCTGTCATACCCTTGTACCGTTCCTCTCTCCCCAGATCCCGCTGTCATACCCTTGTACCGTTCCTCTCTCCCCAGATCCCGCTGTCATACCCTCGTACCATTCCTCTCTCCCCAGATCCCGCTGTCAGACCCTCGTACTGGTATCCAGAACTGCATGCCTTTTTTCCGCTCAGCTCCCAGCTGTGTCGGGAGCAGAGCCTTCCCCGGGGCCACACTCCACCATCACCGGGAGCAACTGAATGCCATCACCTCATTCGTAGACGCCAGTATGGTGTACGGTAGCTCCTCCCCCCTGGCCGCGGCCCTGAGGAACCACTCCTCTCCACTAGGTCTGCTGGCCCTCAATGACCAGGCCTCAGACCAGGGCCTCGCCTACATGCCCTACCTGCCTCGCCTGCAGGGACGCCTAGATCCCTGTGGGCCACGAAGCAGGTCTGGGGCCAACTCCACCGGAGCCACAAGTGACTCTGAGACATCTACTACTGCACCAACGGAACAGGAGAATATTACTTCCTGTTTCCAAGCAGGTAATCAATCATTTAATCTAATGTTTTTATAAAGCCCTTTTAGCATCAACAACTGTCACAAAGTGCTTTACACTAACAACCTAGTTATCTGCTGCTATAAACTATGTGCCTAGATTATAATTTTGTTTAACCGTTATTTAACAAGGCAAGTCAGTTAAGAACAATTTACCATGACAGCCTACCGGTGAACAGTGTGTTAACTGCCTTGTTCAGGGGCAGAATGACAGCTTTTTACCTTGTAAGGTTTGGGGATTCGATCGAGCAACCTTTCGGTTACTGGCCCAACGCCCTAACCACTAGGCTACCTGCCGCCCCAATACAGTATTACTGTAGCAACGTGCATGCCCCGCCCACGTTTGTTTTAGATTCCGTCTCTCACAGTTGAAGTGTACCTATGATAAAAATTACAGACCTCTACATGCTTTGTAAGTAGGAAAACCTGCAAAATCGGCAGTGTATCAAATACTTGTTCTCCCCACTGTATGTCTATGGGTCAAACTTCCTGTATCCTGTTGTCTAGTTAACTCATGGGCCAATGAGCACCTTGATAGCTCTTCCTTCTAGTTATTGTATGTCTATGGGTCAAACTTCCTGTATTCTGTTGTCTAGGTGACCCACGGGCCAATGAGCACCTTGATAGCTCTTCCTTCTAGTAATTGTATGTCTATGGGTCAAACTTCCTATATTCTGTTGTCTAGGTGACTCACGGGCCAATGAGCACCTGGGGATGATAGCGCTCCACACATTGTTCCTGAGGGAACACAACAGATTGGTCAGAGAGCTGCACCTCCTCAACCCTCACTGGAGTCCAGACACCCTGTACCAGGAGGCCAGGAAGATCATGGGGGCTGTCCACCAGGTATACACACTATGGGTCTGATTCCCAGACAGATGAAGCCTCCTCTAGGGTCTGGGGTCTAGGTGCTTCTGTTTCCCAGACAGATAAAGCGTCCTCCAGGGTCTGGGGTCTAGGTGCTTCTGTTTCCCAGACAGATGAAGCGTCCTCCAGGGTCTGGGGTCTAGGTGCTTCTGTTTCCCAGACAGATAAAGCGTCCTCCAGGGTCTGGGGTCTAGGTGCTTCTGTTTCCCAGACAGATGAAGCGTCCTCCAGGGTATGGGGTCTAGATGCTTCTGTTTCCCAGACAGATGAAGCGTCCTCCTTCTGGACAACGCAACACCAATAATAAATAATAACAGATCAGAACAGGAACATAAAGTGAATGGATCAGTAGAACAGAATCAACATTTTAGCATCAGTATAATACAGGAAGGAACAGTTTGTTGTCCAATATTTATAAGTGTCTTGGGGAAGGGGGGACTGGGTTTAAATTGTTCAGTATTTAGCAATCATAATAAGAGTCTGGTAGCAGCAGTTGTGATGTGTGTGTGTTTGTGTGTGTCAGAACCAGAGCTGGTGGTCAGTCCAGTTCAAGTGTTCAGCAGTCTGCTGGCTTGTAGATATAAACTGTCTCTGAGCCTGTTGGTATCAGACCTCATGCTCTGGTACCGTCTGTCCAACAGTAAGGGAGGGAACAGCTCGTGGCTGGGGTGTGTGTGGTCATTGATGATGCTGCAGGCCTTCCTCAAGGACCATTTCAAGTAGTTGTCCTGGATTGGTGGGAGCACGGTCCCAGTGATGTACTGGGCCGTCTTCACAACCCCTGGAGGGCCTTGCTGTCGTGGACGGAGCAATTCCTGTACCAGGCTATGATGTAACCGCTCAGGATGCTCTCGATGGTGCAGTGGTAGTATTTTGAGAGAACCCGGGGTGGCATGTCTAATTTATTCAGTCATCTTACACTCTTAGAAAAAAGGGTTCTTCAGCTGTCCCCATAGGAGAACCCTTTGAAGAACCCTTTTTGGTTCCAGGAATAACTATTTTGGGTTCTATGTAGAATCCTCTGTGTAAAGGGTTCTACATGGAACTCAAAAAGGTTCTGCCTGGAACCAAAAAGGGTTCTTCAAAGGGTTATCCTATGGTGACAGCCGAAGAACCCTTTTAGGTTCTAGATAGCACCTTTACTTCTAAGAGTGTAGGAAGTAGAGACGCTGTTGCACCCTCTTGACAAAGGGTGGTGGGTTTGTTGTTCCACGTCATGGCCTCTGTGATGTGGACGCCAAGGAACTTATAACGTCTGACTCTCTCTACTGTAGTCCCGTTGATGTGGATCAGGTCGTGTTCCCTCCTCTGTTGCCTCCTTTGTTGTGCTGACGTTGAGGGAGAGGTTGTTGTCCTGGCACCACAGCACCAGTTCACTTACCTCCTCCATATAGGCTGACTAGTCATTGTTGGTTATCGGGCCTACAAGCGAAGATGGAGTTGGTGTCGTGCAAAGCCACGCAGTAATGCTTTCTATTTTCTAAATTGGAGACAGTGGCATGGATCTAAAATAAGAATACGGCCTTACCCCGATCTCCTCCTCCCCCAGATCCTGACCTGGGAGCACTACCTGCCCAGGGTCCTGGGTGAGACCTCCACCTCCCTCCTGATGCCTCCGTACAAGGGCTACGATCCTGAGACTGACCCCAGCATCGCTAACGTCTTCTCAGCCGCCGCCTTTCGCTTTGCCCACGTCACTGTGCAGCCGATGGTGGCCCGCCTGGGTCCTGGGTACAGCCTCGCTCCACAGCACCCACCTCTGCCCCTACACCACTCCCTCTTCGCATCCTGGAGGGTCGTACAGGAGGGTAAGATCTTTTTACATTAGGGCCCGGTTTCCCGGACACAGATTAAGCCTAGTCCTGGACTAAAAAGCAAGATCAATAGAAATGATCCATTGAAATAGGTTTTTAGTCCAGCAGTAGGCTTAATCTGTGTCCAGGAAACTGGCTCTAATGTTTTTAGCAGAAGCTCTTGTCTTACCCGGACAGTGCATTCAACTAAAGTAAATAAAACCACCACATACAGTGAGCTCCAGAAGTATTAAGACAGTGAATGTTGTTGTTGTTTTGGCTCTTTACTCCAGCACTTTGGTATGAAATGATAGAAAGACTATGAGGTTAAAGTGCAGACTGTAAGCTTTAATTTGAGGGTAGTTTCATGCATATCGGGTGAACAATCTCTATTGCACTCAACACTGCCCTTTCCCACCTGGACAAAAGGAACACATGTGAGAATACTGTTCATTGACTACAGCTCAGCCTTCAACACCATAGAGCCCTCAAAGCTCATCACTAAGATAAGGATCCTGGGACTAAACACCTCCCTCTGCAACTCTCAACCACCTCTCTCCCACCTCTCCCCCCTCTCTCTCCCCACCTCTCCCCCCTCTCTCTCCCCCCTCTCTCTCCCCTCTCTCTCCCCTACCTCTCCCCACCTCTCTCCCCTCTCTCTCCCCACCTCCCCCCCCCCTCTCTCCCCTACCTCTCCCCTCTCTCTCCCCTACCTCTCCCCACCTCTCTCCCCTCTCTCTCCCCTACCTCTCCCCACCTCTCCCCACCTCTCTCTCCCCTACCTCTCTCCCACCTCTCCCCCCTCTCTCTCCCCTCTCTCTCCCCTACCTCTCCCCACCTCTCTCCCCTCTCTCTCCCCTACCTCTCCCCACCTCTCTCCCCTCTCTCTCCCCTACCTCTCCCCACCTCTCCCCACCTCTCTCTCCCCTACCTCTCTCCCACCTCTCTCTCCCCTCTCTCTCCCCTACCTCTCCCCACCTCTCTCCCCTCTCTCTCCCCTACCTCTCCCCACCTCTCTCCCCTCTCTCTCCCCACCTCTCTCTCCCACACCTCTCCCCCCTCTCTCTCCCCTACCTCTCCCCTACCTCTCCCCACCTCTCCCCCCTCTCTCTCCCCTACCTCTCCCCACCTCTCTCTCCCACACCTCTCTCCCCTCTCTCTCTCCCACTTCTCCTCTCTCTCCCACACCTCTCTCCCCTCTCTCTCTCCCACTTCTCCTACCTCTCCCCACCTCTCTCTCCCACACCTCTCGCCCCTCTCTCTCCCCCACCTCTCCCCTTTCACTCCCCCACCTCTCCCCACCTCTTTCTCCTACACCTCTCTCAGGTGGTATAGACCCAGTGCTGCGTGGCCTTCTCCTCTCCCCAGCCAAGCTCCAGATGCCAGGCCAGATGATGGTTGAGGAGCTAACTGAGAGACTGTTCCAGGCCCATGGTGGGATGCCACTTGACCTGGGGGCCCTCAACCTGCAGCGGGGCCGAGACCACGGCCTGCCTGGTAATATTAGAACTATATTACTATACTATACTATATTATATAGACCACGGCCGGCCTGGTAATATCAGTACTGTACTATATATTACTATACTATATTATATAGACCACGGCCTACCTGGTAATATTAATACTATATTACTATACTATACTATATTATATAGTCCATGGCCTACCTGGTAATATCAGTACTGTACTATATATTACTATATTATATAGACCACGGCCTACCTGGTAATATCAGTACTGTACTATATATTACTATACTATATTATATAGACCACGGCCTACCTGGTAATATTAATACTGTACTATATATTACTATACTATATCCCTGCTGGTTATATTAAACAGTATAACAGTACTTATAGTACCTTGTTCTCAAACGTACATGTTAGAAGACGGCCCGACTGGACTTACCGTTGTTGTTGTTTTAACTTCATTCTTCTTCTTCTTCTTCTTCTCTATCCCTCCATCATTCTCTCCTTCCCCTACCTCTTGCTCTACCAGGTTACAGCTCGTGGCGTGGGCTCTGTGGCCTCTCTGTTCCCAACACCATCTCTGACCTGGCAGGTAGATAGATAAACAGTATACACTGAGGATAACACATAGTATACACTGAGGATAACACATAGTATACACTGAGGATAACACAATATACACTGAGGATAACACATAGTATACACTGAGGATAACACAATATACACTGAGGATAACACACAATATACACTGAGGATAACACACAATATACACTGAGGATAACACGCAGGATACACTGAGGATAACACATAGTATACACTGAGGATAACACATAGTATACACTGAGGATAACACACAGTATACACTGAGGATAACACATAGTATACACTGAGGATAACACACAATATACACTGAGGATAACACACAGGATACACTGAGGATAACACACAGGATACACTGAGGATAACACATAGTATACACTGAGGATAACACACGATATACACTGAGGAAACACACAGTATACACTGAGGATAACACACAGTATACACTGAGGATAACACACAATATACACTGAGGAAACACACAATATACACTGAGGATAACACATAGTATACACTGAGGATAACACATAGTATACACTGAGGATAACACACAGTATACACTGAGGATAACACATAGTATACACTGAGGATAACACACGATATACACTGAGGAAACACACAGTATACACTGAGGATAACACACAGTATACACTGAGGATAACACACAATATACACTGAGGATAACACATAGTATACACTGAGGATAACACACAGTATACACTGAGGATAACACACGATATACACTGAGGAAACACACAGTATACACTGAGGATAACACACAGTATACACTGAGGATAACACACAATATACACTGAGGAAACACACAATATACACTGAGGATAACACATAGTATACACTGAGGATAACACACAATATACACTGAGGATAACACATAGTATACACTGAGGATAACACACAGTATACACTGAGGATAACACACAGTATACACTGAGGATAACACACAGTATACACTGAGGAAAACACACAGTACACACTGCACCACACTGAGGAAAACACACAGTACTCACTGCACCACAATGCATTTATAACCATGAACACACAAACACACAGTATACACTCCACCTCACTGAGGATAACACACAGTATACACTGAGGATAACACACAGTATACACTGAGGATAACACACAGTATACACTGAGGATAACTCACAGCATACACTGAGGATAACACATAGTATACACTGAGGATAACACACTGTATACACTGAGGATAACACACAGTATACACTGATGATAACACATAGTATACACTGAGGATAACACACAGTATACACTGAGGAAAACACACAGTATACACTGAGGATAACACACACAGTATACACTGAGGATAACACACAGTATACACTGAGGATAACACATAGTATACACTGAGGATAACACACAGTATACACTGAGGAAAACACACAGTATACACTGAGGATAACACACAGTATACACTGAGGATAACACACAGTATACACTGAGGATAACACACAGTATACACTGAGGATAACACATAGTATACACTGAGGAAAACACACAGTATACACTGCACCTCACTGAGGATAACACACAGTATACACTGCACCACACAGCGGATAACACACAGTATACACTGCACCAAACTGAGGAAAACACACAGTATACACTGCACCACACTGAGGAAAACACACTGCATTTAAAACCATGAAGGATAATATAGGACAAGAAATGTGTTACAACATATTACCATCATGGTCGTCTGACCTCTGACCTGGCAGGTATCCTGGATAACCCTGGTCTGGCTGAGAAGTTCCTGTTGTTGTACGGGACAGCCCAGAACATCGACGTATGGGTGGGGGCCATCTCAGAGCCTCCTCTACCTGGGGGCCGGGTGGGACCCCTCCTGGCCTGTCTACTGGCCAAGCAGTTCAGAGCACTGAGAGACGGAGACAGGTGAGATGAGATGGTGTTTGACTCTATTGTCATGTGTAACAGTAAAGCTTCCATCCCTGTTCTACTCCAAGCTGGGCTCGAACCAGGGACCCTCTGCACACAGCAACACTCTCAAAACAATGTTAAGGTGTTAGAAGGTTGTGAAACACAAACATGTAATAACAATTAGGCTGGGATTCAATCTGATCACCCCTTTTTGGCTATGCACCATTTAAAGGCATTGTTACCGCGGTCGCAGAGATCACATTCAAAGTAAATGCTGCAAATGCCGGCTCAATCGAAAATTACCTTTAAATGTCCCCACACTACAACTCAGATCTACCACAGTCCAGCCTTTAAATGTCCCCACACTACAAAGCAGTCTACCACAGTCCAGCCTTTAAATGTCCCCACACTACAACTCAGATCTACCACAGTCCAGCCTTTAAATGTCCCCACACTACAAAGCAGTCTACCACAGTCCAGCCTTTAAATGTCCCCACACTACAACTCAGATCTACCACATTCCAGCCTTTAAATGTCCCCACACTACAACTCAGATCTACCACATTCCAGCCTTTAAATGTCCCCACACTACAAAGCAGTCTACCACAGTCCGGATTGAGTCCTGGCCTTAGAAAGGTTTGCAATATAAATTGTTTGAATGATCCCTTACTGATGTCACTTGTTAAATCCACTTCCATCAGTGTAGATGAAGGGGAGGAGACAGGTTAAAGAAGGACTTTTAAACCTTGAGACATGGATTGTGCATTTGTGCCGTTCAGAAGGTGAATGGGCAAGAAACAGATGGAAGTGCCTTTGAACAGGATATGGTAGTAGATGCCAGGCACAGCGGTTTGAGTGTCAAGAACTGCAATGCTGCTGGGTTTTTTACGCTCAACAGTTTCCCATGTGTATCAAGAATGGTCCACCAAGCCAAGTCATGGGCCAGCATCCCTGTGGAAAGCTTTCCACAGATTGTAGAGTCCATGCCCCAACGAATTGAGGCTGTTCTGAGGGCAAAAGGGGGGGCATCTCAATATTAGGAAGGTGTTCAGTGTGTGTCTGTTTGATGTGTGTCTGTTTGATTGGGCCCTACAGTATGTCTGCCTACCCCTCTGTCAGGTTCTGGTGGGAGAGAGAGGGTGTGTTACCAGCACCCAGAGAGCTCACCTCCACACTGTGTCCCTATCCAGCAACCTCTCCCCCTCTATCAGGTTCTGGTGGGAGAGAGAGGGTGTGTTCACTAGCACCCAGAGAGCTCACCTCCACACTGTGTCCCTATCCAGCAACCTCTCCCCCTCTATCAGGTTCTGGTGGGAGAGAGAGGGTGTGTTCACCAGCACCCAGAGAGCTCACCTCCACACCGTGTCCCTATCCCGTATCATCTGTGACAACACACACATCACACGTGTTCCCTCCGACCCCTTCAGCCGTACGGTCAGCCCAGAAGACATGCTGGCCTGCAGCCACCCCCTCATTTCTCACCTTAACCTCTCTGCCTGGAAGGAGCCAGACACAGGTACTGTTCTTCTAACCATAACCCTCATCTTAACCTCTCTGCCTGGAAGGAGCCAGACACAGGTACTGTTCTTCTAACCATAACCCTCACCTTAACCTCTCTGCCTGGAAGGAGCCAGACACAGGTACTGTTCTTCTAACCATAACCCTCATCTTAACCTCTCTGCCTGGAAGGTTGATGGTTGATTATCATCTGACCTCCTCAGCTGTGGTCCAGTCCCCAGGTTACAGTCAGGCTTCTCTCCCCCTCCCTCCCTCCTCAGATCCAAGCTGTGGTCTAGTCCCCAGGTTACAGTCAGGCTTCTCTCTGCTCTGTGACTCCATCATCTACTACCAGTGTGGTCCAGGCTATCAGCTGATTGGTCCATCCACTGTGACCTGTGACCCCAAGAGCTATCAGTGGAGCCCTGCTCCCCCAACCTGCCACGGTATGGAGTGGAGTGGTCTGGTGTGTGTGTGTGTGTGTGTGTGTGTGTGTGTGTGTGTGTGTGTGTGTGTGTGTGTGTGTGTGTGTGTGTGTGTGTGTGTGTGTGTGTGTGTTTAATTAAGGCACTACAGGCAACTTGCATGTGTTTAGTTTTGTATTTTGACTGATTTGCTGTAGATGTCGATGAGTGTGTCGATCAGCCAACCCCGTGCCCCCAAAACATGGACTGCCTCAACACACCTGGGGCATATGTGTGCACAGGTAGTCATTATATACATTATATACCTTCTATACATCTATACATCTGCTAATGTGTCTGACCATCTACAGACGTTAATCAATACTAAGGGCTCTATTCAATCCACGGAAGTTTAGATTTGAGGCAATGTTCTTGCTGAGACTTTACGGTAAATGCTGCATGAAGTCGGAGGTTTACTTCCACTTAGGTTGAAGTCATTAAAACTCATTTTTCAACCACTCCACAGATTTCATGTTAACAAACTATAGTTTTGGCAAGTCGGTTAGGACATCTACTTTGTGCATGACTCAAGTAATTCTTCCAACTGTTGTTTACGGACATATTATTTCACTTATAATTCACTATATCACAATTCCAGTGGGTCAGAAGTTTACATACACTAAGTTGACTGTGCCTTTAAACAGCTTGGAAAATTCCAGAAAATGATGTCATGGCTTTAGAAGCTTCTGATAGGCTAATTGACATAATTTGAGTCAATTGGAGGTGAACCTGTGGATGTATTTCAAGGCCTACATTTAAACTCAGTGCCTCTTTGCTCGACATCATGGGAAAATCAAAAGAAATCAGCCAAGACCTCAGAAAAATTGTAGACCTCCTCAAGTCTGGTTCATCCTTGGGAGCAATTTCCAAACGCCTTAAGGCACCACGTTCATCTGTACAAACAATAGTACACAGGTATAAACACCATGGAACCACGCAGCCGTCATACCGCTCAGGAAGGAGACGCGTTCTGTCTCCTAGAGATGAACGTACTTTGGTATGAAAATATGCAAATCAATCCCAGAACAACATCAAAGGACCTTGTGAAGATGCTGGAGGAAACGGGTACAAAAGTATCTACAGTGGGGAGAACAAGTATTTGATACACTGCATATTTTGCAGGTTTTCCCACTTACAAAGCATGTAGAAGTCTGTAATTTTTATCATAGGTACTCTTCAACTGTGAGTGACGGAATCTAAAAATCCAGAAAATCACATTGTATGATTTTTAAGTAATTAATTTGCATTTTATTGCATGACATAAGTATTTGATACATCAGAAAAGCAGAACTTAATATTTGGTAGAGAAACCTTTGTTTGCAATTACAGAGATCATACGTTTCCTGTAGTTCTTGACCAGGTTTGCACACACTGCAGCAGGGATTTTGGCCCACTCCTCCATCCAGATCCTTCAGGTTTCAGGGCTGTCGCTGGGCAATACGGACTTTCAGCTCCCTCCAAAGATTTTCTATTGGGTTCAGGTCTGGAGACTGGCTAGGCCACTCCAGGACCTTGAGATGCTTCTTACGGAGCCACTCCTTAGTTGCCCTGGCTGTGTGTTTCGGGTCGTTGTCATGCTGGAAGACCCAGCCACGACCCATCTTCAATGCTCTTACTGAGGGAAGGAGGTTGTTGGCCAAGATCTCCCGATACATGGCCCCATCCATCCTCCCCTCAATACGGTGCAGTCGTCCTGTCCCCTTTGCAGAAAAGCATCCCCAAAGAATGATGTTTCCACCTCCATGCTTCACGGTTGGGATGGTGTTCTTGGGGTTGTACTCATCCTTCTTCTTCCTCCAAACACGGCGAGTGGAGTTTAGACCAAAAAGCTCTATTTTTGTCTCATCAGACCACATGACCTTCTGACCTTCTCCCATTCCTCCTCTGGATCATCCAGATGGTCATTGGCAAACTTCAGACGGGCCTGGACATGCGCTGGCTTGAGCAGGGGGACCTTGCGTGCCCTGCAGGATTTTAATCCATCACGGCGTAGTGTGTTACTAATGGTTTTCTTTGAGACTGTGGTCCCAGCTCTCTTCAGGTCATTGACCAGGTCCTGCCGTGTAGTTCTGGGCTGATCCCTCACCTTCCTCATGATCATTGATGCCCCACGAGGTGAGATCTTGCATGGTGCCCCAGACCGAGGGAGATTGACCGTCATCTTGAACTTCTTCCATTTTCAAAAAATTGCGCCAACAGTTGTTGCCTTCTCACCAAGCTGCTTGCCTATTGTCCTGTAGCCCATCCCAGCCTTGTGCAGGTCTACAATTTTATCCCTGATGTCCTTACACAGCTGTTTGATTGAGTGTGTGGAGTCTGTTTGATTGAGTGTGTGGACAGGTGTCTTTTATACAGGTAACGAGTTCAAACAGGTGCAGTTAATACAGGTAATGAGTGGAGAACAGGAGGGCTTCTTAAAGAAAAACTAGCAGATCTGTGAGAGACGGAATTCTTACTGGTTGGTAGGTGATCAAATACTTATGTCATGCAATAAAATGCAAATTAATTATTTAAAAATCATACAATGTGATTTTCTGGATTTTTGTTTTAGATTCCGTCTCTCACAGTTGAAGTGTACCTATGATAAAAATTACAGACCTCTACATGCTTTGTAAGTCGGAAAACCTGAAAAATCGGCAGTGTATCAAATACTTGTTCTCCCCACTGTATATCCACAGTAAAACGAGTGCTATATCGACATAACCTGAAAGGCCGCTCAGCAAGGAAGAAGCCACTGGAAGAAGCCAAGGAAGAGGCTTGCAAGCCGAAGAACACCATCCCAACCGTGAAGCACGGGGGTGGCAGCATCATGTTGTGGGGGTGCTTTGCTGCAGGAGGGACTGATGCACTTCACAAAATAGATGGCATCATGAGCAAGGAAAACGATGTGGATATATTGAAGCAACATCTCAAGACATCAGTCAGGTAGTTAAAAGCTTGGTCGTAAATGGGTCTTCCAAATGGACAATGACCCCAAGCATACTTCCAAAGTTGTGGAAAAATGGCTTAAGGACAACGAAGTCAAGGTATTGGAGTGGCCATCACAAAGCCCTGACCTCAATCCTATAGAACATTTGTGGGCAGAACTGAAAAAGCGTGTGTGAGCAAGGAGGCCTACACACCTGACTCAATTACACCAGTTCTGTCAGGAGGAATGGGCCAAAATTCACCCAACTTATTGTGGGAAGCTTGTGGAAGGCTACCCAAAACGTTTAAAGGCAACGCTACCAAATACTAATTGAGTGCATGTAAACTTCTGACCCAAAAGAAATAAAAGCTGAAATAAATAATTATCTCTACTATTATTCTGACATTTCACATTCTTAAAATAAAGTGGTGATCCTAACTGACCTAGAACCGGAAATTTTTACTAGGATAAAATGTCAGGAATTGTGAAAAACTGAGTTGAAATGTATTTGGCTAAGGTGTATGTAAACTTCCCACTTCAACTGTATGTCGGCTCAATTGGAAAATACCTTTATATTTCGTACCGCTTCAGTGCTACAGATTGAATAGAACCCTTAATAAACATTTGAACAAATATAATTGTTCCTCTGTTGTGTGTTCCAGAGCTGTCCTCCCTGTCTGCAGTCTCAGTGATCTCTTCTTTAATAGCTGTGGTTGTGGGTGTGGCCGTCATGTTCATGATACTGGCCTGTTGTAGAAGGTACGTCATCATAATGATGTGTAGGTGATGAAGGTCGTTAATGTATCAGGGTTGGGGTCAATTTCATAATTTCTTTGTCAATTCATGAAGTAAACTTAAATTCAATGTCTTATTTCCTTCATTGAAAAGTATACTTAAAATGGATTTATTGAAATGAAATCGACCTCAACCCTGGTAGATGTTGATTAACAAACATTTACTGTAACTTTTCTGTTTTTGAATATTCTTGCAGGTATTTTCCAAAGAAGCCAGAACCAATAAACAGAACCGATAAACAGAACCGATAAACAGTGGTTGCTGTAAGAGGGACAGATAACCAAGCGACACCTCTAGAAATGTGACATATTTTCTTACGTTTTAGTATTTGGTTTTAAAATGTGACATATATCCTAAAAGTATGCACTTGAATGTTGATATTAAACGTAACTTCAGATTATTTGTTAGACAATAACTTGAAAATAAGAAATAACTGAATTGTATAAATGTTGTTTTAAAATGAATAAAGTAACCTTGTTTTAGACCACAGTCACGTTACATAAACCTCAAAGGTCTGACTCAAAGTGCACAAAGTAATTTGCAGTATTTGGTGCATATGTCATGCCGTACAGTGAGGTCAAAAGTATTTGGACAGTGTCATGACATTATTTCCATTCATTTCTATTCTATCTACTGAAACACAAACAGCAAATCCAACAAGTTTGAGTCACCAGCTTGATGTAATCATTGTGTGCCAGGAATATGGGACCAAATACTACACTTTTGACTACTTTAATACTAAATGGGGGGGGACTATGTGCAAAAAGTGCCTGATATGGATGAAAATGCCCTCAAATTAAAGTCTGCACTTTATCTGTCAAATCGAAAGTGCTGGAGTACAGAGCCAAAACAAAACCTGTCAGTGTCCAAATACTTTTGGACCTCAGTGTATGTCTGTTCTAGTCAACGTGTTTGAAGCTCATAAACCTGAACAAGCAAACCGCATTACAGTTTTTATTGTCACATACACCGGATAGGTTCAGTGAAATGTGTTGTTTTTCAGGGTCAGCCTTAGTAGTACGGCACCCCTGGAGCAAATTGGGGTTAAATGCCTTGCTCAAGGACACATCGGAAGATTATTCACCTTGTCGGCTCAGGTATTTGAACCAGTTAGTATCCGTAAGAAACACTTGTCCGGAACGCTTGTTAAAAATCTTGGAGCGGATGTCCCTGTTTGGATGCTATAACAGCTTTCCTAACGGGAATGCCATTCTGAGAGACGGGTTGCGTTCCAGGCCGACTTTATGCAGCAGAGATGGTTTGCGTCAGTCACATATGATTCCCAGTATCTCAGTATGCGTTTGGATTCCTATGCCACATCCCCCTCCTTTCAAACCTGTTTAGAAACAACTGGGCGTGGGAGAGAGTCGAACCAGCCACTTCCTGGTAACAACCTAAATCTAATGACCTGCCTGGAGTCTTTACTGGAAGGATTTCACATTACATGATTTGTGGACTACTGTGGGTTAAAGCCACACTGATGCTGAGCAATTAACTGATATTTCGGTTGTTTTTCATTTTATAAACAACTAATTGACAGATGTTGTTCAATTATTTTAATTCCGTTTCGTTCGTTTATTTTCCTGTGAGCTCAATGCACACCTTGCAGTTTCTCTAGAGATAAATCAGATCCAGCCTGAACTGTGCGATGTAATAGGGAGTTGTAGTTTCCAACAGGCCAATATTCTTCATAGTTTATCGCAGAAAAAAGTGGTAATTAACTACAATGACCATAATCCATTGCACACCTACTTGTCCATTCTGTGTGTTTCTTTTATGCCTGCTACAGAAGAGACATAATAATGCATGATCATGAGGGGATAACAGAGAGCTGTTGTATCTCCACCTGAAAATGCATCATCTAAGTGATTGATAGTTGGTATTCAGCAGTCAAAATAGTATGCCTTATTTATTTTGAAGAACTACTAAAATAGTGATTTAGTCAGACAGCAGCTCTATAGAGGATATGGCTAATAAAGTTGTCAAATAAAACAAAGGTAATAAAACACAACTGAAATATTTTATTAAAGTAAATTAATTCTGTGTTACAACATTCAACCCACATAATGCATAGTGCATTTAATGTAAAAAAAAAAAATAACGTGATTATTTTTCACATACTGGAACATTGCCTTTACATTTCAATCAGGCTGTAATGCTGAACTTCCGCAATACAGATTGAATAGAGTCCTTAATTTCTATGATACATCTATCAGCAACATTACTTTTTAAAACAAGATTTGAGGATATATCATTTGCCATGACTTATCATTGCAGATTCAAGAGAGCAGACTAGACCAGACACAACACACAGAGGTCACAATATATTTACTATCAATCTACAGATGGAGTGTGACTGTGTGACCCTTGGAGAGTACGGTCATGCTGGTTGTTATATTGCCATAATAAGCTCATAACATGGCTCTCTAAGGCATAGATTCAATCAGATCAAGGGTTAACCACCAATAGCCGTCACTTGCATTGCTGCTGTTTTGGCGGTGTCGGAGATGGAACTTCGTTTAGAGCTGTCAAATCAGTGAGCAGCTGCTCTTGTGGTCATTGTCATCGAAGCCACACCCACCCCAAGTTCAGAACAAGAAAGTGCAGGCTATGTAGAAAGAATGACGCTCAAATAGAACATTATTAAACGGAATAATTAGGATTTCTATCATCCTATTCAAGGTGTCGATTACATCTCACATTCCAGTGTTTCGCAGTTATAAACAAGGCTGCATAGTATTTCTCTTAATGTGACTCCATGCAGCCAATGACAATGTCCGCTTTAGGTATAATGCTGGGAGCTGCTTGTTGATTTCACACCTCCAACACCGTCAAAATATAAACTATGCCGATGTCGGCTAAAGCAGATCTGATTGAATCGGGCCCTAAGGCTGCGTTTTTACAGGCAGCCCAATTCTGAAATTCTTTCCACTAATTGGTCTTTTGATCAATCACATCAGATATTTTTCAAAGCTTTCAGCGTGCTTATAGGGAAGGTCACTCAACATGTACAGCACTGACACACATGACTGATGATTGGTTGAAACAAATTGATATTAAGAAGATTGTGGGTGTTGTACTGTTAGATTTCAGTGCAGATTTGATTTCATTGATCATAACCTATTGCTGGAAAAAAAAAGTGTTATGCATTTGCATCCTCTGGCTTATTATGGATTGAGAGTTACCTATCTAATAGAACAGAGGGTTTTCATTAATGGAAACCTCTCTCATGCAAATTCATTTGAGTGTGGTGTACCGCAGGGCAGCCGGCTAGGGCCATTATTGATTTCTGTTTTTACAAATGACCCTCCACTGACCTTGAATAAATCCTGTGTTTCTGTTTGGCCATAATGACCATTGTTTTTTTTGGAGGAAAAAGGGGGAGGCTTGCAAGCCGAAGAACACCATCCCTACCGTGAAGCACGGGGGTGGCAGCATCATGATGCGGGGGTGCTTTGCTGCAGGAGGGACTGGTGCACTTCACAAAATAGATGGCAACATGAGGAAGGGAAATTATGTGGATATATTGAAGCAACATCTCAAGACATCAGTCAGGAAGTTAAAGCTTGGATGCAAATGGGTCTTCCAAATGGACAATGACCACAAGAATACTTCCAAAGTTGTGGCAAAATGGCTTAAGGACAACAAAGTCAAGGTATTGGAGTGGCCATCACAAAGCCCTGACCTCAATCCTATAGAACAATTGTGGGCAGAACTGAAAAGGCGTGTGTGAGCAAGGAGGCCTACAAACCTGACTCAGTTACACCAGTTCTGTCAGGAGGAATGGGCCAAAATTCACCCAACTTATTGTGGGAATCTTGTGGAAGGCTACCAGAAATGTTTGACCCAAGTTAAACAATTTAAAGGCAATGTGTATGTAAACTTCTGACCCACTGGGAATGTGATGTAAGCTTAAATAAATAATTATCTCTACTATTATTCTGACATTTCACATTCTTAAAATAAAGTGGTGATCCTAACTGACCTAAGACAGGGAATTTTTACTAGGATTAAATGAATTTGGTTAAGGTGTATGTAAACTTCCGACTTCAACTGTATGTATTTCAGTCCTTGACTGATAATGTTACGTACTACGTATTGTGTCATGTTTCATGTTTCATGTGGATCCCAGGAAGAGCAGCTGATGCTTTTGCAGTGGCTAACGGGGATCCTAATAAAATACCAAGACCAATTAGTGAAAAGAAGATCCAAATTGGGCTGCCTGTGTAAACGCTGCCTAACAGGAAAGCAGTAATTATTGCACTTTCAGACATTAATAGTGTTCATTTTGTTTGATAAGGCTTTTCATGTCTAATAAACACTAGTGTTGGTGTTATAAGACATCACTGCTGAATACATACACACCTGTACACACCTGTACACACTACAGTGTATATGTATCCACCTGTACACACAGCTATGTATCCATGTATCCACCTGTACACACTACAGTATATATGGCTATGTATCCACCTGTACACACAGCTATGTATCCATGTATCCACCTGTACACACTACAGTATATATGGATATGTATCCACCTGTACACACAGCTATGTATCCATGTATCCACCTGTACACACTACAGTATATATGGATATGTATCCATGTATCTACCTGTACACACCTGTATCTACCTGTACACACTACAGTATATATAGCTATGTATCCATATGTACACACCTGTAACACTACACATTCTTTGGCTGTATGGCTTATATATTATTATACAAAACAGTAGAGAATTTTAAATGACATGTTACAGGAGTGCAACTACAACTGTGTAAGGTTGTGCATAATAATACAATCATTTTAAATCTATTTTATTTTCCAACTAGATAGTTATTTTTAAACTGTGAATACATTGGGAGTGTTAGGGAGAGGGAGAAACTACTTACAGCTTAATCATCTATGGTATGTTTATCATTCCATTACGTTAAATAACAAATTACTGGGATAGTCCTTGCTAAGCTGTCACAGTATCCAGAATGAAGACGAGTATATTTGAGATGACTGGTTAGGCTTTTCGTTCATGACTTTATTTCTGGTACCCTGTACCTGCAAGTGCAAGTTGCAGCACAAAGGGCAGCTCCTATTCAGTCAAATTCAGGCTATGTGTAAATGTTTTTGGCAAATAATGTGATTCTGATTCTTTTATTTAATTTGTTATTTAACTGAAGTACCTGCATGTAACGGGATGTAAACACACTACTTCTGAACTGGTTAGTACTAAACACACTCAGAAAGCTGCGGAGTGAATCCCTTCCCTTCCATAACCTATTCTAACCACAGCTGTCTTTCCTGAAAAAGCCACGCAAGGCATTTAAAATGTAGTGTAATAATCTAGTAAGGTTAAAGAAAAGTAAGAGGTGGTCTGGATTGGTTCTAAGGAGAGAGGAGACAACAGTGGTTCTAAGGAGAGAGGAGACAACAGTGGTTCTAAGGAGAGAGGAGACAACAGTGGTTCTAAGGAGGGAGGAGACAACATTGGTTCTAAGGAGAGAGGAGACAACAGTGGTTCTAAGGAGAGAGGAGACAACAGTGGTTCTAAGGAGAGAGGAGACAACAGTGGTTCTAAGGAGAGAGGAGACAACAGTAGTTCTAAGGTGTGAGGAGACAACAGAATGCAGCAGTACTGGAGGGTACTGTACTATATGGCACTGTGTGAATGAAAAGTGAGCCGAACTGAACTCAGCCGAGCCAAACCAAGCCTGACCAGTTTTGTTTGGGTTGGGTTGTCCCGGCAATGTGAAAAGGGTACAGGTCATCTGGCTCTCTAACTGTACTGGGTCTCTGTACAGGTCATCTGGCTCTCTAACTGTACTGGGTCTCTGTACAGTTGATTGATGTCTCCTGTCTTCTATCCCTGCGCCGTGTTCACTGGGCATGTTGTCCGTTGCACAACATTTTTAAACGTTTTGCTACGGTGTGCCCTAATAAACACGACCCAGGTCTATGGTAACATCTCCTCCTATCCCTGGTCTGTGAGGTAGAAGCCCAGCTTGGCCAAACTCATCTCCCTCCGTAGACGTGTCACCTCCCAGAACATCTGCTCCGCTGGGGGGAGGGGGTGACAGAGACAAAGACATAAGCATTAGTGTTGAAATGATTTCAGTCAGTTTGAGAACGCCAGACAGATTTCATGTCTGCATTAACAAAGATAACTTTTTTAAATGTTTTATTTTTTATATAACCTTTATTTAACTAGGCAAGTCAGTTAAGAACAAATTCTTATTTACAATGACGGCCTACCAAAAGGCAAAATGCCTCCTGCAGGGACGGGGGCTGGGATTAAAAATATAAATAAATTAAATAAAAATATAGGACAAAACACACATCACGACAAGAGAGACAAAACAACACTACATAAAGAGAGACCTAAGACAACAACATAGCAAGGCAGCAACACATGACAACACAGCATGGTAGCAACACAACATGGTAGCAACACAACATGGTAGCAACATGGCAGCAACACAACATGGTAGCAACACATGACAACACAACATGGTAGCAACACATGACAACACAGCATGGTAGCAACACAACATGGTAGCAGCACAAAACAGGGTACAAACATTACTGGGCACAGACAACAGCACAAAGGGCAAGAAGGTAGAGATGACAATACATCACGCAAAGCAGCCACAACTGTCAGTAAGAGTGTCCATGATTGAGTCTTTGAATGAAGAGATAAAACTGTCCAGTTTGAGTGTTTGTTGCAGCTCGTTCCAGTAGCTTGCTGCAGCGAACTGAAAAGACGAGCGACCCAGGGATGTGTGTGCTTTGGGGACCTTTAAGAGAATGTGACTGGCAGAACGGGGGTTGTATGTGGAGGATGAGGGCTGCAGTAGATATCTCAGATAGGGGGGATTGAGGCCTAGGAGGGTTTTTGCCACTGTCACCATTACTGTTAAAATGGGTCTATTGTTGATCTGTCTGTGTCTGTCTGTTAGAAGACCATCCTGTCTGACCAGGCCCTGCTGGACTTACCATCCTGTCTGACTAGGCCCTGCTGGACTTACCATCCTGTCTGACTAGGCCCTGCTGGACTTACCATCCTGTCTGACTAGGCCCTGCTGGACTTACCATCCTGTCTGACCAGGCCCTGCTGGACTTACCATCCTGTCTGACCAGGCCCTGCTGGACTTACCATCCTGTCTGACCAGGCCCTGCTGGACTTACCATCCTGTCTGACCAGGCCCTGCTGGACTTACCATCCTGTCTGACTAGGCCCTGCTGGACTTACCATCCTGTCTGACTAGGCCCTGCTGGACTTACCATCCTGTCTGACTAGGCCCTGCTGGACCTACCATCCTGTCTGACCAGGCCCTGCTGGACTTACCATCCTGTCTGACTAGGCCCTGCTGGACTTACCATCCTGTCTGACCAGGCCCTGCTGGACTTACCATCCTGTCTGACTAGGCCCTGCTGGACTTACCATCCTGTCTGACTAGGCCCTGCTGGACTTACCATCCTGTCTGACCAGGCCCTGCTGGACTTACCATCCTGTCTGACCAGGCCCTGCTGGACTTACCATCCTGTCTGACCAGGCCCTGCTGGACTTACCATCCTGTCTGACTAGGCCCTGCTGGACTTACCATCCTGTCTGACCAGGCCCTGCTGGACTTACCATCCTGTCTGACCAGGCCCTGCTGGACTTACCATCCTGTCTGACCAGGCCCTGCTGGACTTACCATCCTGTCTGACCAGGCCCTGCTGGACTTACCATCCTGTCTGACCAGGCCCTGCTGGACTTACCATCCTGTCTGACCAGGCCCTGCTGGACGTAGCGGATATAGGTGAAGAAATTACAAACAGCTGTGATCTGGAGGGTGAAAATAGCAAGGGCTCACACACTTTAAAACACAACTTTTCTTACATAAGCCTACATAATAAAAATATTTATGAACTCAAAGGTAGTCATATTTATATGTCTATATATGTTGAGGAGGATAAGTGAATATTATTTTTTAAAAATTCAAAAAACAACAGATGTTTGCTAGGTACCCGTGCCCTGCTGGAGGGAGAGATGTAGTAGTAACTCTCTTTGTCGCCCAGTTTGATGTGGTGCTTACAGGACAGGGACATGCCGCTCAACGCACACTTCCTGTTATAGAGGCAGAGAAAAAAAACACCAACTAACTAACTCATCTATGGAATTCTACGGCGCTGGTTTCCCAGACACAAATTAAGCCTAAACATGTACCTAAAAGCACTTTCAAGGGAGATTCTCTATTGACCAAGTTTTTAGTCCAGGACTAGTCTTAACCTGGGTCTGGGAAACCGACCTTACGTGTAGAAGACATGAGAACATGATTGTTAGTTGTTTAACATCAGAAAATAAATAAACAAAATGTGTCCTTAATAGCTGAACACTGGAAAGATATGGAGTCGCTTCCTCCCTGGATAGAGTTAGATACATCTGAGAAATATGAGGTATATTAAGACTTCAGACACACTGGGAGGACATACAAGATGCCTTACAAGACCTGTGTATGTTAGACTTCAGACACTGGGAGGACATACAAGATGCCTTACAAGACCTGTGTATGTTAGATTTCAGACACACTGGGAGGACAGACAAGATGCCTTACAAGACCTGTGTATGTTAGACTTCAGACACACTGGGAGGACAGACAAGATGCCTTACAAGACCTGTGTATGTTAGACTTCAGACACACTGGGAGGACAGACAAGATGCCTTACAAGACCTGTGTATGTTAGACTTCAGACACACTGGGAGGACAGACAAGATGCCTTACAAGACCTGTGTATGTTAGACTTCAGACACACTGGGAGGACAGACAAGATGCCTTACAAGACATGAGTGGTTGGACAGAGTGTTGGAGGGCATTCTGAAGAGAGAGGAAGGGTTAGCATACAGGACAGTGAACAACATAACAGTTTGTCGTTAGTGGAAAAGTAAAGTCATGAAATGATTGGCTCCTAAAGTCACTTACGTCTCTACTGCTGCCTTCAATTCACTGGGAAAATAATTAAATCACAATTTGATTAGGAAGCATGATGTGTGTCGGGGAGAAGCAGTGCCCCATTAGCAGTGTAGCCCATTGATTCAACTCATTAGGACTCCCAGAAAACCCGAAACCCAGAGAGACAAAAACTAAACTAATCTATAGAAAGTCAGACCGATCAAGTTTGGAGTAATGAGTAATGATTTTCATTATAGATGACAGTTGTAATTGTGAAAAGTCACCAAGAGGTGAGAGAGTGTTGATTTGATTGAGCATGACTAGGCATTGAATGAGAGTGAGAGGAGACAGAGACAGGAAGAGGTTCAGTTGTCATTACTGTTGTCATGACCGATATCACGACACTCTGAAGTATCATGGCAAGGAAATAAAACATGAAGCAGAATACATTCTGAGGAAAACACTCCCAATGTTGGAAATAAACAACCTTATAACATTGTAATAATGTTGTGATAACGTTTTAATAACATTGAGGGATAACTCACTTAGGACCGCCACATTCTACGCCGTCGGCTTTGACCACGGGTAACGCTGACATGGCCACCGGCTCGATGGTTAGAGAGTTGTTCTCCACTGCACTCTGTACCGACTGAGATAACTGTGGCCGAAACAAGGAGGCACAATGTATTAATACAACTACACACACACACACACACACACACACAAGCCTTCTCCCCGACACATATATGTATTAACAATTACAAGTCACATTACTTTATTTATTAGAATAGAATAGTTATTATTAGAATAGTTATGGCATTCTATTCTATTCTGCTATTAGAATAGTTATGGTATTCTATTCTGCTATTAGAATAGTTATGGTATTCTATTCTGCTATTAGAATAGTTATGGTATTCTATTCTGCTATTAGAATAGTTATGGTATTCTATTCTGCTATTAGAATAGTTATGGTATTCTATTTATTCTGCTATTAGAATAGTTATGGTATTCTATTCTGCTATTAGAATAGTTATGGTATTCTATTCTGCTATTAGAATAGTTATGGTATTCTATTCTGCTATTAGAATAGTTATGGTATTCTATTCTGCTATTAGAATAGTTATGGTATTCTATTCTGCTATTAGAATAGTTATGGTATTCTATTCTGCTATTAGAATAGTTATGATATTCTATTCCGCTATTAGAATAGTTATGGTATTCTATTCTGCTATTAGCATAGTTATGGTATTCTATTCTGCTATTAGAATAGTTATGGTATTCTATTCTGCTATTAGAATAGTTATGGTATTCTATTCTGCTATTAGAATAGTTATGGTATTATATTATATTCTGCTATTAGCATAGTTATGGTATTCTATTCTGCTATTAGAATAGTTATGGTATTCTATTCTGCTATTAGAATAGTTATGGTATTCTATTCTGCTATTAGAATAGTTATGGTATTATATTATATTCTGCTATTAGATTAGTTATGGTATTCTATTCTGCTATTAGAATAGTTATGGTATTATATTCTATTCTGCTATTAGAATAGTTATGGTATTCTATTCTGCTATTAGAATAGTTATGGTATTCTATTCTGCTATTAGAATAGTTATGGTATTATATTCTGCTATTAGAATAGTTATGGTATTCTATTCTGCTATTAGAATAGTTATGGTATTCTATTCTGCTATTAGAATAGTTATGGTATTCTATTCTGCTATTAGAATAGTTATGGTATTCTATTCTGCTATTAGAATAGCTCTGGTATCCTATTCTATTCTGCTATTAGATTAGTTACGGTATCCTATTCTACGTACAGAGAAACATGCAGGTACTGGTACCTCAGATCGTGTGAAGGAGAGGCAGGGGCCGATGTCTTCCCTGTATATCCGCCTCAGGAAGGCTGAACTTCTGTCTAGACTAGGTCTGTCTCTCCAGGTCAGGAACTCTGCATACAGAACGTTGTCCATCTGAGGGGAGGAGATATAATTGTAATGGGAAATTATTTGATTAATTCTTTTCCTGTATTTGATTTACTGTGGATATGGATTGATATGTAATAAACATGATTATATTAGGGAATAGCTTACACTGCCGTGAAAGTATTTGCCCCCTTTCTGATTGTCTCTACTTTTGCATATTGTTGATACTGAATGTTATCAGATCTTCAACCAAAACCTAATATTAGATAAAGGGAACCTGAGTTTACAAAACAAAAAAAATGGATACTTATTTTATTTATTTAATGAACCAAGTTATGCAACACCCAATGTCCCTGTGTGAAAAAGTAATTGATCCCTTACACTCAATAACTGGTTGTGTCACCTTTAGCTGCAAAGACTCCAACCAAACGCTTCCTGTAGTTGTTGACCAGTCTCTCACATCGCTGTGGAGGAATGTTGGCCCACTCTTGCATGCAGAACTGCTGTCTGTAAGCTGAAGCTGAAGAGCAGCTGGGTCATGCAGCAAGACAAAGCAACACATTTAAAGTGTTGAAATGGCTTAGTCAAAGAATTCATCCCAATTGAGATGTTGTGGAAGGACTTGAAACAAGAAGTTCATGCTTGAAAACCCACAAATGTCAGAGTTACATTCCTCCCCAGCGATGTGAGAGACTGGTCAACAACTACAGGAAGCGTTTGGTTGGAGTCTTTGCAGCTAAAGGTGACACAACCAGTTATTGAGTGTAAGGGTGCAATTACGTTTTCACACAGGGACATTGGGTGTTGCATAACTCTGTTTACAAAAATAAATTAAATAAGTATAAATTGTTTTTTAGTTTTTTTCACTCAGGTTCCCTTTATCTAATATTAGGTTTTGAGTGAAGGTTTGTATTTATGTATTTATTTATTTATTATTATATATATTTTTTACTAATACTATTTTAATACTATTAATTCAAAATATTACAAAAACGTGAAAGCCCCCACAACAACATAACTACATAGCTTATTAGGCCATATTTTCTGTCCCACAGCGTCACCCCGGACCAGTGGGTCAGAAGTTTACATACACTCAATTAGTATTTGGTAGCGTTGCCTTTAAATTGTTTAACTTGGGTCAAATGTTTCGGGTAGCCTTCCACAAGCTTCCCACAATAAGTTGGGTGACTTTTGGCCCAATTCTCCTGACAGAACTGGTGTAACTGAGTCAGGGTTGTAGGCCTACTTGCTCGCACACGCTTTTTCAGTTCTGCCCACACATTTTCTATAGGATTGAGGTCAGGGCTTTGTGATGGCCACTCCAATACCTTGACTTTGTTGTCCTTAAGCCATTTTTCCACAACTTTGGAAGTATGCTTGGGGTCATTGTCCATTTGGAAGACCCATTTGCGTCCAAGCTTTAACTTCCTGACTGATGTCTTGAGTTGCTACAATATATCCACATAAGTTTCCTTCCTCATGATGCCATCTATTTTGTGAAGTGCACCAGTCCCTCCTGCAGCAAAGCACCCCCACAACATGATGCTGCCACCCCCGTGCTTCACGGTTGGGATGGTGTTCTTCGGCTTGCAAGCCTCCCCTTTTTCCTCCAAATATGGTCATTATGGCCAAACAGTTCTATTTTTGTTTCATCAGACCAGAGGACATTTCTCCAAAAAGTACGATCTTTGTACCCATGTGCAGTTGCAAACTGTAGTCTGGCTTTTTTATGGCTGTTTTGGAGCAGTGGCTTCTTCCTTGCTGAGCGGCCTTTCAGGTTATGTCGATATAGGACTCGTTTTACTGTGAATATAGATACTTTTGTACCTGTTTCCTCCAGCATCTACACAAGGTCCTTTGATGTTGTTCTGGGATTGATTTGCACTTATCGCACCAAAGTACGTTCATCTCTAGGAGACAGAATTTTGATATATTGAATTATAAGTTAAATAATATGTCTGTAAACAATTGTTGGAAGAATTACTTGTGTCATGCACAAAGTAGATGTCCTAACCGACTTGCCAAAACTATAGTTTGTTAACATGAAATCTGTGGAATTTTTAAATACTTGAATCCCACCCCTGCAAATCCTGGGCCACCTGCAGACACCTTCTCTGCCTCAGTACAGCCGAGTGATGCAGCATCAAGTGCTCCTGTCCCCTCTACCTCAGCACAGCCCAGCGATGCAGCATCAAGTGCTCCTGTCCCCTCTACCTCAGCACAGCCCAGCGATGCAGCATCAAGTGCTCCTGTCCCCTCTACCTCAGCACAGCCCAGCGATGCAGCATCAAGTGCTCCTGTCCCCTCTACCTCAGCACAGCCCAGCAGTGCAGCATCAAGTGCTCCTGTCTCCTCTACCTCAGCACAGCCCAGCGATGCAGCATCAAGTGCTCCTGTCCCCTCTACCTCAGCACAGCCCAGCGATGCAGCATCAAGTGCTCCTGTCCCCTCTACCTCAGCACAGCCCAGCGATGCAGCATCAGGCATCTACAAAAAGGCTGCACCAATTGACCCTACTGACTAGCCATCTGTTTTAACTGATAAGGTAAGAACAGAGTTTGTTCTCAGAGGACCGTATCAAATAAAAAGAAACAAAAAGACGGGAGAAGGTGTCAGCATGACTATTTCAATAGAGTCTTAGTCAATGGAGAAAAAATCTAAAGAAGCTGGCTAATGTACAAAAAAAAAGAATGATAGTTTGTACTGCTTCTCCTGCAAAATTGAGATCAAAACATCAAAGTATTTGTCCATTATGTTAGATTGCAGCCCTGATCTGAGTCATAAGGAACAGCTCTCTGTCATTGTCAGGATTGTGTTACTGGAAGACAAACCACAAATTAAAGAACATTTCATGGGCTTTCTTGAGGCAGAGGAGTCAACAGGGGAACGTTTGTCATCTCTCATCCTCTAAAGGCTGGAGGAGCTGAACATCCCCTCTGAGGACTGCAGAGGACAGTTCTATGACAACGGCGCCAACATGATGGGAAAGAATAAAGGTGTTCAGGCTAGGCTGGTTCAACAGAACTCATGAGCCTTTTTTGTCCCATGTGGTCCCACACTTTAAATCTGGTGATAGATGATGCTGCTAAGAGCTCACCAGATGCCATTGGCTACTTTGGATATTTAGCGAAATTATTCAAACTCTTCTCAGCCTCCACCAATAGATGGGATATCCTCCTGAAACATGTCAAACCCACCCTGAAATCATGGTCAGAGACCAGGTGAGAAAGCAGGATAAACAGCATTCAGGCAGTAAGGTACCAGGCTGGGCAAGTCAGAGAGGCTCTTCTGGAGGTGAGGGAAACTACTGCAGACCATGTGGTGAAAGTTGAAGCCCAGTCTTTGGCTGAGGAGATTGGATCCTACCGCTTTTCTATTTGCACAGTCATATGGTATGACATCCTCAACAAGATCCAGCATGTGAGTTTTCTATGTATTTTTTATTTCAGCTTTATTTAACCAGGTAGGTTTTATTTCACCTTTATTTAACCAGGTAGGCCAGTTGAGAACTAGTTCTCATTAAAACTGCGACCTGGCCAAGACAAAGCAAAGCGACAAAAACAACAACACAGAGTTACACATGAGAATAAACAAACGTACAGTCAATAATAGAAGATATACAGTCATGTGAAGAAGTACAGTCGTGGCCAAAAATTTTGAGAATGACAAGTATTGGTCTCCACAAAGTTTGCTGCCTCAGTGTTGATGATGGCAATTTGCATATACTCCAGAATGTCATGAAGAGTGATCAGATGAATTGCAATTAATTGCAAAGTCCCTCTTTGCCATGAAAATGAACTTAATCCCAAAAATAAATTTCCACTTCATTTCAGCCCTGCCACAAAAGGACCAGCTGCCATCATGTCAGTGATTGTCTCGTTAACACAGGTGAGAGTGTTGACGAGGACAAGGCTGGAGATCCCTCTGTCATGCTGATTGAGTCAGAATAACAGACTGGAAGCTTTAAAAGGAGGGTGGTGCTTGAAATCATTGTTCTTCCTCTGTCAACCATGGTTACCTGCAAGGAAACACGTGCCATCATCATTGCATTGCACAAAAAGGGCTTCACAGGCAAGGATATTGCTGCTGGTAAGATTGCACCTAAATCAACCATTTATCGGATCATCAAGAACTTCAAGGAGAGAGGTTCAATTGTTGTGAAGGAGGCGTCAGGGCGCCCAAGAAAGTCCAGCAAGTGCCAGGACTGTCTCCTAAAGTTGATTCAGCTGCGGGATCGGGGCACCACCAGTGCAGAGCTTGCTCAGGAATGGCAGCAGGCAGGTGTGAGTGCATCTGTACGCACAGTGAGGTGAAGAGTTTTGGAGGATGGCCTGGTGTCAAGAAGGGCAGCAAAGAAGCCACTTCTCTCCAGGAAAAACATCAGGGACAGACTGATATTCTGCAAAAGGTACAGGGATTGGACTGCTGAGGACTGGGGTAGAGTCATTTTCTCTGATGAATCCCCTTTCCGATTGTTTGGGCCATCCGGAAAACACCTTGTCCGGAGAAGACAAGGTGAGCGCTACCATCAGTCCTGTGTCATGCCAACAGTAAAGCATCCTCAGACCATTCATGTATGGGATTGCTTCTCAGCCAAGGGAGTGGGCTCACTCACAATTTTGCCTAAGAACACAGCCATGAATAAAGAATGATACCAACACATCCTCCGAGAGCAACTTCTCCCAACCATCCAAGAACAGTTTGGTGACGACCAATGCCTTTTCCAGCATGATGGAGCACCTTGCCATAAGGCAAAAGTGATAACTTAGGAAACTCCCCAAACCTTAATCCCACTGAGAACTTGTGGTTGATCCTCAAGAGGCAGGTGGACAAACAAAAACCCACAACTTCTGACAAACTCCAAGCATTGATTACGCAAGAATGGCCTGCCATCTGTCAGGATGTTGGCCAGAAGTTAATTGACAGCATGCCAGGCGGATTGCAGAGGTCTTGAAAAAGAAGGGTCAACACTGCAAATATTGACTGTTTGCATAAACTGAATGTCATTGTCAATGAAAGCCTTTGACACTTATGGAATACTTGTAATTATACTTCAGTGTTACCATAGTAACTACTGACATAAAGATCTAAGAACACTGAAGCAGTAAACTTTGTGGAGACCAATACTTGTGTCATTCTCAAAACTCAGTTGTTTTTTTATATTATTTTTTGAGAGCAGAGGCTTCTTCCTTCCTGACCTCCCATGTAGGCCAGGTTTGTGCAGTCTCTATCTGACAAAGACATAAAGCTATGCAGTTTCTGAACACAATGATCGGTGGTGGAATTGGCTGTGATGCAAGGGGCAGCTAAAATCTTGCCTAGGGCACCAAATTGGTCAGGGCCGGCCCTGCAGAGACGTGAGACTGCTGGTTCGTTTAGCGGCCATGAAGCCTTTTCTTAGTTTTTTAGGTTGACGGTCAGTCAGTGTCCCAGCTGGCAGAGACGTGAGGCTGCTGGGTTGTTTTTGAGTTGGCCTTTTAGTAGATATCTCTGTTACGTCACCATCTAACCAAACAACGATCTGCTTGGACGAGCAAGAGGTCAAGAGGGAGCTGACCCTGGACTTAAGGTAAGGTATCTGTCTCCTGGGTACATACATTCACATCTAAAATCAGGTTGAAGACTAGTTAACTAGGCCTAAGACCTCTAGACTTAGCAGTGCAACAATACTAGCAGGCTAGTTATTGGTTTAGTAAAGTGCGGGAAGACACAGACAGATGCAGTCTGGGAAACAGGAGATAACCATTTATGTTTAAGTACCATATTTAATGAAGTAGTTGTCACTTGTTACGTCTATCATTATCTGTTGTGTAAGAGGCACCGCTCCGGAATCTTCCACAAGTGTTCAATTGGGTTGAAATCAGGTAACTGACTCACACACTTGAAACCCCCTCTTTTTCAAAGTCACTGAGATCTCTTCCTCTAGCCATTGTAGCCAGAATAATTGGCAGCTGGGCATTTTTATACATGATCCTAAGCATGATGGGATGTTAATTGTTTAATTAACTCAGGAACCACACCTGTGTGGAAGCACCTGCTTTCAATATACATTTTAATCCCTTATTTACCAAAAGGTTTCCTTTGTTTTGGCAGTTAGCCGTATAAGGGCCTTCTCAGAGAAGACCTGTGTTGTCCCTGAATTCTTCTATTAAACTAGAATGATGTTGATTGGCTTTATAGACGACTCTCTGAAGTTCCTTTACAATAACAAAGAGACATTCACTCACATATACATTGTATATTATTCTGTGTTTTGATGTGTAATGTTACTGTACTTCTTTTTAAGCACATGAACAAATTAATTTCCCCCTGGTAGGATGATAAAGTTGATCTAATATACTCGGTCAGGACGAAAAAAACTGACACATGAACCATAACTTAAGACACTGATCAAACAGTCAGCTAGGGCAGGAATAACCTCTACAGAAATGCCTGCATATACAAATCTTCCCATTACACAGACAGACCAGGTGAATCCAGGTAAAAGCTATGATCCCTTATTGATGTCACTTGTTAAATCCACTTCAATCAGTGTAGATGAAGGGGAGGAGACAGGTTAAAGAAGGATTTTTAAGCCTTGAGACAATTGAATCATGGATTGTGTATGTGTGCCATTCAGAGGGTGAATGGGCAAAACAAAATATTGAAGTGTCTTTGAACGGGGTATGGTAGTAGGTGCCAGGCGCCCCGGTTTGTGTCAAGAATGTCAACGCTGCTGGTTTTTCATGCTTAACAGTTTCCTGTGTGTATCAAGAATGGTCCACCACCCAAAGGACATCCAGCCAACTTGACACAACTGTGGGAAGCATTGGAGTCAACATGGGCCAGCATCCCTTTGGGATGCTTTCGACACCTTCTAGAGTACATGATCCAACGAATTGAGGCTGTTCTGAGGGCAAAAGGGGAGGCAGGGTGAAATTCAATATTAGGAAAGTGTTATTAATGTTTTGTACACTCAGTGTATAGGCGCTGTTTTACATCAAGTTGTCCCAAAGCGTTTTACAGTAACCCCATCCTAGACCCAAAGTCCAAGCAGAATCACTGTGGCCAGGAACAACCAGAAGGAAACCATGAGGAACCAGAGGTGTGTGGTTACCTGTCGGCTGAGAGACCGTGGCCCCTCCCCCTGCTCTTCCCAGTAGGGTTCATAGGTCACAGAGACAGAGTGGCCCGGAACCAGACACAGAATCAGCGAGATGAGTGCAGGAATAGTAGGCTGAGAGGAGAGAGGGAGAGAAGGATAGATGAAGGGAGGGAGAGACGGAGGGAGGAAGGTAGAGAAGTGAAGATGGAGGGAGGGAGAGAAGGGGAGATGGAGGGAAGGAGAGATGGAGGGAGGAAGGGAGAGATGGAGGGAGGGGGAGATGGAGAGATGTTGTAGGAAGCAGTAGTAGAGTTATAGTAGGAAGCAGTAGTAGAGTTATAATAGGAAGCAGTATTATAGTAGGAAGCAGTAGTAGAGCTATAATAGGAAGCAGTAGTAGAGTTATAATAGGAAGCAGTAGTAGAGTTATAATAGGAAGCAGTAGTAGAGTTATAGTAGGAAGCAGTAGTAGAGTTATAGTAGGAAGCAGTAGTAGAGTTATAATAGGAAGCAGTAGTAGAGTTATAATAGGAAGCAGTATTATAGTAGGAAGCAGTAGTAGAGTTATAATAGGAAGCAGTAGTAGAGTTATAGTAGGAAGCAGTATTGTAGTAGGAAGCAGTAGTAGAGTTATAGTAGGAAGCAGTAGTAGAGTTATAGTAGGAAGCAGTAGTAGAGTTATAGTAGGAAGCAGTAGTAGAGTTATAATAGGAAGCAGTATTATATTAGGAAGCAGTAGTAGAGTTATAATAGGAAGCAGTAGTAGAGTTATAATAGGAAGCAGTATTATAGTAGGAAGCAGTAGTAGAGTTATAGTAGGAAGCAGTAGTAGAGTTATAGTAGGAAGCAGTAGTAGAGTTATAGTAGGAAGCAGTAGTAGAGTTATAGTAGGAAGCAGTATTATATTAGGAAGCAGTAGTAGAGTTATAGTAGGAAGCAGTATTATAGTAGGAAGCAGTAGTAGCGTTATAGTAGGAAGCAGTATTATATTAGGAAGCAGTAGTAGAGTTATAATAGGAAGCAGTATTATATTAGGAAGCAGTAGTAGAGTTATAGTAGGAAGCAGTATTATATTAGGAAGCAGTAGTAGAGTTATAGTAGGAAGCAGTATTATATTAGGAAGCAGTAGTAGAGTTATAGTAGGAAGCAGTATTATATTAGGAAGCAGTAGTAGAGTTATAGTAGGAAGCAGTATTATATTAGGAAGCAGTAGTAGAGTTATAGTAGGAAGCAGTAGTAGAGTTATAGTAGGAAGCAGTATTATATTAGGAAGCAGTAGTAGAGTTATAGTAGGAAGCAGTAGTAGAGTTATAATAGGAAGCAGTAGTAGAGTTATAGTAGGAAGCAGTAGTAGAGTTATAAGAGGAAGCAGTAGTAGAGTTATAGTAGGAAGCAGTATTAGAGTTATAGTAGGAAGCAGTATTATATTAGGAAGCAGTAGTAGAGTTATAGTAGGAAGCAGTAGTAGAGTTATAGTAGGAAGCAGTAGTAGTTATAGTAGGAAACAGTAGTAGAGTTATAGTAGGAAGCAGTATTATATTAGGAAGCAGTAGTAGAGTTATAGTAGGAAGCAGTATTATATTAGGAAGCAGTAGTAGAGTTATAGTAGGAAGCAGTATTATAGTAGGAAGCAGTAGTAGAGTTATAGTAGGAAGCAGTATTATAGTAGGAAGCAGTAGTAGAGTTATAGTAGGAAGCAGTAGTAGAGTTATAGTAGGAAGCAGTAGTAGAGTTATAGTAGGAAGCAGTAGTAGAGTTATAGTAGGAAGCAGTATTATAGTAGGAAGCAGTAGTAGAGTTATAGTAGGAAGCAGTAGTAGAGTTATAGTAGGAAGCAGTAGTAGAGTTATAGTAGGAAGCAGTATTATATTAGGAAGCAGTAGTAGAGTTATAATAGGAAGCAGTATTATATTAGGAAGCAGTAGTAGAGTTATAGTAGGAAGCAGTATTATATTAGGAAGCAGTAGTAGAGTTATAATAGGAAGCAGTATTATATTAGGAAGCAGTAGTAGAGTTATAGTAGGAAGCAGTAGTAGAGTTATAGTAGGAAGCAGTAGTAGAGTTATAGTAGGAAACAGTAGTAGAGTTATAGTAGGAAGCAGTAGTAGTTATAGTAGGAAGCAGTAGTAGAGTTATAGTAGGAAGCAGTATTATATTAGGAAGCAGTAGTAGAGTTATAGTAGGAAGCAGTAGTAGAGTTATAGTAGGAAGCAGTAGTAGAGTTATAATAGGAAGCAGTATTATATTAGGAAGCAGTAGTAGAGTTATAGTAGGAAGCAGTATTATATTAGGAAGCAGTAGTAGAGTTATAGTAGGAAGCAGTATTATAGTAGGAAGCAGTAGTAGAGTTATAGTAGGAAGCAGTAGTAGAGTTATAGTAGGAAGCAGTAGTAGAGTTATAGTAGGAAGCAGTATTATATTAGGAAGCAGTAGTAGAGTTATAGTAGGAAGCAGTATTATATTAGGAAGCAGTAGTAGAGTTATAGTAGGAAGCAGTAGTAGAGTTATAATAGGAAGCAGTAGTAGAGTTATAGTAGGAAGCAGTAGTAGAGTTATAAGAGGAAGCAGTAGTAGAGTTATAGTAGGAAGCAGTATTAGAGTTATAGTAGGAAGCAGTATTATATTAGGAAGCAGTAGTAGAGTTATAGTAGGAAGCAGTAGTAGAGTTATAGTAGGAAGCAGTAGTAGTTATAGTAGGAAGCAGTAGTAGAGTTATAGTAGGAAACAGTAGTAGAGTTATAGTAGGAAGCAGTATTATATTAGGAAGCAGTAGTAGAGTTATAGTAGGAAGCAGTATTATATTAGGAAGCAGTAGTAGAGTTATAGTAGGAAGCAGTATTATAGTAGGAAGCAGTAGTAGAGTTATAGTAGGAAGCAGTATTATAGTAGGAAGCAGTAGTAGAGTTATAGTAGGAAGCAGTATTATAGTAGGAAGCAGTAGTAGAGTTATAGTAGGAAGCAGTATTATAGTAGGAAGCAGTAGTAGAGTTATAGTAGGAAGCAGTAGTAGAGTTATAGTAGGAAGCAGTAGTAGAGTTATAGTAGGAAGCAGTAGTAGAGTTATAGTAGGAAGCAGTATTATATTAGGAAGCAGTAGTAGAGTTATAGTAGGAAGCAGTATTATAGTAGGAAGCAGTAGTAGAGTTATAGTAGGAAGCAGTAGTAGAGTTATAGTAGGAAGCAGTATTATATTAGGAAGCAGTAGTAGAGTTATAATAGGAAGCAGTATTATATTAGGAAGCAGTAGTAGAGTTATAGTAGGAAGCAGTATTATATTAGGAAGCAGTAGTAGAGTTATAATAGGAAGCAGTATTCTATTAGGAAGCAGTAGTAGAGTTATAGTAGGAAGCAGTAGTAGAGTTATAGTAGGAAGCAGTAGTAGAGTTATAGTAGGAAACAGTAGTAGAGTTATAGTAGGAAGCAGTAGTAGAGTTATAGTAGGAAGCAGTAGTAGAGTTATAGTAGGAAGCAGTATTATATTAGGAAGCAGTAGTAGAGTTATAGTAGGAAGCAGTAGTAGAGTTATAGTAGGAAGCAGTATTATAGTAGGAAGCAGTAGTAGAGTTATAGTAGGAAGCAGTAGTAGAGTTATAGTAGGAAGCAGTAGTAGAGTTATAGTAGGAAGCAGTATTATATTAGGAAGCAGTAGTAGAGTTATAATAGGAAGCAGTATTATATTAGGAAGCAGTAGTAGAGTTATAATAGGAAGCAGTATTATATTAGGAAGCAGTAGTAGAGTTATAGTAGGAAGCAGTATTATATTAGGAAGCAGTAGTAGAGTTATAGTAGGAAGCAGTATTATATTAGGAAGCAGTAGTAGAGTTATAGTAGGAAGCAGTAGTAGAGTTATAGTAGGAAGCAGTATTATAGTAGGGAGCAGTAGTAGAGTTATAGTAGGAAGCAGTAGTAGAGTTATAGTAGGAAGCAGTAGTAGAGTTATAGTAGGAAGCAGTAGTAGCGTTATAGTAGGAAGCAGTATTATATTAGGAAGCAGTAGTAGAGTTATAGTAGGAAGCAGTATTATATTAGGAAGCAGTAGTAGAGTTATAGTAGGAAGCAGTAGTAGAGTTATAGTAGGAAGCAGTATTATAGTAGGGAGCAGTAGTAGAGTTATAGTAGGAAGCAGTAGTAGAGTTATAGTAGGAAGCAGTAGTAGAGTTATAGTAGGAAGCAGTAGTAGAGTTATAATAGGAAGCAGTATTATAGTAGGAAGCAGTAGTAGAGTTATAGTAGGAAGCAGTATTATAGTAGGAAGCAGTAGTAGAGTTATAATAGGAAGCAGTAGTAGAGTTATAGTAGGAAGCAGTAGTAGAGTTATAGTAGGAAGCAGTAGTAGAGTTATAGTAGGAAGCAGTAGTAGAGTTATAGTAGGAAGCAGTATTATAGTAGGAAGCAGTAGTAGAGTTATAGTAGGAAGCAGTAGTAGAGTTATAGTAGGAAGCAGTATTATATTAGGAAGCAGTAGTAGAGTTATAGTAGGAAGCAGTATTATATTAGGAAGCAGTAGTAGAGTTATAGTAGGAAGCAGTATTATAGTAGGAAGCAGTAGTAGAGTTATAGTAGGAAGCAGTAGTAGAGTTATAGTAGGAAGCAGTAGTAGAGTTATAGTAGGAAGCAGTAGTAGAGTTATAGTAGGAAGCAGTAGTAGAGTTATAGTAGGAAGCAGTAGTAGAGTTATAGTAGGAAGCAGTATTATATTAGGAAGAAGTAGTAGAGTTATAGTAGGAAGCAGTAGTAGAGTTATAGTAGGAAGCAGTATTATATTAGGAAGCAGTAGTAGAGTTATAGTAGGAAGCAGTAGTAGAGTTATAGTAGGAAGCAGTATTATATTAGGAAGCAGTAGTAGAGTTATAAAAGGAAGCAGTATTATATTAGGAAGCAGTAGTAGAGTTATAGTAGGAAGCAGTAGTAGAGTTATAGTAGGAAGCAGTAGTAGAGTTATAGTAGGAAGCAGTAGTAGAGTTATAGTAGGAAGCAGTATTATAGTAGGAAGCAGTAGTAGAGTTATAGTAGGAAGCAGTATTATAGTAGGAAGCAGTAGTAGAGTTATAGTAGGAAACAGTAGTAGAGTTATAGTAGGAAGCAGTAGTAGAGTTATAGTAGGAAGCAGTATTATAGTAGGAAGCAGTAGTAGGGTTATAGTAGGAAGCAGTAGTAGAGTTATAATAGGAAGCAGTAGTAGAGTTATAGTAGGAAGCAGTATTATATTAGGAAGCAGTAGTAGAGTTATAGTAGGAAGCAGTATTATATTAGGAAGCAGTAGTAGAGTTATAGTAGGAAGCAGTAGTAGAGTTATAGTAGGAAGCAGTATTATAGTAGGAAGCAGTAGTAGAGTTATAGTAGGAAGCAGTATTATAGTAGGAAGCAGTAGTAGAGTTATAGTAGGAAACAGTAGTAGAGTTATAGTAGGAAGCAGTAGTAGAGTTATAGTAGGAAGCAGTATTATAGTAGGAAGCAGTAGTAGAGTTATAGTAGGAAGCAGTAGTAGAGTTATAATAGGAAGCAGTAGTAGAGTTATAGTAGGAAGCAGTATTATATTAGGAAGCAGTAGTAGAGTTATAGTAGGAAGCAGTATTATATTAGGAAGCAGTAGTAGAGTTATAGTAGGAAGCAGTAGTAGAGTTATAGTAGGAAGCAGTATTATATTAGGAAGCTGTAGTTGAGTTATAGTAGGAAGCAGTATTATATTAGGAAGCTGTAGTTGAGTTATAGTAGGAAGCAGTATTATATTAGGAAGCTGTAGTTGAGTTATAGTAGGAAGCAGTATTATATTAGGAAGCTGTAGTTGAGTTACAGTAGGAAGCAGTATTATATTAGGAAGCTGTAGTTGAGTTATAGTAGGAAGCAGTATTATATTAGGAAGCTGTAGTTGAGTTATAGTAGGAAGCAGTATTATATTAGGAAGCTGTAGTTGAGTTACAGTAGGAAGCAGTATTATATTAGGAAGCTGTAGTTGAGTTACAGTAGGAAGCAGTATTATATTAGGAAGCTGTAGTTGAGTTATAGTAGGAAGCAGTATTATATTAGGAAGCAGTAGTAGAGTTACAGTAGTGGTTATCATCTTGTTACCCACCATTCGTTGATGGAGTGTATCCCCTATTCTGATTATCAGTTGTTGTCAAACAAATGTGGGTTTGAGAAGACGATTATTTTCCTCAATAGTGTGCAGTGAATTCTACTAGGTGAAAAGACTAAAATTAGTATGACATCCTGGCAGTTAAAGCATACAACAACAACAACAAAAAGATTCACATACTATACAACTTTGTATTTTTGCAAAAACAAAAAGCCTACTATTTAGAATGGAGTATGGGTATTCAGACACGGCCGTAGTCGGAAGGCAGCTGGCCCTACCTCTACTATTTAGAATGGAGTATGGGTATTCAGACACAGCCGGTGTGTAGTCTGAAGCAGCTGGCCCTACCTCTTTGTCCTCTTTGACTGGTTGCTGGGAGACAGAGGGCGGGTCTAAGTGCCCACCAGGAGCCAATGGGAGGGCCCAGCTGGCGCTCTTGTTGCGTGTGTGTCCCCCTCCAGGGCGGGGGCTGGCCCCCCTGGACCTGGTGCCCGGGGAGAGGAGCTGAGGGTGGGCCTGGCGGTTGGGGGAAGAGGGGGTGGAGGTCAGGACCATGGTCTTCAGGGCAGTCACCTCCGCTAGCAGAACATCAATCTGGGGAGATAGAAGAACATGAGTGGTGGTTATAAAGAGTAGTTATGGATTGTACCCAATCCGACACACACACACACACACACACACACACACACACACACACACACACACACACACACACACACACATACATACACACTGGCCCAGAACTAACCCACCTCTCTAACCCTGAAGGCTACAGTCTGTAGTTTAATAGGGACAGAAACTGACCTTGCCCTGAGCCTCCTTCAGCTGCTTCTCTGCTGCTGCTTGTTTCATGTTGGCTTCACGCACCATCCTGTGAGCTTCCTAGAGGAACGGCAGAAGGACAAAGTTAACATTCAGGATCCACACCTTTCTAAGTCCAGATGTACTTGTACCATCACCAGTTCAGCTAGCTGTGGGCTGTAGTGGGCCTAGTCATTCCTTCCTACCTCAAACAGACTGGCAGTGAGCTCCTCCATCTCCTGCTCTAGTTGGTCCCGGACCTGGGACAGACGCTCACACTCCTTATCCTTCAGCTTCAGCTCCTGGGAGGGAATATAAGAGGTGATGGGTAGAACTGGGTCAATAGTATGCAGCAGAATATAAGAGGTGATGGGTAGAACTGGGTCAATAGTATGCAGCAGAATATAAGAGGTGATGGGTAGAACTGGGTCAGAACCTTCTGTGCAGCATCCAGCTGCTCTCTCAGTATCTCTGAGCCCTTCTCTCTGATCTCCAGGGAAGAGCTCCGGAGGCGGGACACATTGTCTTCATGTTCCCCGCCTCGGGCACCCTCCAGCTGGGCAGCACGCTCCAGCCTGTTGCCCTCTCTGCCCCTGGTCTGACTCCGGGCCTGGGTTCCCTGCTCCTGGGGCCTGGAGGGCCTTGGGTCACCTTGCACTCCACCCTCCACCCTGGGGCTCAGACCTGGCTCCAGGTCTACCAACCTTTAAAAAACATAAAAAGATGAGATTTAAACAGTTGCAGTGTCTGTTAAGTGCAATGGATACATGAATGTGTAACCTAACTAGCCCTTTCAGATGCTTCTTTGAGCTATTTAGATAGTTCGGGGGTTCATAAGGATGTAATAAGGAATTGGTTGTCAAATCAAATGTTATTTGTTACATGCGCCGAATACAGCGGGTGTAGACTTACAGTGAAATACTTGATTAGGAGGCCTTCCCAACGACGCAGTTAGAAAAATATAATTAAAATGGTAACACAAGACGACTAAAATACACAAGAATGGAGCTACAGTTGAAGTCAGAAGTTTACATACACCTTAGCCAAATACATTTAAACTCAGATTTTCACAATTCCTGACATTTAATCCCAGTAAAAATTCCCTGTCTCAGGTCAGTTAGGATCACCACTTTATTTTAAGAATGTGAAATGTCAGAATAATAGTACAGATAATTATTTATTTCAGCTTTTATTTATTTTGGGTCAGAAGTTTACATACACTCAATTAGTATTTGTTAGCATTGCCTTTAAATTGTTTAACTTGGGTCAAACGTTTCGGGTAGCCTTCCACAAGCTTCCCACAATAAGTTGGGTGAATTTTGGCCCATTCCTCCTGACAGAACTGGTGTAACTGAGTCAGGTTTGTAGGCCTCCTTGCTCGCACATGCTTTTTCAGTTCCGCCCACACATTTTCTATATGATTGAGGTCAGGGCTTTGTGATGGCCACTCCAATACCTTGACTTTGTTGTCCTTAAGCCATTTTGCCACAACTTTGGAAGTTCTGTCAGGAGGAATGGGCCAAAATTCACCCAACTTATTGTGGGAAGCTTGTGGAAGGCTACCCAAAATGTTTGACCCAAGCTAAACAATTTAAAGGCAATGCTACCAAATACTAATTGAGTGTATGTAAACTTCTGACCCAAAAGAAATAAAAGCAGAAATAAATAATTATCTGTACTATTATTCTGACATTTCACATTCTTAAAATAAAGTGGTGATCCTAACTGACCTAAAACAGGGAATTTTTACTAGGATTAAATGTCAGGAATTGTGAAAAACTGAGTTTAAATGTATTTGGCTAAGGTGTATGTAAACTTCAGACTTCAACTGTAAGGTGACTAGGGATCAGAACATATGATATACAGTACAGTATATCTGTATTATAAACTGGGTGGTTCGAGCCTGAATGCTGATTGGCTGACAGCCGTTGTATATCATGACCGTATTATCTTATCCGTGATCATAATGTGATTCATAACATGAATCCAACGTCTGCATATTTGTGTTGATCACGTGTCTTGAAGTGCACGTCATCATCAGATCATATCAATTATTATCCTTATTTAGAATTGAAAACAATAACAAACATCAATCCGTCGGTAAGAATCGTCACAAGACGCTAAAGTGAACTTTTCCTAACGCCATTCTGTCAGTTGGACAGCACACATTCACCGGATACTATCTTACCCTCTCTTACCCTCTCTTACCCTCTCACCGGCCGCTAGAAGATTCACCTCGTACCGCCGGAGCGACCTCGCTGGCATCCGTTTATTTTTCCATTCATTCCATAAATCGTTACAGTAACCGTTAACTTGCTCACGATATCATTCCATTTAGAAGGACGCGATGGTTTCAAAACAATGTTACTTTTAAAGAATGCTGACGACAACGCTACGGGCTACAATGTTTCATCCAGTAATCAAACTAGATAAAGTTACTGTTGTATACGATGTCTGCGATGCGTTGTAGGATAGTCTATTTTCATTTTGCTGCTCATTCCGATAGTGAAAAGAACAAAATGTATCGTCAATCTGCTATGGGACACATCTTCCCATCCCAACCCTTTTCCGGTTTAAAAGGAAACATGACCAAATATGTCCCTAGGGTGGTCTAGATGTATGTTGCTGTAACACATTATTACCAAACAGAATATTGGCGTTAAAAATATATTTGGCATATGACATTAATGCGGTATGAATGAAGATTCGTTACGGTTATACGAAGACAATCCTAAAACCTACAGGCTTGGAACCAACCTACAGCTGTGAAGGACAGTATAAAATCAAGCCCATAAAGGTATCTTACCTTCCAACCTCACACCTCTCCTCTTTAGTCTTCTCTCGGTGAGAGTAATATTTGGCTCTCCCTCTCCTCTGAGCGTGCTCTAGAACACTGGGTTTACCATAGAACGTGGAGTTGGAGTATACCTGGACACCAGATCTGGCTGATACTAGGACCTCATACCCTGGGTTGGCGGCAGAGTCAGGGGGTGGAGAGGAGGACAGCTGGACACTGTGAAGACCCTCAAACGCATCCATGTTCCAGGAATAGTCACTAATCCAACTGCAGTTGAATGTAACTTCAGTTACTGTGAAGGCTGTGGCCTCTGTGAGATCATGATGAAGGGTAGAGTTATTATTCTATTCCTTTACCTCAGTGTTTGGTAGGTTCCAACTGTTTTACCTCATGCCTACCTGAGAAACATAAAAAGACATGCAACTTTAATAGAATCAATTATAATAGAACCGAATAGATTAGAATATAATATATTAGAATAGAATCGAATAGAAAATACTTTGGACTTTCAACCTGCCAAATCAATAAGGCCTAGGCCTACTTTTAATCAACCGACCAGTCCAGTCCAGTCCCGCTGGGCACCTCAACTCGCCCCTCTCCTGGCCAAATGACACTTTTTCTTTTCTTTCATACAAATACACATAATCACGCTAAACAATGGGCACACGTATAAAATGTCGTTATGTTATGTAGGCCTATTCGTTTACGATGGGTTATTTATTCAGACAAGTTTAAAGAATGGCTATACGGACTACGGACTACTCTGCAAATGCAAACTGTTGACAATGGAATGCAGAAGGTAGAGCAACTCACCATGGCTTGTCCAAACATACTGAACTAAATACTGAAACTGTTCTTAATCCTAGTGGACTATATGTAATTCGAACGAAAGTTGCGGAGGGCAGAAAAAAACAGCACAGTCCGAAGTTCACCCTCTAGTTCAGTTCGTGTCGTTGCTCTCTTCATCCACAGTGAACGGGTTAATTACTAACACCTTCACTCCTCCTGCTGACCTGCAACGCGCATTGCTACCACCAGGTGGCTACCGAGAGGTCTGAATCACAATTACACTACATGACCAAAAGTATGTGGACACCTGCTCGTCGAACATCTCATTCCAAAATCATGGGCATTAATATGGAGTTGGTCTCCCCTTTGCTGCTATAACAGACTCCGCTCTTCTGGGAAGACTTTTCACTAGATGTTGGAACATTGATGTGGGGACTTGCTTCCATTCAGCCACAAGAGCATTAGTGAAATCAGGCAATGATGTTGGGGCGATTAGGCCTGGTCGCAGTCGCCATTACAATTCATCCGAAAAGTGTTCGATGGGGTTGAGGTCAGGGATCTGTGCAAGCCAGTCAAGTTCTTCCACACCGATCTCAACAAACCATTTCTGTTGAACACATATGGCAAATGATGAAACAAAGTAAGTGTTTGTGTGTGTATGACGGACCAGGGTTCAAACCCATGTCAGTAGTCCAATAGCCTGCTAAGCTAAAGCCCAATACAACTCTCCAGGTCCCAAGTAAGGTTAGAGTGACTAGTCATCATGCGAGCGTAGTCACAATACCACCTCTGTTACATGAGAAATGGAGAGGGAGAGGGAGGAGGTGGGGGAAATATTAATTTAATATGTGATGTTTCTGCGGTATGGTGCAGCCTGGTCTGGCAACCACAATGATTTTCCAATAGAAATGTGGTTGTTACTTTAAACATTTATTTGTTTTAATGTGTGTTGTGTTATACAGAGATTTGTTGAGATTAGCTTGGTACCAGGCCTTACAATGCAGCTTTGTTGCAGAAACAGCTTAACACATCAAGTGATCGGAGGTCTACGAGTCCCTGGTTCTCCTTTCGGAGTATCCTTGCCAAGGCAGGATACTCTGAGCGCTGCCCTATCCAGAAATCTGGCAGTGGCTTCTGATTAAAATCTATTTTCACAGAACCGCTTGTTGCATTTTCAATGAGGCTCTCTTGTTCAGATATCGGTAAGTGGACTGGAGGCGGGGCCTGAAAGGGTTAACGAATCCAGTTTGTGTCGTCCGTTTCAGGAAGTACCTGAGTAATTGCACACCCAGCTCACTCAGGTGATTCACTATATCAGATGAAACCCAGGGCAGATGACATGTATGGCGTCGTGTGGTCGAGCAGTTTGCTGAGGTCAACGTTGTGAACAGAGTGCCCCATGGTGGAGGTGGGGTTATGGTATGGGCGTAAAGACCCAGCAATGCCTTAAAACATGTCAGACATAAATCTGATCAAATTAGGTGGGGACGGAGGAAGAGGGAGGACAGGGGGGCTGTACCAGTTGAGCACACACTAGTGAAGTGACAGACCAAAACACCCCCACATATCCCATCACATTACTCAAATACATACCACTAGACCCCTGCCTGACTGTAGATGGGACAGAGAGTGAAAGATCAGATTACCAAGGCTGCATATGTTCGCTGTGAACGTCGTGATTCATGTTTTTAAACCATCACTAAAATCATTTTTGGCTCAAAATGAACACAAAACACTTGGGGTGTAACAGTTCACCAAACCCACAGTTTTGGGGGTCACGGTTCGGTATCTCCTAAATTGCTTTTCCAAACACGGAGGCTCTATGACTGTGGTGCCGATTGATGACTTGTGATTGGCCAACAACAAGCACCACTCTGCATAGGCTATTGTCGTTGAACAGTGGCAACACACTGTTAACGTTTTATCCACAACTCTGTCCATCGGCGTTGTAATATATTGTATATACCTCCTCTATGCACTTCCTGATGAACTAAGCCAACGAGTCAGTGCATACGTCAATACCATTCTCAGAGGCAACCTGAACATATCCCAGTCCGCATGATCAAAACAATCTTGAAGCATAGATTCCAATTGGTCAGACCAACGTTGTACAGTCCTTACTACAAGTACTTCCTGTTTAAGTTTCTGCCCATATAAGGGGAGGAGCAAAATGGAAGCGTGATCTGATTTGCCGAAGTGAGGGCCTTGTAGCCGTCATGAAAAGGGGAATAGCAAAGGTCAAGAGTGCTCGATGAGCGAGTAGCACAGGAGAGTAATTGATAGAACTTTGGTAGAGTTTTTCTTAGATTTCCTTTATTAAAGTCACCAGCTACAATAAATGTGGCCTTCCTGTTATGTTTCCAGTTTGTACAGTGTAGTTCCTTGACAGCCGTCGTGGTGTCGGCTTGGGAAATCTCTCAGGAAGAATAAAGGACTTGAGTTCCTATAAGTTATCACACCACAAGTAGTTAATCATGAAACATACACCTCTACCTTTCTTTTCCCCCAGAGAGTTCCTTCTTCCTGTCTGCGTGATGGACAGAGAAACCCGCTGGCTAAATGAACGGAGACAATATATTCGGAGAGAGCCATGATTCCGTGAAACATAGTAACAGTCCCTGATGCCTCTCTGGAAGACCTTTCTATTTTGTTGTCCAGGGACTCAATGTTAGTGAGTAATAAACTCTGAAGCAGTGGATGGTATGCACGCTTCCTGAGTCTCACTAAAAACCCACTCCAATCCTCAGATTAGAATGTGATTAAAGTGGAACTGACAGCATTTGAACTACTTTGCAGATATGAAACAGAAACATAAAAATCAGTCAAATATCAAATTCCCGGTTTATGTTACAACACCAACTTTATAAGAGGCTTTAAAAAGAGGTTCTATTTGACTCAAATTTCCATGACGTACAGTAAGGAGGCATTGTTGGCCGAATAGATGGATGCAGTTCAATGGATGATGAATAAAATTCACCAATACATTTCTTGGTAGTCCAAAAGTTGCTATAAGGTTGTAAATCACAGCTGGCCTGGTACATTGTTTGCTGCCTCCATTTCGGGATGCATTGTTTTTTAGTTTTAAATCACTCAGTATTTTGGACAAAAACTGATGAATGTAACTAAGGCTGGGAACGTCAATACAATCAAACTAGCAATGATCACAAGTCAATCATAAAGTCGCAAATAGGCTAGCGTATCTATTTAAGTAACCATTTATTTAGCAAACTAAAAACACGGAGCCTAACGATAGCTACAGCTAGAAATGCATGTTAGCTAGCAAGACATGTGAATTGCTTTGCTAGCTAGCTAGGCTGAAGTTCAACGAATGCTATCCAGGGTGTGTTCGTAAATTCACTCTGGCTATCTACTCTGATTTCAGAGCACTCTCGTCTGTGTGCCAGAGCGCAGAATAGCTGATGAATTTACGAATGCACAATACCCGCTGAATGTGAACGCTGTAAGTAAACATCGGCAAAAAATGTTGTTGTTAATCACTAACGCTCTAGATAACATGTAAACAATCTATCCAGCTCTGCTAGGGTGAGTGAAATGGCCAGAGTGAGGTGTTCTCTCATTTGTGTCTGGAAGTAGCTAGCAAGCCAGCCAACTTTAGCCAGTTAGCTTGGGTGACGTTGTGAGGAATGCTTGGTTCGACCCTATTCCTCGGCATGAATTTAGGAACGACCCATAATTGTCTATCAAATGTCTTTTGGCATTGATCAAATGGGCGGGCAGACAGGGAAGTTCCCATTCAATTATCAAAACGTGGGTTGGGACAAGCATGCAGGCAAGCTGTAGAAGAATGAGTAGGCTACTCCTCCCCATTACTGCCCCTTTCCCAATCTAATGTATATTAACTGTAAATAATGTAAATAAACCTAAAACGGGGGACTGTTTACTGGTTAAACAGGAAGTAAACGGGAAGTCAGATGTGTGAAATAAATTTGACTAGTTGTGGAAAACACTGGAGATCAAGAAAAAAAGGTATGGAGCAAGCGCCGCGTGCATATTAGGTGTGCCAAACAGGTGATGTTAGACACATCAACTCTATTCACAGTGTCATGGCAGTGTCACGATAAGCTGCTTATCGATCACTACACCTGTATACAGCCCTTCTGTAAATAGCCCATCCTACTACCTCATCCACATATATATATTTTTTTACTTCAGCTCATTTTCACTCCAGTATCTCTATTTGCACATAATCATTTGCACATTCCATCATTCCAGTGATTATGCTCATCTGTAATTTATTTCACCACTATGGCCTATTTATTGTCCTACCTTCCTAACCTTACTGCATTTTGCACTACATTTGCACTCTGTATATAGATTCTCTATTGTGTTATTGACTGTACGTTTGTTTATTCTCATGTGTAACTCTGTGTTGTTTTTTGTCGCACTGCTTTGCTTTGTCTTGGCCAGGTCGCAGTTGCAAATGAGAACTTGTTCTCAACTGGCCTACCTGGTTAAATAAAGGTGAAATAAAAAAATACAAATAAACAAGGCCAGGTCATCTCATCACTCACCAGGCCGCTGACGTTACTGCTGCAGATGGAGCTGCCCATTCGAGCCTTCTTCAGAAAGGATCTCCTAGAGGCCCTGCGGACAGACTCCTGGGTCATGCTGTTTCTCAGCCCCGCCAGCTCTGCCTGGGGCCCAGGGGCGTGGGGCCGGCAGCAATGACTATCTTAGTGGCGGTGCAGCCTGGAGAGTGATCTGAACCCGGATTCCACACAATATTAACAAGCTACCATTTCCAATGAACCAAGCTAATTTCACTTCACCTCCCTCTTTCTCTACGGCATTAGTTAGTCGGACAGGGTGGAAGCGAGGCCCTGTGGTCTCATCAAACACTATCACCACTTTCCACTCCAACACATCACCACTCTTGTTTCCTACCTTGACCCTCTTTATGTTTTCTTTACTGGACGCTCCACTTCTTTCTGCATCATGATCTCTTCTTCCTGTCTTTCCACTACCGACCATTCCGGTCCTTACCCTCATCCTCTCGCTCCATACCATCAACACTGACACCCATATTATTTGCATTCCAGCACAGCTGTTGCTTCATCAACTTTTTCTCCAATTCCTCCATTTCATTCCCCATTAACCCCTTACCACATTTCTGCAATAGCGAAACAAGGTTCAACGGTATCAAACAACTGTCGCTTGAGGTCAAACAGGTCTGATTAGTTTCTAGTCGCCTCCTAACACAGTTCAACCTAGAACGTGTCCGTTGCACCGTTTAAATAATTCGAAACTCCTGCATTTGTCCGTCATTCTTTTCAAAATTCTTCAAGCTCTGTCAAATTTGTTGTTGATCGTTGCTAGACAACCATTTTCAGGTCTTGCCATAGATTTTCAAGTAGATTTAAGTAAAAACTGTACCTCGGCCACTCAGGAACATTCACTGTCTTCTTGGTAAACAACTCCAGTGTAGATTTGTCCTTGTGTTTTAGGTTATTGTCCTGCTGAAGGTGAATCATCTCCCAGTGTCTGTTCAGACTGGACCAGGTTTTCCTCTAGGGTTTTGCATTTATTTATTTTTTTTCACCTTTATTTAACCAGGTAGGCCAGTTGAGAACAAGTTCTCATTTGCAACTGCGACCTGGCCAAGACAAAGCAAAGCAGTGCGACAAAAAACAACACAGACTTACACAGTAAACAAACATGTCCTTAGCCCCATTCCGTTTATTTTTTATTTTGAAATACTTGCCAGTCCTTAACGATTACAAGCATACCCATGATGCAGCCAGTACTACGATTAAAAATATAGAGAGTGGTACTTAGTAATGTGTTGTGTTGATTTGCCCCAAACATAACACTTTGTATTCAAGACAAAAAGTTAATTGCTTTGCTGTATTTTTTGCAGTTTTACTTAATTTTATTTTTTATACCCATCTACCAATAGGTGTCTGAAAATGAGTTCCCAGTTGTCCTGAAAGCACCATTAGCTGTGGAATGTGCCCCATGATTAGATGGTCTGTGTGCAGTACGAGAGAAGCCCCTCACCGCAGCACATGGTACCAGGCGGTATTCGTAGCTCAGTGGGTTCGCTTGGACATGTTCAGTACAAAAGCGTTTTGGGAACGTTGCAGATAGAAATGCCATGAACAGAACTGACGTTATTCCTGAGAATCAGAGGCATGTTTGTTCTACATAACACATCTCTATCCAACACACACAACACACACACACATTCATACTGACTCTACACACACTCACATACAATCCTCATTTATGCTGCTGCTACTATGTGTATCATATATCCTGATGCCTGTCAACTGACCCCTATACATATCTACCTATACATATCTACCTCCATCACTCCAGTATTCCTGTCACCTTACCCCTATACATATCTACCTCCATCACTCCAGTAACCCTGTCACCTTACACCTATACATATCTACCTCCATCACTCCAGTATTCCTGTCACCTTACCCCTATACATATCTACCTCCATCACTCCAGTAACCCTGTCACCTTACACCTATACATATCTACCTCCATCACTCCAGTAACCCTGTCACCTTACCCCTATACATATCTACCTCCATCACTCCAGTATTCCTGTCACCTTACCCCTATACATATCTACCTCCATCACTCCAGTAACCCTGTCACCTTACACCTATACATATCTACCTCCATCACTCCAGTAACCCTGTCACCTTACACCTATACATATCTACCTCCATCACTCCAGTAACCCTGTCACCTTACACCTATACATATCTACCTCCATCACTCCAGTATTCCTGTCACCTTACCCCTATACATATCTACCTCCATCACTCCAGTAACCCTGTCACCTTACACCTATACATATCTACCTCCATCACTCCAGTAACCCTGTCACCTTACCCCTATACATATCTACCTCCATCACTCCAGTATTCCTGTCACCTTACCCCTATACATATCTACCTCCATCACTCCAGTAACCCTGTCACCTTACACCTATACATATCTACCTCCATCACTCCAGTAACCCTGTCACCTTACCCCTATACATATCTACCTCCATCACTCCAGTAACCCTGTCACCTTACACCTATACATATCTACCTCCATCACTCCAGTAACCCTGTCACCTTACACCTATACATATCTACCTCCATCACTCCAGTAACCCTGTCACCTTACACCTATACATATCTACCTCCATCACTCCAGTAACCCTGTCACCTTACACCTATACATATCTACCTCCATCACTCCAGTAACCCTGTCACCTTACCCCTATACATATCTACCTCCATCACTCCAGTATCCCTGTCCCCTTACCCCTATACATATCTACCTCCATCACTCCAGTAACCCTGTCACCTTACACCTATACATATCTACCTCCATCACTCCAGTATCCCTGTCACCTTACCCCTATACATATCTACCTCCATCACTCTTATATATTTATTGTGTGTTTTTGTTCTACCATATACAATGTTGTTGTGCTACATTGATTACTGCATTGCTGGGTTTGGTTCTTGCTAGAAAGGCATTTCACTGTACTTGTTCACGTGACATGAGAACTTCAAACTTCTATCTTAACGTTGGCCAACGTTGTATCATTCCTCCTGCTGGAGGTGGCGCTGGTACCCAATTGTCCCTCCCTCTGTGAAGTTAGCAACAATAATGGTTAGCCACAATAGTGTCGTTTCAGGTTTGCCTTCAAAATAAAAGTCCCTCATTGAAAGTGATGCAAACAGATACAAATAGTGGAACCGTGCCATATTTGGACTAAATGATGCTAAACAACGTTGGAATGTTTTTCTATGATTTTTAATTGAATACAATAATAAATTAGTTGGACAATAAACAGAAACCTGTTGAAATCCCACTGTGGATGTATTAGACTGTATTATGTGGATGTATTAGACTGTATAATGTGGATGTATTGGACTGTATAATGTGGATGTATTAGACTGTATTATGTGGATGTATTAGACTGTATAATGTGGATGTATTAGACTGTATAATGTGGATGTATTAGACTGTATTATGTGGATGTATTAGACTGTATAATGTGGATGTATTAGACTGTATTATGTGGATGTATTAGACTGTATTATGTGGATGTATTGGACTGTATAATGTGGATGTATTAGACTGTATTATGTGGATGTATTAGACTGTATAATGTGGATGTATTAGACTGTATAATGTGGATGTATTCGACTGTATAATGTGGATGTATTAGACTGTATAATGTGGATGTATTGGACTGTATAATGTGGATGTATTAGAATGTATTATGTGGATGTATTAGACTGTATAATGTGGATGTATTAGACTGTATAATGTGGATGTATTTGATTGTATTATGTGGATGTATTAGACTGTATTATGTGGATGTATTAGACTGTATAGTGTGGATGTATTAGACTGTATAATGTGGATGTATTAGACTGTATAATGTGGATGTATTAGACTGTATAATGTGGATGTATTAGACTGTATAATGTGGATGTATTAGACTGTATAATGTGGATGTATTAGACTGTATAATGTGGATGTATTAAGACTGTATAATGTGGATCTATTAGACGGTATAATGTGGATGTATTAGACGGTATAATGTGGATGTATTAGACGGTCTAATGTGGATGTATTAAACGGTATAATGTGGATCTATTAGACGGTATAATGTATTAGGGACATACTTATATGCAGTGTACAGCCTTAACTATGGATTGTTCTCCCTTGAAACTGGGTATCGGCCTACTCAGAGTTTACACAACTATTAGCATCTTAACTCTTATTGCAGGACTTTGACTGTGGGAAATCACTTTCCCGGTCAGCCCATTGCGCGTATTGAATATTCAAATTGCACTGTACAGCCTAATCTATGGACTGTGCACCCATAATATGGGGTATCAGCCTACTCTATATCTTATTCACCCTAGAGTACAGTGGAGGCTGCTTAGGGGAGGATGGCTCATAATAATGTCTGGAACGGAGCATAAAAACTATTGTAAATAAATTAACAACTGACTTTCAGCATGTTTATAGGGAAGGGCACTCAACATGTACAGCACTGACACTAATGACTGATTGGTTGAAAGTAATTAATAATAAGAAGATTGTGGAGCTTTACTGTTAGATTTTTGATATTATTTACCATAAGCTGTTGGTTTGTGGCTTTTCAACCTCTGCCATATCGTGCATTCAGAGCTATTTATCTAATAAAACTCAAAGGGTTTTCTTGAATGGAAGCTTCTCTAATGTCAAACATGTAGGGTGTGGTGTACCGCAGGGCAGCTCTCTAGGCCCTCTACTCTTTTCACCAATGACCTGCCACTAGCATTAAACAAAGCATGTGTGTCCATGTATGCTGGGCTCCTGAGTGGCGCAGCGGTTTAAGGCACTGCATCTCAGTGCAAGAGGTGTCACTACAGTCCCTGGTTCAAATCCAGGCTTTATCACATCCGGCCGTGATTGGGTGTCCCATAGGATGGCGAACAATTGGCCCAGGTTTGGCCAGGGTAGGCCGTCATTGTAAATAAGAATTTGTTCTTAACTGACTTGCCTAGTTGAAGGTTAAATTAAATAAAAATAAAATTCAACCATATACACATCAGCAACCACCGCTAATGAAGTCGCTGAAACCCTTAGCGAGTTGCAGTCTGTTTTGGAATGAGTGGCCAGTAATAAACTGGTCCTGAACATGAGCCTTGTATTTGGTACAAATCATTCCCTAAGTTCTAGACCTCAGCTGAATCTGGTAATGAATGGTGTGGCTGTTGAAGTTGAGGAGACTAAATTACTTGTTGTTACCTTAGGTTGTAAACTGTCATGGTCAAAACATATAGATTCAATGGTTGTAAAGATGGGGAGAGGTCTGTCCGTAATTAAGAGATGCTCTGCTTTTTTGACACCACACTCCACAAAGCAAGTCCTGCAGGCTCTAGTTTAGTCTAATCTTGATTATTGTCCAGTCGTGTGGCCGTGTGCTGCAAGGTAAGACTTAAGCTGCATCTGGCCCAGAACAGGGCTGATATAAATACTATGCATGCCAGTCTCTCTTGGTTAAGAGCTGAGGAGAGACTGACTGCATCACTTCTTCTTTTTATAAGAAACATAAATCCTTCTTCTTTTTATAAGAAACATGAATCCCAAAATGTTTGCATAGTCAATTTACACACAGCTCTGACACACACACACACACACACACACACACACACACACACACACACACACACACACACACACACACACACACACACACACACACACACACACACACACACACACACACACACACACCAGACATGCCACCAGGGGTCTTTTCACAGTCCCTGAATCCAGAACAAATTCAAGAAAGCATGTATTATATAGAGACGTTATTGCATGGAACGTTCCATCTCATATTGCTCAAATGAACAGCAAACCTGGTTTACAAAAACAGATAAAGCAACATCTCTCCTCTATTTGACCTGGATAGTTAGTGTGGATGTATTGATATGTAGGCTGTGTGACGTTTAATGTATTCTGTCCTCGAGCTGTTCTTGTCTATTAATGTTCTGTATTATTGTCATGTTTCATGTTTCATGTGGACCCCAGGAAGAGTAGCTGCTGCTTTCGTAACAGCTGATGGGGATCCTAATAAAATACCAAATGGAATGGCATCAAACACATGGAAACCAGACAGACAGCACATTGTCAAGCTGACTCCATCTTGTGTCTGTTTTTCATGTGCCTTTGTAGGAGTTGTGTTGTTTCTGTTATTCAATTTAACTGATTGGGGAAATCATTTTCCACATTGAGGACCTCTGTATGGTGAGTCTGCCTGAGGAACCCTTTACCACAGTCACCACCGCTACATGGTTACTCTCCTGTGGGTCCTCAGGGGTATTTTGAGATATTCCCTCTGACTGAATGTTTTGAAACAATCCCCACAGCAATATGGCTTCTCCCTTATGTGAATTCTAATGTATTTTTTTAGTTGAATCCTTTGCCACAATCCAGGCATTGTATATGGTTTCTCCCTGTGTGGCCCCTCGTGTGTAGTTTAAGACATTCATTCAGATGTATCCTTGGCTACAATCTGGGCAGTGATATGATTTCTCCTCTGTGTGTTTTTTTCTTTTTCAGATCAGCACTGAAAAAGACTAGAGACCTTCATGAAGAGCAGGCATCATCTGAACCTGTCAAGACTAGAGCAGGCACCATCTGAACCTGTTAAGACTAGAGACCTCCACCAACAGCAGGCACCATCTGAACCTGTCAAGACTAGAGCAGGCACCATCTGAACCTGTTAAGACTATAGACTACAGCAGGCACCATCTTCACTCTCCATACCTTTTTTCTTCTTCAACTAACTTTTAGCACCTTTTTTTTTAGCACCAAGTTTTAGCACCACAATGTGTACAAGACAGTCTAATAACAAAGATCAGATAGTATCTGAAATTCCACACTTCCACCACTAGATGTCAGTAGGGGTCTGTTTGTCCTCTGTTGGCTGGCTGGCTGGTTGGCTGCGTGCCACGGGTGAGAGCCACAAACCCTGGGAAAACCAGCGCTTGCCCATATAAGGTTGCAATCCATCCGCTTCCCTCTCTTCTTCCCCTGCTCCTTTCCTCCCTCACTCCATCTTTCTCAGACCAGAGGGATATTTTAGAGAGAGAGTCTAGGCCAGCAAGGCCTACCATATTAGGAGCTGAGCTTGTTGTCAGCAGCAGCTATATTCCTACAGGACAGTGTTTGGTCTCTACCTCTGTCCTAGTATAGCTGCTCACAGCACAGAGATGGAACTAGCAGATGGTTCTGTCTGGGACTAATACCTATGTATGGATGATAGATGGAACTAGCAGATGGTTCTGTCTGGGACTAATACCTATGTATGGATGATAGATGGAACTAGCAGATGGTTCTGTCTATCTGGGACTAATACCTATGTATGGATGATAGATGGAACTAGCAGATGGTTCTGTCTGGGACTAATACCTATGTATGGATGATAGATGGAACTAGCAGATGGTTCTGTCTATCTGGGACTAATACCTATGTATGGATGATAGATGGAACTAGCAGATGGTTCTGTCTATCTGGGACTAATACCTATGTATGGATGATAGATGGAACTAGCAGATGGTTGCCAGGTCGCAGTTGCAAATGAGAACTTGTTCTCAACTGACCTACCTGGTTAAATAAAGGTGAAATAAAAAAATGGTTCTGTCTATCTGGGACTAATACCTATGTATGGATGAGAACTATATAACAGTGAAATGTTAGTCATTTAGCAGACGCTCTTAACCAGAGAAACTTACAGGGTTAAGTTCAAGTGCACATCGATAGATTTTTCACCTAGTCGGCTCAGGATTTGAACCAGAAACCTTTAGGTTACTGGCCCAACGCTCTTAACCACTCGGCTACCTGCTGCCCATATGGTGTGTGTGTGATACTGACTGGTATCTATGTATGGATGGGAACCTACAGTAGGCCTCCAAAGACTTCGTTGGGTCAATATAAAACACTTTGGGCTGGTTTCCCGGACACAGAGTAAACCTAATCCTGTACTAAAAAGCTATTTCAATAGAGATTCTCCATTGAGCATGCTACTTAGTCCAGGACTAGTCGTAATCTGTGACAGGGAAACAGACCCTTAAACTTGGGGGCTCCCGAGTGGTGGTCTAAGGGACTGCATTTCAGTGCTAGAGGCGTCACTACAGACCCTGGTTCGATTCCAGGCGTATCACAATCTGGCTGTGATTGGGAGTCCCATAGGGCGGGGCACATTTGGCCCAGCGTCGTCCGGTGTAGGCCGTCATTGTAAATAAGAATTTCTTCTTAACTGACTTGACAAGTAAATAAAGGTTAAATAAATACAACATAATTTTGTATTTTTTTTACTTTCAGTGAGTCTTGGAGATGCAATGTTGCAAGATGTAGCTTGACCTTAAAACTGTCAGGAGGATCAAACGATAGCAACCTTACAACTGTCAGGAGGATCAAACAATGATAGCAACCTTTCTGGTTACCAGGCAGGCTAGCAAGCAGCAGGACACACTGAAAGGGTGGGAGGCTTGGTCTGTGTGTCTGTCTGTGTGTTTGTGAGAGACACACAGAACGGAAGACTAAACATTCAGACTCTCACGAACATTAGGCAGATTGATGGCTCCATTGCCAGCAGATGCACAGAAATGTTACCAGACAGGCAGACAGACAGACAGACAGGCAGACAGACAGACGGACAGACAGACAGACAGGCAGACAGGCAGGCAGGCAGGCAGGCAGACAGACAGACATTAAAGTTTAAAGCAACTACTTGTACACTGTGTTTGTGTCCCAAATGGTGCCCTATTCCCTAGGGAGCTATTTGGGACACAGTGGTACTTTGTAGCTCAGTTGGTAGAGCATGGCGCTTGTAACGCCAGAGTAGTGGGTTTGATTCCTGGGACCATTGATACGTAAAATGTATGCACACAACTAAATTGCTTTGGCTAAAAGCTTCTGCTAAATGGTATATTAGATTATTACCTGTAGGCCTACTGGGCTGGCTCCGATTGGTCTAAGCCCCGCCCTTCTCCTCTCTGACACTTTATGACAATCAGCCCTATAGACATTAAAATACACTTGGATATGAAAACTACTCCTTCACTTGTACAGGAAAACTACTCCTTCACTTGGGCAGGAAAACTACTCCTTCACTTAGGCAGGAAAACTACTCCTTCACTTGTGCAGGAAAACTACTCCTTCACTTGGGCAGGAAAACTACTCCTTCACTTGGACATGACGTGGTAGTAGATCAAAACTACTCCTTCACTTGCTAAGGCAATAGAGTATTCTTGGACTTTCATGACTTCTCTTTAAATCATCAGGGAAATGTACTAACCCTAAAAATAGAGTTGAAAGGATTCTCCTACTTATATCAACCGCCATATACAGTCAACCACTGGATACAAACCACAGATTTAAATATGCAATCTGGGATGTAAAAAACAACAACGCGGCCACTAGTTTAGGTTAACAGGAAGGGCGCTGGAGAAATGTAGCCACTCTCAAATTCATAGACAAATCTACTGATGGCTATATATCCTTAATTTATCATTCCAAAAATGGATTTACCAATCCCAGATTGTCCCTTTAAATAGAACACCAGATATACACATACGTTCAACACCAATAGACAGTGGACCAGTGGTATACAAACACATGCTTTATTAAGTGCTGTCATCCATTTAATATATTAGACCGACATGGTGTGGGGAAGAAGACTACAATTCTGAAGGTTATTATTATTATTAATTCAAGCCTAATTCTACTTATTTATACACATGTATAATATAATATACATAACCAACAATGTGCCTCCCTGGCAAAGCGGGAGAGATTGACATCAGACAAATGGAAAAATACGAAAATAATATATTTTATCATATTTTATGATAATAATAATAAAAATAATAATAATAATAATAAACAATGCATTGCATATTATGCTTTTACAGAATAGCAAGTCTATAATGTTGTGCAATGACCTTTGACCCTCAGCTCTTCGGTGATACACCTCTCCTCCGGCCATCCCATCCCATCCCCTCCCCTCCCCCCCCCCACTACCCAATAGAAACCTAAGGAGGGAGTTTAGCACTGGTCCCAATAATCTGTCCTTTCTACCAAAGTGTGCACTTGTTCACTTCCTTTCTTGGGTATAAAAGCAAACTAATGGTAGAACTCCACCTAGTCTAGTCCATGAACTCCACCTAGTCTAGTCCATGAACTCCACCTAGTCTAGTCCATGAACTCCACCTAGTCTAGTCCATGAACTCCACCTAGTCTAGTCCATGAACTCCACCTAGTCTAGTCCATGAACTCCACCTAGCCTAGTCCATGAACTCCACCTAGTCTAGTCCATGAACTCCACCTAGTCTAGTCCATGAACTCCACCTAGTCTAGTCCATGAACTCCACCTAGTCTAGTCCATGAACTCCACCTAGTCTAGTCCATGAACTCCACCTAGTCTAGTCCATGAACTCCACCTAGCCTAGTCCATGAACTCCACCTAGTCTAGTCCATGAACTCCACCTAGTCTAGTCCATGAACTCCACCTAGTCTAGTCCATGAACTCCACCTAGTCTAGTCCATGAACTCCACCTAGTCTAGTCCATGAACTCCACCTAGTCTAGTCCATGAACTCCACCTAGTCTAGTCCATGAACTCCACCTAGTCTAGTCCATGAACTCCCTCTAGTCTAGTCCATGAACTCCACCTAGTCTAGTCCATGAACTCCACCTAGTCTAGTCCATGAACTCCCTCTAGTCTAGTCCATGAACTCCACCTAGTCTAGTCCATGAACTCCCTCTAGTCTAGTCCATGAACTCCACCTAGTCTAGTCCATGAACTCCACCTAGTCTAGTCCATGAACTCCCTCTAGTCTAGTCCATGAACTCCACCTAGTCTAGTCCATGAACTCCCTCTAGTCTAGTCCATGAACTCCCTCTAGTCTAGTCCATGAACTCCACCTAGTCTAGTCCATGAACTCCACCTAGTCTAGTCCATAAACTCCACCTAGTCTAGTCCATGAACTCCACCTAGTCTAGTCCATAAACTCCACCTAGTCTAGTCCATGAACTCCACCTAGTCTAGTCCATGAACTCCACCTAGTCTAGTCCATGAACTCCACCTAGTCTAGTCCATGAACTCCACCTAGTCTAGTCCATAAACTCCACCTAGTCTAGTCCATGAACTCCACCTAGTCTAGTCCATGAACTCCACCTAGTCTAGTCCATGAACTCCCTCTAGTCTAGTCCATGAACTCCACCTAGTCTAGTCCATGAACTCCACCTAGTCTAGTCCATGAACTCCACCTAGTCTAGTCCATAAACTCCACCTAGTCTAGTCCATGAACTCCACCTAGTCTAGTCCATGACCTCCCTCTAGTCTAGTCCATGAACTCCACCTAGTCTAGTCCATGAACTCCCTCTAGTCTAGTCCATGAACTCCACCTAGTCTAGTCCATGAACTCCACCTAGTCTAGTCCATGAACTCCACCTAGTCTAGTCCATGAACTCCCTCTAGTCCATGAACTCCAACTAGTCTAGTCCATGAACTCCACCTAGTCTAGTCCATGAACTCCACCTAGCCTAGTCCATGAACTCCACCTAGTCTAGTCCATGAACTCCACCTAGTCTAGTCCATGAACTCCACCTAGTCTAGTCCATGAACTCCACCTAGTCTAGTCCATGAACTCCACCTAGTCTAGTCCATGAACTCCACCTAGTCTAGTCCATGAACTCCACCTAGTCTAGTCCATGAACTCCACCTAGTCTAGTCCATGAACTCCACCTAGTCTAGTCCATGAACTCCCTCTAGTCTAGTCCATGAACTCCACCTAGTCTAGTCCATGAACTCCACCTAGTCTAGTCCATGAACTCCCTCTAGTCTAGTCCATGAACTCCACCTAGTCTAGTCCATGAACTCCACCTAGTCTAGTCCATGAACTCCACCTAGTCTAGTCCATGAACTCCACCTAGTCTAGTCCATGAACTCCACCTAGTCTAGTCCATGAACTCCACCTAGTCTAGTCCATGAACTCCCTCTAGTCTAGTCCATGAACTCCACCTACCCTCTAGTCTAGTCCATGCCTCCACCTACCTTCTAGTCTAGTCCATGCCTCCACCTACCTTCTAGTCTAGTCCATGCCTCCACCTACCCTCTAGTCTAGTCCATGCCTCCACCTACCTTCTAGTCTAGTCCATGCCTCCACCTACCCTCTAGTCTAGTCCATGCCTCCACCTACCTTCTAGTCTAGTCCATGCCTCCACCTACCCTCTAGTCCATGCCTCCACCTACCTTCTAGTCTAGTCCATGCCTCCACCTACCTTCTAGTCCATGCCTCCACCTACCCTCTAGTCTAGTCCATGCCTCCACCTACCTTCTAGTCTAGTCCATGCCCCCACCTACCCTCTAGTCTAGTCCATGCCTCCACCTACCTTCTAGTCTAGTCCATGCCTCTACCTACCCTCTAGTCTAGTCCATGCCCCCACCTACCCTCTAGTCCATGCCTCCACCTACCTTCTAGTCTAGTCCATGCCCCCACCTACCCTCTAGTCTAGTCCATGCCTCCACCTACCTTCTAGTCTAGTCCATGCCTCCACCTACCCTCTAGTCTAGTCCATGCCCCCACCTACCCTCTAGTCTAGTCCATGCCTCCACCTACCTTCTAGTCTAGTCCATGCCTCCACCTACCCTCTAGTCTAGTCCATGCCTCCACCTACCTTCTAGTCTAGTCCATGCCTCCACCTACCCTCTAGTCTAGTCCATGCCTCCACCTACCTTCTAGTCTAGTCCATGCCTCCACCTACCCTCTAGTCTAGTCCATGCCTCCACCTACCTTCTAGTCTAGTCCATGCCTCCACCTACCCTCTAGTCTAGTCCATGCCTCCACCTACCTTCTAGTCTAGTCCATGCCTCCACCTACCATCTAGTCTAGTCCATGCCTCCACCTACCCTCTAGTCTAGTCCATGCCTCCACCTACCCTCTAGTCTAGTCCATGCCTCCACCTACCTTCTAGTCTAGTCCATGCCTCCACCTACCTTCTAGTCTAGTCCATGCCTCCACCTACCTTCTAGTCTAGTCCATGCCTCCACCTACCCTCTAGTCTAGTCCATGCCTCCACCTACCCTCTAGTCTAGTCCATGCCTCCACCTACCCAATGCTTTTACATTTGTGAAGGATTGCACAAGTGCACACTTCAGAAGAAAGGACACAGTATTGGGATGAGGAGGGGCGAAGCCTCACTGATCTATTATCGCTTAGCTTTGACTAGCACTGATCTGTGATCGCTTAGCTTGGCCTGGCTGGTGGTGAGTATAGTGCTGTGGTCAACAGACCACTCTGTCTGTGGTCATTTAAAGGAGCATGGAGTGTGTCTGTGGTCTGTGGTCTGTCTGCGTCCCAAATGGCACACTATTCTCTATTTAGTGCAGTACTTTTAACCAGGGCCCTAATAGAATAAACTACATAGTTGATAAGGTGCCATTTGGGACGCAGACTCTGTGGTCACTAAACAAAAACAATAGTGTGTGAGGGGAGGAGTGGATCTGTGTTGGGAGAGGTAGGTGGGTTCAAAACACACATGTGGAGTGGAATGACACTACCAGATTAAGAGGCTCATGGAGTGGAATGACACTACCAGATTAAGAGGCTCATGGAGTGGAATGACACTACCAGATTAAGAGGCTCATGGAGTGGAATGACACTACCAGATTAAGAGGCTCATGGAGTGGAATGACACTACCAGATTAAGAGGCTCATGGAGTGGAATGACACTACCAGATTAAGAGGCTCATGGAGTGGAATGACACTACCAGATTAAGAGGCTCATGGAGTGGAATGACACTACCAGATTAAGAGGCTCTTTGAGTGGAATGACACTACCAGATTAAGAGGCTCATGGAGTGGAATGACACTACCAGATTAAGAGGCTCATGGAGTGGAATGACACTACCAGATTAAGAGGCTCATGGAGTGGAATGACACTACCAGATTAAGAGGCTCATGGAGTGGAATGACACTACCAGATTAAGAGGCTCATGGAGTGGAATGACACTACCAGATTAAGAGGCTCATGGAATGGAATGACAATACCAGATTAAGAGGCTCATGGAATGGAATGACACTACCAGATTAAGAGGCTCATGGAGTGGAATGACACTACCAGATTAAGAGGCTCATGGAGTGGAATGACACTACCAGATTAAGAGGCTCATGGAGTGGAATGACACTACCAGATTAAGAGGCTCATGGAGTGGAATGACACTACCAGATTAAGAGGCTCATGGAATGGAATGACAATACCAGATTAAGAGGCTCATGGAATGGAATGACAATACCAGATTAAGAGGCTCATGGAGTGGAATGACACTACCAGATTAAGAGGCTCTTTGAGTGGAATGACACTACCAGATTAAGAGGCTCATGGAGTGGAATGACACTACCAGATTAAGAGGCTCATGGAGTGGAATGACACTACCAGATTAAGAGGCTCATGGAGTGGAATGACACTACCAGATTAAGAGGCTCATGGAGTGGAATGACACTACCAGATTAAGAGGCTCTTTGAGTGGAATGACACTACCAGATTAAGAGGCTCTTTGAGTGGAATGACACTACCAGATTAAGAGGCTCATGGAGTGGAATGACACTACCAGATTAAGAGGCTCATGGAGTGGAATGACACTACCAGATTAAGAGGCTCATGGAGTGGAATGACACTACCAGATTAAGAGGCTCTTTGAGTGGAATGACACTACCAGATTAAGAGGCTCATGGAGTGGAATGACACTACCAGATTAAGAGGCTCATGGAGTGGAATGACACTACCAGATTAAGAGGCTCATGGAGTGGAATGACACTACCAGATTAAGAGGCTCATGGAGTGGAATGACACTACCAGATTAAGAGGCTCTTTGAGTGGAATGACACTACCAGATTAAGAGGCTCATGGAGTGGAATGACACTACCAGATTAAGAGGCTCATGGAGTGGAATGACACTACCAGATTAAGAGGCTGATTCATTGGATTCCCCTCAGTCAGCCTTTTAGAGATTGAACTCTAAAAGTGACTGAATTCTGAAAATAATTTGGAAATGTTGGAAACTGTTACATATTTCAGGCCAAAAACCCAACGGGCTGGTTTCCCGGACACAGCGCCGGTGATCACACGTGTGGGATGTGCATATCACCCTCTTTCTTACAGACTAAATCCTGGACTAAGAACCTCCATTAGGTCTGGACTAGGCTTGATCTGTGTCCGGGAAACAGGCCCCAACTGTTAAGGTCATGGTTTCGGTTTAGAGCTGTATGGATGTCTATGGTATGGATCCAGGGTATGGATGGAGTGGATGTTAAAGCCTCTATAAGGAGTGTATTTGTGGGTAGGATAGTTTGAGTCGGAGGGACAGGGACCGGTAGTTAGTACAATAGTGGAGTGGGTTGGTGGAAATGGTTGTGTGAATGTGGTGTTCACAAAACAAATACATACTAAGTGGAGCTAAGGGACCAAGATGCCTTACACTGGTCCAATGTGTGTGGAGGATGTGTGAATGTGTGGAGGGTGTGTGAAGGTATGGAGGGTGTGTGTGTGTGTGTGTGTGTGAATGTGTGGAGGGTGTATGTGAATGTGTGGAGGGTGTGTGTGGAGGGTGTGTGTGAATGTGTGGAGGGTGTGTGTGAATGTGTGGAGGGTGTGTGTGAATGTGTGGAGGGTGTGTGTGAGTGTGTGGAGGGTGTGTGTGTGTGTGTGGTGGGTGTGTGTGAATGTGTGGAGGGTGTGTGTGAATGTGTGGACGGTGTGTGTGTGTGCGCAGGGTGTGTGTGGAGGGTGTGTGTGAATGTGTGGAGGGTGTGTGTGAATGTGTGGACGGTGTGTGTGAATGTGTGGACGGTGTGTGTGGAGGGTGTGTGTGTGTGTGTGTGTGTGTGTGTGTGTGTGTGTGTGCAGGGTGTGTGTGTGCAGGGTGTGTGTGTGTGGAGGGTGTGTGTGTGTGGAGGGTGTGTGTGTGTGTGGAGGGTGTGTATATGTAGAGGGTGTGGAGGGTGTGTATGTGTGAAGGGTGTGTGTGGAGGGTGTGTATATGTAGAGGGTGTGTGTGGAGGGTGTGTATGTGTGGAGGGTGTGTGTGGAGGGTGTGTATGTGTGTGTGGAGGGTGTGTATGTGTGGAGGGTGTGTGTGGAGGGTGTGTGTGGAGGGTGTGTATGTGTGTGTGGAGGGTGTGTATGTGTGTGTGGAGGGTGTGTATGTGTGGAGGGTGTGTGTGAAGGGTGTGTGTGGAGGGTGTGTATGTGTGTGTGGAGGGTGTGTATGTGTGGAGGGTGTGTGTGGAGGGTGTGTATGTGTAGAGGGTGTGTATATGTAGATGGTGTGTGTGGAGGGTGTGTATATGTAGAGGGTGTGTATATGTGGAGGGTGTGTATGTGTGGAGGGTGTGTATGTGTGGAGGGTGTGTATGTGTGGAGGGTGTGTATGTGTGGAGGGTGTGTATGTGTGGAGGGTGTGTATGTGTGTGTGGAGGGTGTGTATGTGTGTAGGGTGTGTATGTGTGTGTGTGTGTGTGGAGGGTGTGTGTAGAGGGTGTGTATGTGTGGAGGGTGTGTATGTGTGTAGGGTGTGTATGTGTGGAGGGTGTGTATGTGTGGAGGGTGTGTATGTGTGGAGGGTGTGTATGTATGTAGGGTGTGTATGTGTGGAGGGTGTGTATGTGTGGAGGGTGTGTATATGTAGAGGGTGTGTATGTATGTAGGGTGTGTATGTGTGGAGGGTGTGTATGTGTGGAGGGTGTGTATATGTAGAGGGTGTGTATATGTAGAGGGTGTGTATATGTAGAGGGTGTGTATATGTAGAGGGTGTGTATATGTAGAGGGTGTGTGTATGTGTGGAGGGTGTGTATATGTAGAGGGTGTGTATGTATGTAGGGTGTGTATGTGTGGAGGGTGTGTATGTGTGGAGGGTGTGTATATGTAGAGGGTGTGTATATGTAGAGGGTGTGTATATGTAGAGGGTGTGTATATGTAGAGGGTGTGTATGTGTGGAGGGTGTGTATATGTAGAGGGTGTGTATATGTAGAGGGTGTGTATATGTAGAGGGTGTGTATATGTAGAGGGTGTGTGTATGTGTGGAGGGTGTGTATATGTAGAGGGTGTGTATATGTAGAGGGTGTGTGTAGAGGGTGTGTATATGTAGAGGGTGTGTGTGAGAATGTGCACATTGTCTCTACGGTCTGTTTGTTTATATCAATCCATGGCCATTTGGCTGTTGTCACATCTCTTTGCTACTCTGCGAGCCATTGTCATGACCACAGTTGTCATAGCTACCTGCCATAGATACGGTCCTGTCTTCAAAGTGGGCATAAGGCACACACACAACAAGCCACAGCGATTGGTCAGGACTAAGGAAGAAGAGGCCTCACAATCAAGTCAAGATATGGTGTTGTTTAGAGTACCACATTCTCATACTTCTGCTCTTTTTGGTTTCCCCCTCTCTCTCTCGCTCTCCCTCTTTCATTCTTTGGCACTGGGAGGAATGTGAGGTGGGAGGGGTGAAGGAAGGGATGGGGCTCCCCTGTTGTCTCTCTCTCGTTCTCCCAGTCTATTTGGAGAGCTTGCTAATGACTCTGATCAGTGCTCCATTCTCATCTTTCAGCCGCTGGTTGTCAGCTCTCAGGTCACCTAGCACCTAGAGGAAGAACGTTGATTATTAGGTTGAAAACTGACATTGGACACGTCCCAAATGGCACCGTATTCCCTATATAGTGCACTACGTTTAACCAGATAGGAGACCATGAGGTGGTAGGATGTATTAGAGTGTTACAGAAGACAGGTCTATATACACTACTGGTCTATATACACTACTGGTCTATATACACTACTGACTACATACACTACTGGTCTATATACACTACTGGTCTATATACACTACTGGTCTATATACACTACTGACTATATACACTACTGGTCTATATACACTACTGGTCTATATACACTACTGGTCTATATACACTACTGGTCTATATACACTACTGGTCTATATACACTACTGGTCTATATACACTACTGGTCTATATACACTACTGGTCTATATACACTACTGACTATATACACTACTGGTCTATATACACTACTGGTCTATATACACTACTGGTCTATATACACTACTGACTATATACACTACTGGTCTATATACACTACTGGTCTATATACACTACTGGTCTATATACACTACTGGTCTATATACACTACTGGTCTATATACACTACTGGTCTATATACACTACTGGTCTATATACACTACTGACTATATACACTACTGGTCTATATACACTACTGGTCTATATACACTACTGGTCTATATACACTACTGGTCTATATACACTACTGGTCTATATACACTACTGTCTATATACACTACTGACTATATACACTACTGTCTATATACACTACTGACTATATACATTTCTGACTACATACACTACTGGCTATATACACTACTGACTATATACACTACTGGTCTATATACACTACTGTCTATATACACTACTGGTGTATATACACTACTGGTGTATATACACTACTGGTCTATATACACTACTGACTATATACACTACTGTCTATATACACTACTGTCTATATACACTACTGACTATATACACTACTGGTCTATATACACTACTGTCTATATACACTACTGTCTATATACACTACTGACTATATACACTACTGGTCTATATACACTACTGTCTATCTACACTACTGACTATATACACTACAGTACTATATACATTTCTGACTACATACACTCCTGGTGTATATACACTACTGTCTATATACACTACTGGTGTATATACACTACTGACTATATACACTACTGGTCTATATACACTACTGGTCTATATACACTACTGACTATATAGACTACTGGTCTATATACACTACTGTCTATATACACTACTGTCTATATACACTACTGTCTATATACACTACTGACTATATACACTACTGGTCTATATACACTACTGTCTATCTACACTACTGACTATATACACTACAGTACTATATACATTTCTGACTACATACACTCCTGGTGTATATACACTACTGTCTATATACACTACTGGTGTATATACACTACTGACTATATACACTACTGGTCTATATACACTACTGGTCTATATACACTACTGACTATATAGACTACTGGTCTATATACACTACTGTCTATATACACTCCTGGTGTATATACACTACTGACTATATACACTACTGGTCTATATACACTACTGACTATATACACTAATGGTCTATATACACTACTGACTATATAGACTACTGGTCTATATACACTACTGGTCTATATACACTACTGACTATATACACTACTGGTCTATATACACTACTGGTCTATATACACTACTGACTATATACACTACTGTCTATATACACTACTGACTATATACACTACTGACTATATACACTACTGTCTATATACACTACTGACTATATACACTACTGGTCTATATATACTACTGGTCTATCCACACTACTGGTCTATATACACTACAGTACTATATACATTTCTGACTACATACACTACTGGCTATATACACTACTGACTATATACACTACTGGTCTATATACACTACTGGTTATATACATTACTGGCTATATACACTACTGACTATATACACTACTGGTCTATATACACTACTGTCTATCTACACTACTGACTATATACACTACAGTACACTACTGACTATATATACACATTACTGGTCTATCCACACTACTGGTCTATATACACTACAGTACTATATACATTTCTGACGACATAAACTACTGACTATATACACTACTGGTCTATATACACTACAGTACTATATACATTTCTGACTACATACACTACTGGCTATATACACTACTGACTATATACACTACTGGTCTATATACACTACTGACTATATACACTACTGGTTATATACATTACTGGCTATATACACTACTGACTATATATACACATTACTGGTCTATCCACACTACTGGTCTATATACACTACAGTACTATATACATTTCTGACGACATAAACTACTGACTATATACACTACTGGTCTATAAACACTACTGGTCTATATACACTACTGTCTATATACACTACTGGTCTATATACACTACTGGTCTATATACACTACTGACTATATACACTACTGGTCTATATACACTACTGGTCTATATACACTACTGGTTATATACATTACTGGCTATATACACTACTGACTATATATACACATTACTGGTCTATCCACACTACTGGTCTATATACACTACAGTACTATATACATTTCTGACGACATAAACTACTGACTATATACACTACTGGTCTATAAACACTACTGGTCTATATACACTACTGGTCTATATACACTACTGGTCTATAAACACTACTGGTCTATATACACTACTGACTACATACACTACTGACTATATACACTACTGACTATATACACCCTACTGGTCTATATACACTACTGTCTATATACACTACTGGTCTATATACACTACTGACTATATATACACTACTGGTCTATATACACTACTGGTCTATATACACTACTGGTCTATATACACTACAGTACTATATACATTTCTGACTACATAAACTAGTCAGAACAGAGCTGCACACTACTGTTCTCATCTGGAACAGAGCTGTACACTACTGTTCTCATCTGGAACAGAGCTGTACACTACTGTTCTCATCTGGAACAGAGCTGTACACTACTGTTCTCATCTGGAACAGAGCTGTACACTACTGTTCTCATCTGGAACAGAGCTGTACACTACTGTTCTCATCTGGAACAGAGCTGTACACTACTGTTCTCATCTGGAACAGAGCTGTACACTACTGTTCTCATCTGGAACAGAGCTGTACACTACTGTTCTCATCTGGAACAGAGCTGTAAATAGACTCTTTTCACCTTTAACTCTTCCTCCAGCTCAGCCACACGCCGCTCCAACATCCGTCGCTCCTGAAGTGAGAGAGAGAGAGACAGACACAGACAGAGAGACCGAGACAGAGACAGAGAGAGTGAGAGAGAGAGTGAGAAAGAGAGAGAGAGAGAGAGACAGAGAGAGTGAGAGAGAGAGTGAGAAAGAGAGAGAGAGAGAGAGAGAGAGAGAGAGAGAGTGAGAGAGTGATAGAGAGAGAGAGAGAGAGAGAGAGAGAAGGGTCAGGCAGCAGTAGTGGCAGTCAGTCATGAGGTCAGGCTCAGCATTAGGTGTTTGATAGTTGATAGTGTACTAGTTTCTGTAATATTACACAACACAAGCCACACACGAAGGAGGAGAGACTTACTTTCTTCTCCAGCTCTAGCATGGCTGAACAATCACTAAACCGCTCCTGTCTCTGTGGGATCCAACACACACACACACACACACACACACACACACACACACACACACACACACACACACACACACACACACAGTTAATGTCAATACATATCAACAGTATACAGTTAAATTGAGAGGCTGCAGAAGACTAAGCCGAATAAGCCATCAGAATCATTATAGAATGGCGGCAGGTAGCCTAGCGCTTAAAGAGTTGGGCCAGTAACCGAAAGGTCGCTGGTTCGAATACCAACGCTGACAAGGTGAAAAACCTAGTAGTATACACTACTGGTCTATATACACTACTGGTCTATATACACTACTGGTCTATATACACTATTGACTATATACACTACTGGTCTATATACACTACTGGTCTATATAAACTACTAACTATATACACTACTGACTATATACACTACTGACTATATACACTACTGGTCTATATACACTACTGGTCTATATACACTACTGACTATATACACTACTGGTCTATATACACTACTGGTCTATATACACTACTGACTATATAAACTACTAACTATATACACTACTGGTCTATATACACTACTGACTATATACACTACTGGTCTATATACACTATTGACTATATACACTACTGGTCTATATACACTACTGACTATATAAACTACTAACTATATAAACTACTGGTCTATATAAACTACTGTCTATATACACTACTGTCTATATACACTACTGGTCTATATACACTACTGGTCTATATACACTACTGACTATATACACTACTGGTCTATATACACTATTGACTATATACACTACTGGTCTATATACACTACTGGTCTATATACACTACTGGTCTATATACACTACTGGTCTATATACACTATTGACTATATAAACTACTAACTATATACACTACTGACTATATACACTACTGGTCTATATACACTACTGGTCTATATACACTACTGACTATATACACTACTGACTATATACACTACTGGTCTATATACGCTACTGGTCTATATACACTATTGACTATATACACTACTGACTATATAAACTACTGACTATATACACTACTGACTATATACACTACTGACTATATAAACTACTGACTATATACACTACTGACTATATACACTACTGACTATATACACTACTGGTCTATATACACTATTGACTATATACACTAATGACATATATACACTACTGACTATATACACTACTGGTCTATATACACTACTGGTCTATATACACTACTGGTCTATATATACTACTGGTATATATATACTACTGGTGTATCCTGTATACATTACTGACTATACACACTACTGGTCTATGTACACTACTGGTCTATATACACTACTGACTATATATATTACTGGTCTATATACACTACTGACTATATACACTACTGACTATAAACACTACTGACTATAAACACTACTGACTATATACACTACTGACTATATACACTACTGTGTCCTTAAGCCATCAGAATCATTATAGAACAGCTGGATCAAGTCAAATACTGTAGAACAGCCGGATCATGTCAGAACAGCTGGATCATGTCAAATACTGTAGAACAGCTGGATCAAGTAAAATACTGTAGAACAGCTGGATCATGTCAAATACTAAGCCATCAGAATCATTGTAGAACAGCTGGACCATGTCAAATACTAAGCCATCAGAATCAGTATAGAACAGCTGGATCATGTCAAATACTAAGCCATCAGAATCAGTATAGAACAGCTGGATCATGTCAAATACTAAGCCATCAGAATCATTGTAGAACAGCTGGATCATGTCAAATACTAAGCCATCAGAATCATTGTAGAACAGCTGGATCATGTCAAATACTAAGCCATCAGAATCATTGTAGAACAGCTGGATCATGTCAAATACTAAGCCATCAAAATAGAATGTATATCTCACTCCTCCTGCTGTACCATGACAGATCTATGGTACTGTTAATCTCAGTCCTCCTGCTGTACCATGACAGATCTATGGTACTGTTAATCTCAGTCGTCCTGCTGTACCATGACAGATCTACGGTACTGTTAATCTCAGTCCTCCTGCTGTACCATGACAGATCTATGGTACTGTTAATCTCAGTCCTCCTGCTGTACCATGACAGATCTATGGTACTGTTAATCTCAGTCCTCCTGCTGTACCATGACAGATCTATGGTACTGTTAATCTCAGTCCTCCTGCTGTACCATGACAGATCTATGGTACTGTTAATCTCAGTCCTCCTGCTGTACCATGACAGATCTATGGTACTGTTAATCTCAGTCCTCCTGCTGTACCATGACAGATCTATGGTACTGTTAATCTCAGTCCTCCTGCTGTACCATGACAGATCTATGGTACTGTTAATCTCAGTCCTCCTGCTGTACCATGACAGATCTATGGTACTGTTAATCTCAGTCCTCCTGCTGTACCATGACAGATCTATGGTACTGTTAATCTCAGTCCTCCTGCTGTACCATGACAGATCTATGGTACTGTTAATCTCAGTCCTCCTGCTGTACCATGACAGATCTATGGTACTGTTAATCTCAGTCCTCCTGCTGTACCATGACAGATCTATGGTACTGTTAATCTCAGTCCTCCTGCTGTACCATGACAGATCTACGGTACTGTTAATCTCAGTCCTCCTGCTGTACCATGACAGATCTATGGTACTGTTAATCTCAGTCCTCCTGCTGTACCATGACAGATCTATGGTACTGTTAATCTCAGTCCTCCTGCTGTACCATGACAGATCTACGGTACTGTTAATCTCAGTCCTCCTGCTGTACCATTAGTACAGCAGGAGGACTGCCATATTAGTGTCTGTCCGTGTGTGTGACCTGTGCAGCCTTGTCTAGGTCCAGTCTGGTCTGAGAGATGGTCCTCTGGGTGTCCTGCAGCTGAGACTGGAGATGACCATTCTCCCTGGACACCTCCTCAAACAGCTGGGACAAAAAGAGATGATATGAGATTATTATTTAACTTTATTGGAACAATTCCACTTATATATAAACTGAACAAAAATATAAACGCAACATGGGAAGTGTTGGTCCCATGTTTCATGAGCTTAAATAAAAGATCCCAGAAATGTTCCATACTCACAAAAAGCTTATTTCTCTCAAATGTTGTACACACATTTGTTTCCATCCCTGTTAGTGAGCATTTCTCCTTTGCCAAGATAATCCATCCACCTGACAGGTGTGACATATCAAGAAGCTGATTAAACAGCATGATCAATACAAAGGTGCACCTTGTGCTCGGGACAAAAGGCCATGCTAAAATGTGCAGTTTTGTCACACAACACAATGTCACAGATGTCTCAAGTTTTGAGGGAGTGTGCAATTGGCATGCTGACTGCAGGAATATCCACCAGAGCTGTCGCCAGAGAATTTAATGATAATTTCTCTACCATAAAACGACTCCAACATCCCTTTAAAGAATTTGGCAGTACGTCCAACTGGCCTTACAACCGCAGACCACATGTAACCATGCCAGCCCAGTTCTTAACTGACTTGCCTAGTTAAATAAAAGTTCAATAAAAATTAAATAAATCAGGCTTCTTCACCTGAGAGATTATCTGAGACCAGCCACCCGGACAGGTGATGAAACTGAGGAGTATTTCTGCCTATAATAAAGCCCTTTTGTGGGGGAAAACTCATTCTGATTGGCCCTCTTGTGTGCCAGGCCCACCCATGGCTGCGCCCCTGCCCAGTCATGTGAAATCCATAGATTAGGGCCTAATTAATTTATTTCCTTATATGAACTGTATGAAAACGTTGAAATTGTTGCATGTTGCGTTTATATTTTTGTTCAGTATCTATGCCATTTAGCTGATGCTTTTATCCAAAGCAACTTAGTCGTTCATGCATACATTTTTTACACCAGAGAGAGAGAAAGCATGTATTGAATTGCATAGAGAGAGAGCGAGAGAGAGAGAGAAAGAGAGAGAGAGGGAGGGAAAGAGCGAGAGAGGGCGGGAGGGAAAGAGAGCGCGAGAGAGAGAGGGAAAGTTAGTTAAGAGAATGAACGTCTGTAAGAGTGCTGAACTCTTCTAGACCTTCTAATATTGACCCTTTTCAAATCATTAAAAAACTCTTTACCTTCTTGTAATCCTTTGTTTCAGAGCCTCCTCCTCTGTCGATACAGTCGTTATATGACACGTCAGACCTGAAGAGAGCAGGGAGCAGAGGTCAGAGATATTATAATGACTCCTCAGAGGTCAGAGATATTATAATGACTCCACAGAGGTCAGAGATATTATAATGACTCCACAGAGGTCAGAGATATTATAATGACTCCTCAGAGGTCAGAGATATTATAATGACTCCACAGAGGTCAGAGATATTATAATGACTCCACAGAGGTCAGAGATATTATAATGACTCCTCAGAGGTCAGAGATATTATAATGACTCCTCAGAGGTCAGAGATATTATAATGACTCCACAGAGGTCAGAGATATTATAATGACTCCTCAGAGGTCAGAGATATTATAATGACTCCTCAGAGGCCAGAGATATTATAATGACTCCTCAGAGGTCAGAGATATTATAATGACTCCTCAGAGGTCAGAGATATTATAATGACTCCTACATGGTCAGAGATATTATAATGACTCCTCAGAGGTCAGAGATATTATAATGACTCCTCAGAGGTCAGAGATATTATAATGACTCCTCAGAGGTCAGAGATATTATAATGACTCCACAGAGGTCAGAGATATTATAATGACCCCTACAAGGTCAGAGATATTATAATGACTCCTCAGAGGTCAGAGATATTATAATGACCCCTACAAGGTCAGAGATATTATAATGACTCCTCAGAGGTCAGAGATATTATAATGACTCCTCAGAGGTCAGAGATATTATAATGACTCCTCAGAGGTCAGAGATATTATAATGACTCCTCAGAGGTCAGAGATATTATAATGACCCCTACAAGGTCAGAGATATTATAATGACTCCTCAGAGGTCAGAGATATTATAATGACCCCTCCAAGGTCAGAAATATTATAATGACAGCTCCGAGGTCAGAGATTTTATAATGACACCTCCTGACTCCACCAAGGTCAGCGATATTATAATGACAGCTCCAACGTCAGAGATATTATAATGACAGCTCCAAGATATTATAATGACTCCACAGAGGTCAGAGATATTATAATGACTCCACAGAGGTCAGACATATTATAATGACAGATCCAAGGTCAGCGATATTATAATGACTCCTCAGAGGTCAGAGATATTATAATGACTCCTCAGAGGTCAGAGATATTATAATGACTCCACAGAGGTCAGAGATATTATAATGACTCCTCAGAGGTCAGAGATATTATAATGACTCCTCAGAGGTCAGAGATATTATAATGACTCCTCAGAGGTCAGAGATATTATAATGACTCCTCAGAGGTCAGAGATATTATAATGACTCCTCAGAGGTCAGAGATATTATAATGACTCCTCAGAGGTCAGAGATATTATAATGACCCCTACATGGTCAGAGATATTATAATGACTCCTCAGAGGTCAGAGATATTATAATGACTCCTCAGAGGTCAGAGATATTATAATGACTCCTCAGAGGTCAGAGATATTATAATGACTCCACAGAGGTCAGAGATATTATAATGACCCCTACAAGGTCAGAGATATTATAATGACTCCTCAGAGGTCAGAGATATTATAATGACTCCTCAGAGGTCAGAGATATTATAATGACCCCTACAAGGTCAGAGATATTATAATGACTCCTCAGAGGTCAGAGATATTATAATGACTCCTCAGAGGTCAGAGATATTATAATGACCCCTACAAGGTCAGAGATATTATAATGACTCCTCAGAGGTCAGAGATATTATAATGACCCCTCCAAGGTCAGAAATATTATAATGACAGCTCCGAGGTCAGAGATTTTATAATGACACCTCCTGACTCCACCAAGGTCAGCGATATTATAATGACAGCTCCAACGTCAGAGATATTATAATGACAGCTCCAAGATATTATAATGACTCCACAGAGGTCAGAGATATTATAATGACTCCACAGAGGTCAGACATATTATAATGACAGATCCAAGGTCAGCGATATTATAATGACTCCTCAGAGGTCAGAGATATTATAATGACTCCACAGAGGTCAGACATATTATAATGACAGATCCAAGGTCAGCGATATTATAATGACTCCTCAGAGGTCAGAGATATTATAATGACAGCTCAGAGGTCTGAGATAACATAATGAAACCTCCAAGGTTAGAGATATTATAATGACTCCACCAAGGTCAGAAATATTATAATACTCACTACTATGAGATAAATCAGGAAACAGACTGAACACCTCAAAGGGCAAAGGCTAAAGATCAGATCCATACCTGGTGCTGGAGTGCCTGTCTGTCTGTGGATCCTGCCCACTGTCTCCAAACCCCTCCTCTCCACTGGGCTCGTTGTCATCACTCTACAGGATCACAGAGATCAGCAAGCCAATTCATTATGGATGTCAATGTCCTCATTACAGCAGGTTATTACCAGGATATAACCTGGTAACATTATAAACAGGACTAGCCCACCATGCACTCATTATGGATGTGAATGTCATCCTTGTGACAGGTTAAAAAGAGCACTATGACAGGTTATAATGTCTATGCCGTCCTTATGAAAGGTTATATCCTGGACTAGCTCATGCACTCACCTCTACAGCCCTCATTATGTGATGTCAATGACATCCTTCTTAGCCAGGCTTTGCCAGGTTATAATGCAATTATGAGCAGGGGTTTTATAGGGTTATAAGCATGACTACGACAGGTTACAACGCACTCACATCTCCAGCCCTCTGAGCTCTCCTCCTGGCCCGGGCTCTCCGTCTCTCCCTGGCGATACGGTCACTCTCACTCTCCCCTCCTGCACTGCTCTCTTGGCCGGAGGTCTGGGGGCGAGGGGTACCAGCTGGTTGTGTCAGCCCCAACAGGTCAGACTTCTGCAGGCTGGCGATACGGGACCGCCAGCTTACCTCCTGAAGACAGATATTTACATTCATCATCAACACTGTTCATTTAGCCAGTCTGTATATTAAGTAAACTATTATTACACTCGCTCATATCATACGCATTTTTAGCTACTGAAGTATTTCTCTGCCATCGACCTGTATAGTATAGTTAACCATCCAACATCCACCAATGTATAGTGTACATATTCAGCCAACCACCCATACTATGCAATGTCTTTTTATAGCTTTTTTTTGCACTCCAGATATCTTGTATTTCTATACTTTTTCATACTGCCGCTCTATGTATCATGTACCGTGTATCTGTCTTTTGTGTAGAAAGATGTCCCTGGAATTCCTATGTTGTACACTCCCTTATAAGAATAGAATTCCTATGTTGTACACTCCCTTATAAGAATAGAATTCCTATGTTGTACACTCCCTTATAAGAATAGAATTCCTATGTTGTACACTCCCTTATAAGAATAGAATTCCTATGTTGTACACTCCCTTATAAGAATAGAATTCCTATGTTGTACACTCCCTTATAAAAATAGAATTCCTATGTTGTACACTCCCTTATAAGAATAGAATTCCTATGTTCTACACTCCCTTATAAGAATAGAATTCCTATGTTCTACACTCCCTTATAAGAATAGAATTCCTATGTTCTACACTCCCTTATAAGAATAGCTATATTATACCAATCCAATCCTCTAGGGCAAAATCCAATCTGGCCTTTTGGCATTTGAATACCCCTGCTGTAGGGTGTAGGGGCTAGGGGCTGATTTAAATACGTTGGGGCAAGGGTGTAGGGGCTGATTGAAATACCCTTGGTCTAGGGTGTAGGGGTTGATTTAATACCCCTGCTCTAGGGTGTAGGGGCTGATTTAAATACCATTAGTCTAGGGTGTAGGGGCTGATTTAATACCCCTGCTCTAGGGTGTAGGGGCTGATTTAAATACCATTGGTCTAGGGTATAAGGGTATATTTAAATACCTATATAGATAGATAGATAGGTACTTTATTGATCCCCCGGGGGGGAAATTTCATTGTCAAGCAGCTACAACAAAACACAGGGCAGGTGCAAAATGCCACAACGAAAGTACACAAAAGACAGATACACGGTACATGATACATAGAGCGGCAGTATGTGTAGGGGTTTATTTAATGTCCCTGGTGCAGGGTGTAGGGGGTAAATACAGATCTTACCCCCTCTTCTGCTCTCCTCTTATTCGCCTCTTCCTTCTCCTCCTCCTCTTTTTTTGCCTTTTCTCTCCGTTCGTCCGTCTGTGCTGTCTTCATGGTCTTCTCAGCTTCCTGCAGGTCTGTGAGCGTCACCCCCTGGATGGACAACAGACAGGAGGTGTTAGACATGTCCTTGTCAGACAGACACAAATCACAATGCCTCCCAATCTACTGGATCACTCAGTCGCTTCTCCCCTTCACTGACTGGAAAACACTTAACAGGTGAAAACAATATGGAGAAAGGAAGCTCGTCATTGGACTGGCTTTCATCCGGTCACTTTATCAGATCAGATGAAGGAGAAAAGGCTGTGTATCTCCTGACTGACCTGAGTGGATCTGTCTGTGTAGGTAGACGGACTGACCTGAGTGGATCTGTCTGTGTAGGTAGACGGACTGACCTGAGTGGATCTGTCTGTGTAGGTAGACGGACTGACCTGAGTGGATCTGTCTGTGTAGGTAGACGGACTGACCTGAGTGGATCTGTCTGTGTAGGTAGACGGACTGACCTGAGTGGATCTGTCTGTGTAGGTAGACGGACTGACCTGAGTGGATCGTCGTGACTGCCTGGCGTGTCTGGAGCGAGCCTTCCTCTGAGCCTCAGCCTCCTCGTCACGCACCGGGGTCAGGTAGGACCTGGACCGGGGAAACACAAAACATTATTTATAACATAACATTATTACATTACCGTAACATTATTTAGACATCAGGCACCGGTGTCAAGTAGGACCTGGACCGGGGAACATAAAACATAGAACTACATTTAACAACATTTGCCTAAATTTAACTAATATTTAGCTACATAGATAACATTTATTTCCCTCAATTTAGACTGTAGAAAAGGTAAGAGGGGAATTGACAGAATTGAAAAGTTACAGATCATCCCAGGTGTCTGTGCATGATCCAGAGTCTGCTGTGTAGACCCCTACACCACCCTGGTACCGCACATAACCTTTTAACTCTCAACTTCAACTGCAGCCTCACACCCTATGGCACGCCACAGTGTTTAAAGGTGAAAGTTCAAACATCTAGAAAACAAACAGGCTCTGTAAACTCTAAACGCTGGAACATCGCTGAAACATTGGTTTTCTTCATGGTGAAAAAGACTCACTTGCGCCTCTGCTTGGTCTCCAGATCGCCGCCGATCATCGTTGTGACAGAGACGGAGGGGGTGGTGACAGAACCCTGCTCTTTCTCCTTCTTCTCTGCCTGCTCCTGAGCCAGTCTGAAAGAGAGAGGGTAGAGGAGAGAGAGGGTAGAGGAGAGAGAGAGAGGGTAGAGGAGAGAGAGAGAGGGTAGAGGAGAGAGAGGGTAGAGGAGAGAGAGGGTAGATGAGAGAGAGAGAGGGTAGAGGAGAGAGAGGGTAGAGGAGAGAGAGGGGAGAGGAGAGAGAGGGGAGGGGAGAGAGAGGGTAGAGGAGAGAGAGGGTAGAGGAGAGAGAGGGTAGAGGAGAGAGAGGGTAGAGGAGAGAGAGGGTAGAGGAGAGAGAGGGTAGAGGAGAGAGAGGGGAGAGGAGAGAGAGGGGAGGGGAGAGAGAGGGTAGAGGAGAGAGAGGGGAGAGGAGAGAGAGGGGAGGGGAGAGAGAGGGTAGAGGAGAGAGAGGGTAGAGGAGAGAGAGGGTAGAGGAGAGAGAGGGTAGAGGAGAGAGAGGGTAGAGGAGAGAGAGGGGAGAGGAGAGAGAGGGGAGGGGAGAGAGAGGGTAGAGGAGAGAGAGGGTAGAGGAGAGAGAGGGTAGAGGAGAGAGAGGGGAGAGGAGAGAGAGGGGAGGGGAGAGAGAGGGTAGAGGAGAGAGAGGGTAGAGGAGAGAGAGGGTAGAGGAGAGAGAGGGTAGAGGAGAGAGAGGGTAGAGGAGAGAGAGGGTAGAGGAGAGAGAGGGTAGAGGAGAGAGAGGGGAGGGGAGAGAGAGGGTAGAGGAGAGAGAGGGTAGAGGAGAGAGAGGGTAGAGGAGAGAGAGGGGAGGGGAGAGAGAGGGTAGAGGAGAGAGAGAGAGGGAGAGAGAGGGTAGAGGAGAGAGAGGGTAGAGGAGAGAGAGGGTAGAGGAGAGAGAGAGAGCGAGAGAAGGTAGAGAGGAGAGAGAGAGAGAGAGGGGAGGGTAGAGGGGAGAGAGAGCGAGAGGTTGGAGAGGAGAAAGAGAGAGGGTAGAGAGGAGAGAAGAGAGCGAGAGAAAGAGATTGAGGGAGAGAGGAAGAAAGAGACCATCCTTGCATCCATAGCTATGAATTTGAGAGTGGTTACATTTCTCCAGCCCCACACCTCAGCTTTATAGCAAACCAAGTGGTGGGGCTACTGTGTCGTTTACTGTCAAATTAATTATCAGACACAACCACCCACCTCTGAGCCACCAAGATGTTGAGTCGACTGAGTCCAGCAGAGGAGCTACTTCCTGTTCCTGTTGTAGAGGTCACCGTGGGGTCATCCGGTTTGCGTCCATAGGATGAGCTGGGAATACCAACCAGACTTATTGACCATTCTCTACTACAGCCACATAAACAGTGTCTATGGCTAAGGTCTCCCTTGTGAAAGAGGTATTTTTAGGCCACTACTTTTCACTGTTGAATCAGTTTGGATGCCTGACTAGGACCAATAATGGGACAACCTGGTTAAATATAGACAGTATTCAGAGACAATGATTCCAGCAGTGTAATATTGAACACACAAGGAGTGTATGGAAGAAAGTAGGAAGATCACAGTGTGTTTTCTAACCACATCATTCAACCAGAAGCTCCAAGAGTGGGCAAACACACCCATGGGCGGAGCCAATGCAGAATGACATACCTGAGAGGCAAGGAGGGGGTGGAGCTACTAAGATCACTTCCAGTACTATTGAGGCGTCGGGTGTAAGAGGAGCTACGACTCAGCCAGCTGAGAGAGAGGGAGGGGGGAGAGTGAGAGATAGAGAGAGAGGGAGAGAGGGAGAGTGAGAGATAGAGAGAGAAGGAGAGAGGGAGGGTGAGAGAGAGAGGGAGAGAGAGAGAGGGAGGGAGAGAGAGAGAGAGAGGGAGGGTGGTGATGCAGTGAAGCTCAAAACCTTTTTAGCTTTTCTCTCACACACACAAACACACAGTGAAGCTGATGAGTAGCCTTTCACTGCCATTCCATACCGTGGTACTTGAGAGCATCATGCAAGGCAAGCTTAACCCACCTGCTAGTGCTGTCTGGGTTGCTGTCTGTGATATTGAAGAGACGTCTCGTTGGAGTGGGGTTCACTCTGGCAGTCCTGGGTTCCTGAAAGCAGAAGGCTATGTAGTTGGTCCAGTCTAAGAGTACAGTAGTGTATTAGAGGTACTGATGTAGGCCGTCACTGACGTGCCTAGTTAAATAAAGATTCAATAAAATAAACACATTTAAAAAATATATAGTTGGTCCAGTCTAGGAATCAAGGATATACAACTAGTTAAACAGACATGACATCCTCCACCTTGGTGTCTGTGGTGGTACTGATGTTGGAGCTGAGGCGTGGGCTGGAGGCAGAGCGGGTCATCCCTAGGCCCAGGCCAGACTCAGGGGCCCCGCGGGTGGACTCCTGGCTGGGGTCTGTGGTCCCTGAAGGCCCCAGGGTCACAGAGCTGCCTGCCTTACGAAGAGAGGTCCTCCAGGAGCCAGGGGCCGCGCCAGGGGCCGAGCTAGGGGCCACTTCAGGGGCTGGGGGCTTCCCTGGGTCCTGCTACTTACACAACGGAGAAAGAGAGTTTGAGTAATCTCATCACTTGGTCCAGGATTCAAATCAACTCAAAACAACAACCTTCCCAGAGAGCTATTAAAGGCCATTTCTCAGGAGCTCACAGATCAAGCAGATTTCAACAGCAGAGAGAGGTTGTTCATCTGAGTTGGTTCCTTCATGATGAGCTACAAAGTCCTAGCTCTCATAAAGAGCATTTTGTTGTTCAAACTGCAATAGAAAGTGTGTCGTACCTTTCTGACCGTGTTTCCTGAAGTGCTGGAGGCCGTGGAGGTAGCGTGGGTGGAGGAGCTGTTGCGTTTGTTGTTCAAGTTGTTGATGATCTCTCGGTTTTTGGCTTTCTCTGCAACAACAACACAACACAGTCCACAACAACAGCAACAGCATCTGTAGAAGACCACCAAGGGTATCGAACCCATGCCTTTAAACAATAACTGCCTTTTCTTCAAATGGTTGGTGATAATAAGCAAGAATTGGAATGAGTTTACTTCCTGAATTGACCCAAAATGCTGGATGATAGATATCTCACGGCCCTGGTCGAAAGTAGTGCAATATATAGGGAATAGGGTTCCATTTGGGATGCAGTCTCTTACCTGATTCAGCATCGCTCTCAGATTCGTCATCCTCCTCTTCTGAACTGGAGCTGCTGGAGGCCTTGCCCTGTCCCTGTGTCCCCTCTGTCCCCTCTGTCCCAGGCTGGCCCTGTCCCTGTGTCCCAGGCTGGCCCTGTGTCCCAGGCTGGCCCTGTCCTCCCTCCTCCTCTTCCTCTTCGGCTGGGCTGCTGGTCAGGGCAGGGGGAGGGTGCTTCTCTCTCTCGTGGAGGCAGATCTTCTCTCTGCTGCTCATACGAGAGATTGAGGTCCTGCAGGGGAGGGGCAGGGGGCGGGGACAGGATGACAAGTAGACATGCAGGAACCAATCAGTGAGGGCAATCACTCAGGGTGCAGCAAATCAGAGTTTGTTTGGCCAAAAACAAACAAAGCAGGATGTCTACTGTGTCTGAATCTGGTCTGGAAACTGGACCAACATTTAACAGATTTGCAACTCAATCTAGAAAATATTTCTATGATGTAGGTTTCCAAACATACAGTAGTACCATAGCCATAGCAACAAACATCTGGAAAACCAACCCAGACAGATTAGCAGACATTACATTACAGTGTGAGGAGGGAGTGACTAGAGGAGGGAGTGATGAGAGGAGGGAGTGATGAGAGGAGGGAGTGACTAGAGGAGGGAGTGATGAGAGGAGGGAGTTATTAGAGGAGGGAGTTATTAGAGGAGGGAGTTATTAGAGGAGGGAGTGACTAGAGGAGGGAGTGATGAGAGGAGGGAGTTATTAGAGGAGGGAGTTATTAGAGGAGGGAGTGATGAGAGGAGGGAGTTATTAGAGGAGGGAATGACTAGAGGAGGGAGTGATGAGAGGAGGGAGTTATTAGAGGAGGGAGTTATTAGAGGAGGGAGTTATTAGAGGAGGGAGTTATTAGAGGAGGGAGTTATTAGAGGAGGGAGTTATTAGAGGAGGGAGTGATGAGAGGAGGGAGTTATTAGAGGAGGGAGTTATTAGAGGAGGGAGTGATGAGAGGAGGGAGTTATTAGAGGAGGGAGTTATTAGAGGAGGGAGTTATTAGAGGAGGGAGTGATGAGAGGAGGGAGTTATTAGAGGAGGGAGTTATTAGAGGAGGGAGTGATGAGAGGAGGGAGTGATGAGAGGAGGGAGTTATTAGAGGAGGGAGTTATTAGAGGAGGGAGTGATGAGAGGAGGGAGTTATTAGAGGAGGGAGTGATGAGAGGAGGGAGTTATTAGAGGAGGGAGTGACTAGAGGAGGGAGTGATGAGAGGAGGGAGTTATTAGAGGAGGGAGTTATTAGAGGAGGGAGTTATTAGAGGAGGGAGTTATTAGAGGAGGGAGTTATTAGAGGAGGGAGTTATTAGAGGAGGGAGTGATGAGAGGAGGGAGTTATTAGAGGAGGGAGTTATTAGAGGAGGGAGTGATGAGAGGAGGGAGTTATTAGAGGAGGGAGTTATTAGAGGAGGGAATGACTAGAGGAGGGAGTGATGAGAGGAGGGAGTGATGAGAGGAGGGAGTTATTAGAGGAGGGAGTTATTAGAGGAGGGAGTTATTAGAGGAGGGAGTGATGAGAGGAGGGAGTTATTAGAGGAGGGAGTTATTAGAGGAGGGAGTTATTAGAGGAGGGAGTTATTAGAGGAGGGAGTTATTAGAGGAGGGAGTTATTAGAGGAGGGAGTTATTAGAGGAGGGAGTTATTAGAGGAGGGAGTTATTAGAGGAGGGAGTTATTAGAGGAGGGAGTTATTAGAGGAGGGAGTTATTAGAGGAGGGAGTTATTAGAGGAGGGAGTTATTAGAGGAGGGAGTGATGAGAGGAGGGAATGACTAGAGGAGGGAGTGATGAGAGGAGGGAGTTATTAGAGGAGGGAGTTATTAGAGGAGGGAGTTATTAGAGGAGGGAGTTATTAGAGGAGGGAGTTATTAGAGGAGGGAGTTATTAGAGGAGGGAGTTATTAGAGGAGGGAGTTATTAGAGGAGGGAGTTATTAGAGGAGGGAGTGATGAGAGGAGGGAGTTATTAGAGGAGGGAATGACTAGAGGAGGGAGTGATGAGAGGAGGGAGTTATTAGAGGAGGGAGTTATTAGAGGAGGGAGTTATTAGAGGAGGGAGTTATTAGAGGAGGGAGTTATTAGAGGAGGGAGTTATTAGAGGAGGGAGTTATTAGAGGAGGGAGTTATTAGAGGAGGGAGTGATGAGAGGAGGGAGTTATTAGAGGAGGGAATGACTGGAGGAGGGAATGACTAGAGGAGGGAGTGACTGGAGGAGGGAATGACTAGAGGAGGGAGTGACTGGAGGAGGGAATGACTAGCTTGGTTCTAACCCTCCATCCATCTCACTACTGTGGCAGTGTTAGGAAGGAGTGACTAGCTTTCAAGGCAGCTGACACTGGTGACATACATACAGTAAAACACAGACCTGCATCAGTGATTCAGGCCAGTAAAACACAGGGCTGATTCAGTGATTCAGGCCAATAAAACACAGGGCTGATTCAGTGATTCAGGTCAGTAAAACACAGACCTGCGTCAGTGTTTCAGGCCAGTAAAACACAGGGCTGCGTCAGTGATTCAGGCCAAAAAAACACAGGGCTGCGTCAGTGATTCAGGCCAGTAAAACACAGACCTGCATCAGTGATTCAGGCCAGTAAAACACAGACCTGCATCAGTGATTCAGGCCAGTAAAACACAGGGCTGATTCAGTGATTCAGGCCAGTAAAACACAGGGCTGATTCAGTGATTCAGTACTATATTGTGTCTGGTTCAGGTCAGTAACACATCAGGCTGTTTCTGTCATTCTATTGGTAGAAAGGAGTGATATCTAATGTTCTGTGATCTGTGGTTCGGTATCAGTGATTTCTGGGTCAGTAAGAGATGGGTCAGTAACAGACGGGTCAGTATGCTGGGGCACTGACCTTCGTGGTCTAACTGGTGCCATATTGATAGGACTGGTCTCAATGACCGGAGGCTGGGACAGCTTGGCTTTCTCTGTACGCAACTACAGAGAGAGAGAGAGAGAGAGATACAGAGTAAATACGCAGGAAGAGCTATACAGAGATATATACATTGGTAAACAATATATATATATATATATATACATACACACACAGCGGGAGAAATAAGTATTGAACACATCACCATTTTTCTCAGTAAATATATTTCCAAAGGTGCCATTGACATGAAATTTTCACCAGATGTTGGTAACAACCCAAGTAATCCATACATACAAAGAAACTAAAACAAATACGTTCAGAAATTAAGTTGTGTAATAATGTGAAATGACACAGGGAAAAAGTATTGAACACACTGATATTTATTTAATACTTTGTACAAAAGCCTTTGTTGGTAATGACAGCTTCAAGACGCCTCCTGTATGGAGAAACTAGTCGCATGCATTGCTCTGGTGTGATTTTGGCCCATTCTTCCACACAAACAGTCTTCAAATCTTGAAGGTTCCGTGGGCCTCTTCTATGAATCTTGATCTTCAGTTCTTTCCATAGATTTTCAATGGGATTTAAGTCAGGTGATTGGCTGGGCCATTCTAGCAGCATTATTTTCTTTCTTTGAAACCAATTGAGAGTTTCCTTGGCTGTGTGTTTGGGATCATTGTCTTGCTGAAATGTCCACCCTCGTTTCATCTTCATCATCCTGGTAGATGGCAGCAGATTTTTGTCAAGAATGTCTCGGTAAATTTGCCCATTCATCCTTCCTTCAATTATGTGAAGTTTGCCAGTACCATTTGCTGAAAAGCAGCCCCACACCATGATGTTCCCACCTCCAAACTTCACTGCTGGTATGGTGTTTTTAGGGTGATGTGCAGTGCCATTTCTCCTCCAAACATGGTGTGTATTATGACATCCAAACAGTTCAATTTTGCTCTCATCTGACCACACTATATTCTCCCAGTATTTCACTGGCTTTTCCAAATGTTGTGCAGCAAATTTTAAACAAGCTTCAACAAGCTTTTTTTTCCAGCAATGGAGTCTTGCGTGGTGAGCGTGCATACGGGCCATGGCGGTGGAGTGCATTACTTACTGTTTTCTTTGAGACCACAGTACCTGCTAATTGCAGGTCTTTTTGAAGCTCTCCACAAGTGGTCCTTGGCTCTTGGACAACTCTTCTGATTATTCTTTTCACTCCTCTGTCAGAAATCTTGCGAGGAGCACCTAGTCGAGGCAAATTTATGGTGAAATGATTGTCTTTCCACTTCCGTATTATGGCCCCAACAGCGCCTATAACCAATGCTATCATTATGTTTTGTAACAATTAGGTTGCGAAGGTCTTGGACAGCTCTTTGCTTTTACCCATCATGAGATGTGTCTTGTGTGACACCTTGGCAATGAGACCTTTTTGTAGGCCATCAGTTGGGACTGTTGGGGCTGAACCAGCTGATATTAATTAATGTTGTTACCAACATCTGGTGAAAAGTTCATGTCAATTGCACCTTTGGAAATATATTTACTGAGAAAAATGGTGACGTGTTCTATACTTATTTCACCCGCTGTATATATATATATATACATACACAGTGGGGAGAACAAGTATTTGATACACTGTCGATTTTGTAGGTTCTCCCACTTACAAAGCATGTAGAAGTCTGTAATTTTTATCATAGGTACTCTTCAACTGTGAGTGACGGAATCTAAAACAAAAATCCAGAAAATCACATTGTATGATTTTTAAGTAATTAATTTGCATTTTATTGCATGACATAAGTATTTGATACATCAGAAAAGCAGAACTTAATATTTGGTACAGAAACCTTTGTTTGCAATTACAGAGATCATACGTTTACTGTAGTTCTTGACCAGGTTTGCACACACTGCAGCAGGGATTTTGGCCCACTCCTCCATACAGATCCTTCAGGTTTCGGGGCTGTCGCTGGGCAATATGGACTTTCAGCTCCCTCCAAAGATTTTCTATTGGGTTCAGGTCTGGAGACTGGCTAGGCCACTCCAGGACCTTGAGATGCATCTTACGCAGCCACTCCTTAGTTGCCCTGGCTGTGTGTTTCGGGTCGTTGTCATGCTGGAATACCCAGCCACGACCCATCTTCAATGCTCTTACTGAGGGAAGGAGGTTGTTGGCCAAGATCTCGCGATACATGGCCCCATCCATCCTCCCCTCAATACGGTGCAGTCGTCCTGTCCCCTTTGCAGAAAAGCATCCCCAAAGAATGATGTTTCCACCTCCATGCTTCACGGTTGGGATGGTGTTCTTGGGGTTGTACTCATCCTTCTTCTTCCTCCAAACACGGCGAGTGGAGTTTAGACCAAAAAGCTCTATTTTTGTCTCATCAGACCACATGACCTTCTCCCATTCCTCCTCTGGATCATCCAGATGGTCATTGGCAAACTTCAGACGGGCCTGGACATGCGCTGGCTTGAGCAGGGGGACCTTGCGTGCGCTGCAGGATTTTAATCCATGACGGCGTAGTGTGTTACTAATGGTTTTCTTTGAGACTGTGGTCCCAGCTCTCTGCAGGTCATTGACCAGGTCCTGCCGTGTAGTTCTGGGCTGATCCCTCACCTTCCTCATGATCATTGATGCCCCACGAGGTGAGATCTTGCATGGTGCCCCAAACCGAGGGAGATTGACCATCATCTTGAACTTTTTACATTTTCTAATAATTGCGCCAACAGTTGTTGCCTTCTCACCAAGCTGCTTGCCTATTGTCCTGTAGCCCATCCCAGCCTTGTGCAGGTCTACAATTTTATCTCTGATGTCCTTACACAGCTCTCTGGTCTTGGCCATTGTGGAGAGGTTGGAGTCTGTTTGATTGAGTGTGTGGACAGGTGTCTTTTATACAGGTAACGAGTTCAAACAGGTGCAGTTAATACAGGTAATGAGTGGAGAACAGGAGGGCTTCTTAAAGAAAAACTAACAGGTCTGTGAGAGCCGGAATTCTTACTGGTTGGTAGGTGATCAAATACTTATGTCATGCAATAAAATGCAAATTAATAGATTTTTGTTTTAGATTCCGTCTCTCACAGTTGAAGTGTACCTATGATAAAAATTACAGACCTCTACATGCTTTGTAAGTAGGAAAACCTGCAAAATCGGCAGTGTATCAAATACTTGTTCTCCCCACTGTATATATATATATATATATACATACATACACACACACACACACAGCACCAGTCAAAGGTTTGGACATAGCTACTCATTCAAGGGTTTTTCATTATTTTTACTATTTTCTACAGAATAATAGTGAAGACATCAAAACTATGAAATAACACATATGGAATCATGTAGTAACCAAAAAATCAAATCAAAATATGTTTTATATTTGAGATTCTTCAAAGTAGCCACCCTTTAACTTGATGACAGCTTTGCACACTCTTGGTATTCTCTCAACCAGCTTCATGAGGTAGTCACCTGGAATGCATTTCAATAAACAGGTGTAACTTGTAAAAATGTTAATTTGTGGAATTTCTTTCCTTCTTAATGCGTTTGAACCAATCAGTTGTGTTGTGACAAGGTAGGGTTGGTATACAGAAGATAGCCCTATTTGGTAAAAGACCAAGTCCATATTATGGCAAGAACTACTCAAATAAGCAAAGAGAAACAACAGTCCATAATCCATAATTACTTTAAGATATGAAGGTCAGTCAATCCAAAAAATGTCAATAACTTTGAACGTTTCTTCAAGTGCAGTCGCAAAAACCATCAAGCACTGCGATGAAACTGTCTCTCATGAGGACAGCCACAGGAAAGGAAGACCCAGAGTTACTTCTGCAGAGGATAAGTTCATTAGTTACCAGACTCAGAAATTGTAGCCCAAATAAATGTTTCAAAGAGTTCAAGTAGCAGACATCTCAACATCAACAGTTCAGAGGAGACTGTGTGAATCAGGCCTTCATGGTCGTATTGCTTCAAAGAAACCACTACTAAAGGACACCAATAAAAAAAAAAACTTGGGCCAAGAAACACGAGCAATGGACATTAGACCGGTGGAAATCTGTCCTTTGGTCTGATGAGTCCAAATTTGAGATTTTTGGTTCCAACCGCCATGTCTTTGTGAGACACAGAGTAGGTGAACGGATGATCTCTGCATGTGTGGTTCCCACCGTGAAGCATGGAGGAGGAGGTGTGATGGTGCTTTGCTGGTGAAACTGTCAGTGATTTATTTGGAATTCAAGGCACACTTAACCAGCATGGCTACCACAGCATTCTGCAGCGATACGCCATCCCATCTGGTTTGTACTTAGTGGGACTATTTGTTTGACCCAACACACCTCCAAGCTGCTTAATGGCTATTTGACCAAGAAGAAAAGTGATGAAGTGCTGCATCAGATGACCTGGCCTCCACAATCACCTGACCTCAACCCAATTGAGATGGTTTGGGATGAGTTGGAGTAGCCAACAAGTGCTCAGCATATGAGGGAACTCCTTCAAGACTGTTGGAAAAATATTCCAGGTGAAGCTGGTTGACAGAATGCCAAGAGTGTGCAAAGCTGTCATCAAGGCAAAGGGTGGCTACTTTGAAGAATCTCAAATATAAACAATACACTTGTTTGGTTACTACATGATTCCATATGTGTTATTTCATAGTTTTGATGTCTTCACTATTATTCTACAATGTAGAAAATAGTAAAAATAAAGAAAAACCCTGAATGAGTAGGTGTTCTTAAACTTGAGTGGTACTGTACATGTTTACATACACCTTAGCCAAATACATTTAAACTAAGTTATTCACAATTCCTGACATTTAATCCTAGTAAAAATTCCCTGTCTTAGGTCAGTTAGGATCACCACTTTATTTTAAGAATGTGAAATGTCAGAATAATAGTAGAGAGAATTATTTATTTCAGCTTTTATTTCTTTCATCTCATTCCCAGTGGGTCAGAAGTTTACATACACTCAATTAGTATTTGGTAGCATTGCCTTTAAATTGTTTAACTTGGGTCAAACGTTTCGGGTAGCCTTCCACAAGCTTCCCACAATAAGTTGGGTGCATTTTGGCCCATTCCTCCTGACAGAACTGGTGTAACTTGTAGGCCTCCTTGCTCACACGCTTTTTCAGTTCTTCCCACACATTTTCTATAGGATTTAGGTCAGGGCTTTGTGATGGCCACTCCAATACCTTGACTTTGTTGTCCTTAAGCCATTTTGCCACAACTTTGGAAGTATGCTTGGGGTCATTGTCCATTGCGAACAAGCTTTAACTTCCTGACTGATGTCTTGAGATGTTGCTTCAATATATCCACTTCATTTTCCTTCCTCATGATGCCATGCACATTTTGTGAAGTGCATCAGTCCCTCCTGCAGCAAAGCATCCCCACAACATGATGCTGCCACCCCCGCGCTTCAGGGTTGGGATGCTGTTCTTCGGCTTGCAAGCCTCCCCCTTTTTCCTCCAAACATAATTATGGTCATTATGGCCAAACTTCTATTTTTGTTTCATCAGACCAGAGGACATTTCTCCAAAAAGTACGATCTTTGTCCCCATGTGCAGTTGCAAACCGTAGTCTGGCTTTTTTATGGCTGTTTTGGAGCAGTGGCTTCTTCCTTGCTGAGCGGCCTTTCAGGTTATGTCGATATAGGACTTGTTTTACTGTGGATATAGATACTTTTGTACCGGTTTCCTCCAACATCTTCACAAGGTATTTTGCTGTTGTTCTGGGATTGATTTCGCTCCAAAGTACGTTCATCTCTAGGAGACAGAACGTGTCTCCATCGTGAGCGGTATGATGGCTGCGTGGTCCCATGGTCTTTATACTTGCGTACTATTGTTTGTACAGATGAACGTATGGAAATTGCTCCCAAGGATGAACCAGACTTGAGGAGGTCTACAATTTCTTTTCTGAGGTCTTGGCTGATTTCTTTTGATTTTCCCATGATGTCAAGCAAAGAGGCACTGAGTTTGAAGGTAGGCCTTGAAATACATCCACAGGTTCACCTCCAATTGACTCAAATGATGTCAATTAGCCTATCAGAAGCATCTAAAGCCATGACATAATTTTCTGGAATTTTCCAAGCTGTTTAAAGGCACAGTCAACTTAGTGTATGTAAACTTCTGACCCAAATGGAATTGTGATATATTGAATTATAAGTGAAATACTCTGTCTGTAAACAATTGTTGGAAGAATTACTTGTGTCATGCACAAAGTAGATGTCATAACAGACTAGCCAAAACTATAGTTTGTTAACATGAAATCTGTGGAGTGGTTGAAAAATTAGTTTTAATGACTTCAACCTAAGTGTATGTAAACTTCCGACTTCAACTGAACAGTCTGCCACAATGAACCACATAACACAACACACTTCAGTAGGACAAAACAAGGAAGACACAGTAAATGTCAAAAGTCAACACATTGTTAAGATTGAGAAATAAACAGGGAAAGAATTCAACCAGTGGCATTCTGAGAGACAGACAGACACAGAGACAGACACACAGAGACACAGAGAGAGACACAGAGAGAGACACAGAGAGACACAGAGAGAGAGAGAGAGAGAGAGAGAGAGAGAGAGAGAGAGAGAGAGAGAGAGAGAGAGAGAGAGAGAGAGAGAGAGAGAGAGAGAGAGAGAGAGAGAGAGAGAGAGAGAGAGAGAGAGAGAGAGAGAGAGAGAGATAGATAGATAGATAGATAGATAGATAGATAGATAGATAGATAGATAGATAGATAGATAGATAGATAGATAGATCATGTACTCTAGCTATATAAGGTCACTCAGAGATAGAGGTAGTATCCCAAATAGGAAATAGGGTGCCATTTGGGACGTAGCCAGAAACTCACAGCGTTCTGTTTGTTGGCCAGCTCCTCCAGAGTGTTCACTAGGGCGTCATCAGCTACCTCCAGAGGGGTTTGTCCCTGGAACAAGGACACATGGTATTTAATATAGAGCCTTCATCAATGTCCCAAATGGCACTGTATTCCTGATATAGTGCACTACTTTTGACACTGGGCTCTGGTCAAAAGTAGTGCACTATGTAGGGAAAAGGGTGCCATTTGAGATGCTTACATTATCAATGCCTGTTGAGTCAGTATTCAGTAGAGTAGAGGTGTTAGTCCGCCTAACTGAGGTTCTCTGTGTGTGTGTGTGTCTGTGTGTGTGTGTGTGTGTGTCTGTGTGTGTGTCTGTGTGTGTGTGTGTGTGTGTGTGTGTGTGTGTGTGTGTGTGTGTGTGTGTGTGTGTGTGTGTGTGTGTGTGTGTGTGTGTGACTACGCATACGTGTGTGTCTCAGTGTGTGTATGCGTGAGTACATCAGTGTGTGTGTGTGTCTCCTCACCACATTGTTGGGAGCAGCCATGTCACACATGTTGTCAGCCAGCAGAGAGCACACCTCCTCCTGCCCCCAGTGAGCCGCAGCATGCAGGGCTGTCCAGCCATCCACATCCCTACTGTCTAAATCCAGACCACACTGGAGCAGGACCCTGAGGAGGAGGAGGAGGAGGAGGGGGAGGAGGAGGAGGAGGGACAAAGAGAGAGAGAGTGACAGAGTTTGAGAGAGATGGAAAGAGAAAGAGAAAAGAAAGAAAGAAAGTTGAATAGATAAAGAGATGATAGAGAGAGAACAGGAGGAGAGGACAGGAGAAGAAGAGGACAGGAGAAGAAGAGGACAGGAGGATGGGAGGACAAGAGGATGGGAGGACAGTCAGGTGCTAGTCACCGACTAGCACCTGACTCACCGACTAGCACCTGACTCACCGACTAGCACCTGACTCACCGACTAGCACCTGAATATCACCTGACTCACCGACTAGCACCTGACTCACCGACTAGCACCTGACTCACCGACTAGCACCCGACTCACCGACTAGCACCCGACTCACCGACTAGCACCCGACTCACCGACTAGCACCTGACTCACCGACTAGCACCTGACTCACCGACTAGCACCTGACTCACCGACTAGCACCTGACTCACCGACTAGCACCTGACTCACCGACTAGCACCTGAATATCACCTGACTCACCGACTAGCACCTGACTCACCGACTAGCACCTGACTCACCGACTAGCACCTGACTCACCGACTAGCACCTGACTCACCGACTAGCACCTGACTCACCGACTAGCACCTGAATATCACCTGACTCACCGACTAGCACCTGACTCACCGACTAGCACCTGACTCACCGACTAGCACCTGACTCACCGACTAGCACCTGACTCACCGACTAGCACCTGACTCACCGACTAGCACCTGACTCACCGACTAGCACCTGACTCACCGACTAGCACCTGAATATCACCTGACTCACCGACTAGCACCTGACTCACCGACTAGCACCTGACTCACCGACTAGCACCTGACTCACCGACTAGCACCTGACTCACCGACTAGCACCTGACTCACCGACTAGCACCCGACTCACCGACTAGCACCTGACTCACCGACTAGCACCTGACTCACCGACTAGCACCTGACTCACCGACTAGCACCCGACTCACCGACTAGCACCTGACTCACCGACTAGCACCTGACTCACCGACTAGCACCTGACTCACTGACTAGCACCTGACTCACCAACTAGCACCTGACTCACCGACTAGCACCTGACTCACCGACTAGCACCTGACTCACCGACTAGCACCCGACTCACCGACTAGCACCTGACTCACCGACTAGCACCTGACTCACCGACTAGCACCTGAATATCACCTGACTCACCGACTAGCACCTGACTCACCGACTAGCACCTGACTCACCGACTAGCACCTGACTCACCGACTAGCACCTGACTCACCGACTAGCACCTGACTCACTGACTAGCACCTGAATAGCACCTGACTCACCGACTAGCACCTGACTCACCGACTAGCACCTGACTCACCGACTAGCACCTGACTCACCGACTAGCACCTGAATATCACCTGACTCACCGACTAGCACCTGACTCACCGATTAGCACCTGACTCACCGACTAGCACCTGACTCACCGACTAGCACCTGACTCACCGACTAGCACCTGACTCACCGACTAGCACCTGACTCACCGACTAGCACCTGAATATCACCTGACTCACCGACTAGCACCTGACTCACTGACTAGCACCTGAATATCACCTGACTCACCGACTAGCACCTGACTCACCGACTAGCACCTGACTCACCGACTAGCACCTGACTCACCGACTAGCACCTGACTCACCGACTAGCACCTGACTCACCGACTAGCACCTGACTCACCGACTAGCACCCGACTCACCGACTAGCACCCGACTCACCGACTAGCACCCGACTCACCGACTAGCACCTGACTCACCGACTAGCACCTGACTCACTGACTAGCACCTGACTCACCGACTAGCACCTGACTCACCGACTAGCACCTGACTCACCGACTAGCACCTGAATATCACCTGACTCACCGACTAGCACCTGACTCACCGACTAGCACCTGACTCACCGACTAGCACCTGACTCACCGACTAGCACCTGACTCACCGACTAGCACCTGACTCACCGACTAGCACCTGAATATCACCTGACTCACCGACTAGCACCTGACTCACCGACTAGCACCTGACTCACCGACTAGCACCTGACTCACCGACTAGCACCTGACTCACCGACTAGCACCTGACTCACCGACTAGCACCTGAATATCACCTGACTCACCGACTAGCACCTGACTCACCGACTAGCACCTGACTCACCGACTAGCACCTGACTCACCGACTAGCACCTGACTCACCGACTAGCACCTGACTCACCGACTAGCACCCGACTCACCGACTAGCACCCGACTCACCGACTAGCACCTGACTCACCGACTAGCACCTGACTCACCGACTAGCACCCGACTCACCGACTAGCACCTGACTCACCGACTAGCACCTGACTCACCAACTAGCACCTGACTCACTGACTAGCACCTGACTCACCAACTAGCACCTGACTCACCGACTAGCACCTGACTCACCGACTAGCACCTGACTCACCGACTAGCACCCGACTCACCGACTAGCACCTGACTCACCGACTAGCACCTGACTCACCGACTAGCACCTGAATATCACCTGACTCACCGACTAGCACCTGACTCACCGACTAGCACCTGACTCACCGACTAGCACCTGACTCACCGACTAGCACCTGACTCACCGACTAGCACCTGACTCACTGACTAGCACCTGAATAGCACCTGACTCACCGACTAGCACCTGACTCACCGACTAGCACCTGACTCACCGACTAGCACCTGACTCACCGACTAGCACCTGAATATCACCTGACTCACCGACTAGCACCTGACTCACCGATTAGCACCTGACTCACCGACTAGCACCTGACTCACCGACTAGCACCTGACTCACCGACTAGCACCTGACTCACCGACTAGCACCTGACTCACCGACTAGCACCTGAATATCACCTGACTCACCGACTAGCACCTGACTCACTGACTAGCACCTGAATATCACCTGACTCACCGACTAGCACCTGACTCACCGACTAGCACCTGACTCACCGACTAGCACCTGACTCACCGACTAGCACCTGACTCACCGACTAGCACCTGACTCACCGACTAGCACCTGACTCACCGACTAGCACCTGACTCACCAACTAGCACCTGACTCACCGACTAGCACCTGACTCACTGACTAGCACCTGACTCACCGACTAGCACCTGACTCACCGACTAGCACCTGACTCACCAACTAGCACCTGACTCCCTGGGTGGCAGGTAGCCTTGTGGTTAGAGCGTTGGGCCGGTAACCGAAAAGTCGCTGGTTCGAATACCAGAGCTGACAAGGTGAAAAAAAAAGGCACTAAACCCTAATTTGCTCCAGGGGCTGACCCTGTAGCTAGGCCGTCATTGTAAATAAGAATTGTTCTTAACTGACTTGCCTAGTTAAATAAAGACTAGCACCTGACTCACTGACTAGAGCCTGAATATCACCTGACTACTGACTATCACCTGACTCACTCACTGACTAGCGCCTGACTCACTTCATGACTTCTATGTAGCCCTTGGCCGCGGCCACGTGCAGCGCTGTGGCCTTGGTGTTGGGGTGAGGTGTCAACATGCCACTGCCTGCCAGCACCGCGTTGGCATCTGCCAGCATCACCCGCTCCTCTTCTCTCCTCGCCAGATCCACATCCACCCCTGGAGACAGAGAGAGGGACATAGTTAGGGACACACACACAGACTCACATGGATGCACACAGAGAGATTTTCCTATCAGATACTGATGTCCTTTAAAGATTATTCAATAATGGTTAATCAGAAATTGTCACCTTGCAAAAACATTAGTAATCCACCAGGTTTTGCTTTGATTGTAAATAGTGACAATTTGTCAACATATTACAATTAAAAGCCCTACTCTGTGCAGACATATTTCTACATATTTTCCATATATTATTATTCCTGGCCTGTTTCTGATTTTGTTTGAGAATCTTAAAGTGAGTGCCCATTCTAAGCATGACTGAAATTACAGCAATTGCGGTGGTAGCAGCACTAATGGGATTTTGTTATGTCACAACATCACAAGGACATGGAATTCAAATCCAGGTGTTATTGTGTTTTGAGGAAGAGAGAAAACGTGTGCTGTGCTTTTCCGAGGACTGTTAATATGGCTACAAACCATTCCTGGATAACCTAAAAAACAGCTGGTGAAAATCATGCTGCTTTTCAAAAGGACAGTGTGTTAAGGATGGTAGGTGTTAATATCAGACTGTGTGTTAAGGATGGTAGGTGTTAATATGGGACTGTGTGTTAAGGATGGTAGGTGTTAATATCAGACTGTGTGTTAAGGATGGTAGGTGTTAATATGGGACTGTGTTAAGGATGGTAGGTGTTAATATGGGACTGTGTGTTAAGGATGGTAGATGTTAATATGGGACTGTGTGTTAAGGATGGTAGGTGTTAATATGGAACTGTGTGTTAAGGATGGTAGGTGTTAATATGGGACTGTGTTAAGGATGGTAGGTGTTAATATGGGACTGTGTGTTAAGGATGGTAGGTGTTAATATGGGACTGTGTTAAGGATGGTAGGTGTTAATATGGGACTGTGTGTTAAGGATGGTAGGTGTTAATATGGGACTGTGTGTTAAGGATGGTAGGTGTTAATATGGGACTGTGTGTTAAGGATGGTAGGTGTTAATATGGGACTGTGTGTTAAGGATGGTAGGTGTTAATATGGGACTGTGTGTTAAGGATGGTAGGTGTTAATATGGAACTGTGTGTTAAGGATGGTAGGTGTTAATATGGGACTGTGTTAAGGATGGTAGGTGTTAATATGGGACTGTGTGTTAAGGATGGTAGGTGTTAATATGGGACTGTGTTAAGGATGGTAGGTGTTAATATGGGACTGTGTGTTAAGGATGGTAGGTGTTAATATGGGACTGTGTGTTAAGGATGGTAGGTGTTAATATCAGACTGTGTGTTAAGGATGGTAGGTGTTAATATGGGACTGTGTGTTAAGGATGGTAGGTGTTAATATGGGACTGTGTTAAGGATGGTAGGTGTTAATATCAGACTGTGTGTTAAGGATGGTAGGTGTTAATATGGGACTGTGTGTTAAGGATGGTAGGTGTTAATATGGGACTGTGTGTTAAGGATGGTAGGTGTTAATATGGGACTGTGTGTTAAGGATGGTAGGTGTTAATATGGGACTGTGTGTTAAGGATGGTAGGTGTTAATATGGGACTGTGTTAAGGATGATAGGTGTTAATATGGGACTGTGTTAAGGATGGTAGGTGTTAATATGGGACTGTGTGTTAAGGATGGTAGGTGTTAATATGGGACTGTGTGTTAAGGATGGTAGGTGTTAATATGGAACTGTGTGTTAAGGATGGTAGGTGTTAATATGGGACTGTGTGTTAAGGATGGTAGGTGTTAATATGGGACTGTGTGTTAAGGATGGTAGGTGTTAATATGGGACTGTGTGTTAAGGATGGTAGGTGTTAATATGGGACTGTGTGTTAAGGATGGTAGGTGTTAATATGGGACTGTGTGTTAAGGATGGTAGGTGTTAATATGGGACTGTGTGTTAAGGATGGTAGGTGTTAATATCAGACTGTGTGTTAAGGATGGTAGGTGTTAATATCAGACTGTGTGTTAAGGATGTAAGGTGTTAATATCAGACTGTGTGTTAAGGATGGTAGGTGTTAATATGGGACTGTGTGTTAAGGATGGTAGGTGTTAATATCAGACTGTGTGTTAAGGATGGTAGGTGTTAATATGGGACTGTGTGTTAAGGATGGTAGGTGTTAATATGGGACTGTGTTAAGGATGGTAGGTGTTAATATCAGACTGTGTGTTAAGGATGGTAGGTGTTAATATGGGACTGTGTGTTAAGGATGGTAGGTGTTAATATGGGACTGTGTTAAGGATGGTAGGTGTTAATATGGGACTGTGTTAAGGATGGTAGGTGTTAATATGGGACTGTGTTAAGGATGGTAGGTGTTAATATCAGACTGTGTGTTAAGGATGGTAGGTGTTAATATGGGACTGTGTGTTAAGGATGGTAGGTGTTAATATGGGACTGTGTTAAGGATGGTAGGTGTTAATATCGGACTGTGTGTTAAGGATGGTAGGTGTTAATATGGGACTGTGTTAAGGATGGTAGGTGTTAATATCGGACTGTGTGTTAAGGATGGTAGGTGTTAATATCAGACTGTGTGTTAAGGATGGCCTACATAGACAGTACAAAACAGTTCAAACCCTGTTTCTAGATCTCTCACTTCAAATGTAGACTACATATACACTACATAACAGTTCATACCCTGTTTCTTGATCTCTCCCTTCAGCAGCCTCTCCATAGCATCCTCAGTGGCAACATCCAGAGGAAGCTCTCCTTCACTGTTCACCGCTCCCACACGTGCACCGTGCTCTATCAGGTACCTGCAACAAACACACACTATATAAAGGTTCCTACACACAATCACAGAAAGGTTCCTACACACAATCACAGAAAGGTTCCTAAACACCAGCACAGAAAGGTTCCTAGTCTACACAGGTATACTTGCACAAAGAGAGAACGAGCTCAGTATTGAAGTTAAATCAGATATCGTCATTAGCTGAACATTGTAGATCTGTTAGTGCTGACTTGTTACCTCTCATGGTAATGATATTTACTACCAAACGGTGTGACCATGGGAGTCAGCTATTCCAGCACAAACAGAAACCAGCTAATCAGACTACATTACACTCAAAGATAAACATCACATTAATATACATGTAATGTATAGTAACATTACACAACATCACATTAATATACATGTAATGTATAGTAACATTACACAACATTACATTAATATACATGTAATGTATAGTAACATTACACAACATCACATTAATATATATGTAATGTATAGTAACATTACACATCACATTAATATACATGTAATGTATAGTAACATTACACAACATTACATTAATATATATGTAATGTATAGTAACATTACACAACATCACATTAATATATATGTAATGTATAGTAACATTACACAACATCACATTAATATACATGTAATGTATAGTAACATTACACAACATTACATTAATATACATGTAATGTATAGTAACATTACACAACATCACATTAATATACATGTAATGTATAGTAACATTACACAACATCACATTAATATATATGTAATGTATAGTAACATTACACAACATCACATTAATATATACAGTATATAATGTATAGTAACATTACACAACATCACATTAATATATATGTAATGTATAGTAACATTACACAACATTACATTAATATATATGTAATGTATAGTAACATTACACAACATCACATTAATATATATGTAATGTATAGTAACATTACACAACATCACATTAATATATATGTAATGTATAGTAACATTACACAACATTACATTAATATATATGTAATGTATAGTAACATTACACAACATTACATTAATATATATGTAATGTATAGTAACATTACACAACATTACATTAATATACATGTAATGTATAGTAACATTACACAACATTACATTAATATACATGTAATGTATAGTAACATTACACAACATCACATCAATATATACAGTATGTAATGTATAGTAACATTACACAACATTACATCAATATATACAGTATGTAATGTATAGTAACATTACACAACATTACATTAATATATACAGTATGTAATGTATAGTAACATTACACAATATCACATTAATATATATGTAATGTATAGTAACATTACACAATATCACATTAATATATATGTAATGTATAGTAACATTACACAATATCACATTAATATATATGTAATGTATAGTAACATTACACAACATCACATTAATATATATGTAATGTATAGTAACATTACACAACATCACATTAATATATATGTAATGTATAGTAACATTACACAACATCACATTAATATATATGTAATGTATAGTAACATTACACAACATTACATTAATATACATGTAATGTATAGTAACATTACACAACATCACATTAATATATATGTAATGTATAGTAACATTACACAACATTACATTAATATATATGCAATGTATAGTAACATTACACAACATCACATTAATATATATGTAATGTATAGTAACATTACACAACATCACATTAATATACATGTAATGTATAGTAACATTACACAACATTACATTAATATACATGTAATGTATAGTAACATTACACAACATTACATTAATATACATGTAATGTATAGTAACATTAAACAACATCACATTAATATACATGTAATGTATAGTAACATTACACAACATCACATTAATATATATGTAATGTATAGTAACATTACACAATATCACATTAATATACATGTAATGTATAGTAACATTACACAACATTACATTAATATATATGTAATGTATAGTAACATTAAACAACATCACATTAATATACATGTAATGTATAGTAACATTACACAACATCACATTAATATATATGTAATGTATAGTAACATTACACAACATTACATTAATATATATGTAATGTATAGTAACATTACACAACATTACATTAATATACATGTAATGTATAGTAACATTACACAACATTACATTAATATATATGTAATGTATAGTAACATTACACAACATCACATTAATATACATGTAATGTATAGTAACATTACACAACATTACATTAATATATATGTAATGTATAGTAACATTACACAACATTACATTAATATACATGTAATGTATAGTAACATTACACAATATCACATCAATATACATGTAATGTATAGTAACATTACACAACATTACATTAATATACATGTAATGTATAGTAACATTACACAACATTACATTAATATACATGTAATGTATAGTAACATTACACAACATTACATTAATATATATGTAATGTATAGTAACATTACACAACATCACATTAATATATATGTAATGTATAGTAACATTACACAACATCACATTAATATATATGTAATGTATAGTAACATTACACAACATTACATCAATATATATGTAATGTATAGTAACATTACACAACATTACATTAATATATATGTAATGTATAGTAACATTACACAACATTACATTAATATATATGTAATGTATAGTAACATTACACAACATCACATTAATATACATGTAATGTATAGTAACATTACACAACATCACATTAATATATATGTAATGTATAGTAACATTACACAACATTACATTAATATATATGTAATGTATAGTAACATTACACAACATCACATTAATATACATGTAATGTATAGTAACATTACACAACATCACATTAATATATATGTAATGTATAGTAACATTACACAACATCACATTAATATATATGTAATGTATAGTAACATTACACAACATCACATTAATATATATGTAATGTATAGTAACATTACACAACATCACATTAATATATATGTAATGTATAGTAACATTACACAACATTACATTAATATACATGTAATGTATAGTAACATTACACAATATCACATCAATATACATGTAATGTATAGTAACATTACACAACATTACATCAATATATATGTAAAAACATCAGGGACAGACATCATGGACAGACTGATATTCTGCAAAAGGTACAGGGATTGGACTGCTGAGGACTGGGGTAGAGTCATTTTCTCTGATGAATCCCCTTTCCGATTGTTTGGGCCATCCGGAAAACACCTTGTCTGGAGAAGACAAGGTGAGCGCTACCATCAGTCCTGTGTCATGCCAACAGTAAAGCATCTTCAGACCATTCATGTGTGGGGTTGCTTCTCAGCCAAGGGAGTGGGCTCACTCACAATTTTGCCTAAGAACACAGCCATGAATAAAGAATGGTATCAACACATCCTCCGAGAGCAACTTCTCCCAACCATCCAAGAACAGTTTGGTGACGACCAATGCCTTTTCCAGCATGATGGAGTACCTTGCCATAAGCCAAAAGTGATAACTAAGTGGCTCGGGGAACACAACATCGACATTTTGGGTCCATGGCCAGGAAACTCCCCAGACCTTAATCCCATTGAGAACTTGTGGTCGATCCTCAAGAGGCGGGTGGACAAACAAAAACCCACAACTTCTGACAAACTCCAAGCATTGATTATGCAAGAATGGCCTGCCATCAGTCAGGATGTGGTCCAGAAGTTAATTGACAGCATGCCAGGGCGGATTGCAAAGGTCTTGAAAAACAAGGGTCAACACTGCAAATATTGACTCTGCATAAACTGAATGTCATTGTCAATGAAAGCCTTTGACACTTATGGAATACTTGTAATTATACTTCAGTGTACCATAGTAACTACTGACATAAAGATCTAAGAACACTGAAGCAGCAAACTTTGCGGAGACCAATACTTGTGTCATTCTCAAAACGTTTGACCAGGACTGTAGAGAGTATAGGGATATTGTTATCCACGTCGGCACCAACGATGTTAGAATGAAACAGTCAGAGGTCACCAAGCGCAACATAGCTTCAGTGTGTAAATTAGCTAGAAAGATGTGTCGGCATTGAGTAATTGTCTCTGGACCCCTCCCAGTTACGGGGAGTGATGAGCGTAGAGCCTCACAACTCCATCGCTGGTTGAAAACTGTTTTCTGCCCCTCCCAAAGGATAGAATTTGTAGACAATTGGCCCTCTTTCTGGGACTCACCCACGAACAGGACCAAGCCTGGCCTGCTGAAGAGTGACGGACTCCATCCTAGCTGGAGGGGTGCTCTCATTTTATCTATGAACATAGACAAGGCTCTAACTCCTCTAGCTCCACTATGAGCAAGCCTGCCAGCTTAAAGGAGTCTGCCACTAGCATAGTTCAGTCAGTGCAGTCAGCTCAGTTACCCCCTTTGAGACAGTGTCTGTGCCTCGATCTAGGTTGCTCAAACCTAAAAATGGCGGTGTTCGCCTTAGTAATCTCACTGGAATAAAGACCTCCTCCATTCCTGTCATTATTGAAAGAGGTTGTGATATCTCACTTCTTAAAATAGGGTTACTTAATGTTAGATCCCTCACTTCCAAGGCAGTTATAGTCAATGAACTAATCACTGATCATAATGTGATTGGCCTGACTGAAACATGGATTAAGCCTGATGAATTTACTGTGTTAAATGAGGCCTCTACTCCTGGTTACACTAGTGACCATGTCCCCCGCGCATCCCGCAAAGGCGGAGGTGTTGTTAACATTTACGATAGCAAATTTCAATTTACCCCCCAAAAAAGGACAGCGTTTTCATCTTTTGAGCTTCTAGTCATGAAATCTATGCAGACTACTCAATCACTTTTTATAGCTACTGTTTACAGGCCTACTGGGCCTTATACAGAGTTCCTTACTGAGTTCTCTGAATTCCTATCGGACCTTGAAGTCATGGCAGATAATATTCAAATTTTTGGTGACTTTAACATTCACATGGAAAAGTCCACAGATCCACTACAAAAGGCTTTCGGCGCCATCATCGACTCAGTGGGTTTTGACCAACATGTCTCCGGACCTACTTATTGCCACAGTCATACCCTGGATCTAATTCTGTCCCGTGGAATAAATATTGTGGATCTAAATGTTTTTCCTCATAATCCTGGACTATCGGACCACCAGTTTATTTTGTTTGCAATTGCAACAAATAATTTGCTCAGACCCCAACCAAGGATCATCAAAAGCCGTGCTATAAATTCTCGGACAACCCAAAGATTCCTAGATGCCCTTCCAGACTCCCGCCACCTATCCAAGGATGTCAGAGTACGAAAATCAGTTAACAATCAAACTGAGGATCTAAATGTAACCTTGGTTAATACCCTAGATGTAGTCGATCCCCTAAAAACAAAAAAAGAAACTAGCTCCCTGGTACACAGAAAATACCCGAGCTTTGAAGCAAGCTTCCAGAAAACTGGAACGGAAATGAGAGGATGCCTTTCACTTCAGCAGCGATGAATTCATTAACTTCTTCAACGAAAAGATCATTATCATTAGAAAGCAAATTACAGACTCCTCTTATAATCTGCGTATTTCCCCAAAGCTCAGCTGTCCAGAGTCTGACAGAACTGCCAGGACCTCGGATCAATGGAGACACTCAAGTTTTTAATCCTATATCTCTTGACACATTCATGAAAATTGTCATGGCCTCTAAACCTTCAACCTGCATACTGGACCCTATTCCAACTAAACTACTGAAAGAGCTACTTCCTGTGCTCGGCCCTCCTATGCTGAACATAATAAATGGCTCCCTCTCCACCGGATGTGTACCAAACTCTCTAAAAGTGGCAGTAATAAAGCCGCTCTTGAAAAAGCCAAGCCTTGACCCAGAAAATGTAAAAAAAACTAAAAATCGGCCCATATCGAATCTCCCATTTCTCTCAAAAATCTTAGAAAAAGCTGTTGCGCAGAAACTCACTGCCTGCCTGAAGACAAATAAATGTATACGAAACACTTCAGTCTGGTTTTAGACCCTATCATAGCACTGAGACTGCACTTTTGAAAGTGGTAAACAACCTTTTAATGGCGTCAGACCAAGGCTCTGCATCTGTCCTCGTGCTCTTAGACCTTAGTGCTGCTTTTGACACCATCGACCACCATATTCTTTTGGAGAGATTGAAAACCTTAATTGGTCTACACGGACAAGTTCTTGCCTGGTTTAGATCTTATCTGTCGAAGAGATATCAGTTCGTCTCCGTGGATGGTTTGTCCTCTGACAAATCAATTGTAAGTTTCGCTGTTCCTCAAGGTTCCGTTTTAGGGCCACTATTGTTTTCACTATATATTTTACCTCTTGGTGATGTCATTCGGAACATAATGTTAACTTCCATTGCTATGCGAACGACACACAGCTGTACATTTCGATGAAACATGGTGATGCCCCAAAATTGCCTGCCCTGGAAGCCTGTGTTTCAGACATAAGGAAGTGGATGGAGGAAAATGTTTTACTTTTAAACTCTGACAAAACAGAGATGCTAGTTCTAGGTCCCAAGAAACAACGAGATCTGCTTTTGGATCTGACAATTAATCTTGATGGTTGTACAGTTGTCCCCCAAAAAACTGTGAAGGACCTTGGTGTTACTCTGGACCCTGATCTCTCTTTTAACAAACATATCAAGAATATTTCAAGGACAGCCTTTTCCATCTTCGTAACATTGCAAAAATCAGACATTTTCGGTCCAAAAATTTGGCAGAAAAGCTAATCCATGCTTTTGTCACTTCTAGATTAGATTACTGCAATGCTCTACTCTCCGGCTACCCGGATAAAACACTAAATAAACTTCAATTAGTGCTAAACACGACTGCTAGAATCCTGACTAGAACCAAAAGATTTGATCATATTACTCCCGTGCTAGCCTCTACACTGGCTTCCTGTTAAGGCTAGGGCTGATTTCAAGGTTTTACTGCTAACATACAAAGCATTACATGGGCTTGCTCCTACTTATCTCTCAGATTTGGTCCTGCCGTACATACCTACACGTACGCTCCGGTCACAAGACGCAGGCCTCCTTATTGTCCCTAGAATTTCTTTACGCAAACCGCTGGAGGCAGGGCTTTCTCCTATAGAGCTCCATTTTTATGGAATGGTCTGCCTATCCATGTGAGAGACGCAGACTCGGTCTCAACCTTTAAGTCTTTACTGAAGACTCATCTCTTCAGTAGGTCCTATGATTGAGTGTAGTCTGGCCCAGGGGTGCAAGGGTGAACGGCAAGGCTCTGGAGCGACGAACCACCCTTGCTGTCTCTGCCTGGCCGGTTCCCGTCTCTCCATTGGGATTCTCTGCCTCTGACCCTATTACGGGGGCTGAGTCACTGGCTTACTGGTGCTTTCCATGCCGTCCCTAGGAGGGTGCGTCACTTCCTGTCCGGTTTGTCGCCCCATTGGGCTTGTGCAGTGGAGGGGATCTTTCGTGGGCTATACTCAGCCTTGTCTCAGGGTAGTAAGTTGGTGGTTGTTGATATCCCTCTATTGGTGTGGGGGCTGTGCTTTGGCAGAGTGGGTGGGGTTATATCCTGCCTGGTTGGCCCTGCCCGGGGATATTGTCGGAAGGGGCCACAGTGTCTCCCGACCCCCCCGTCTCAGCCTCCAGTATCTATGCAGGGGCTAGGGTCAGTTTGTTAAATCTGATGTTATTATCCGATGTCTTGTGTGAATTTATTTGAGTGACATTTACTCCTGATGTATTTACCTGTTGCCTCTACAACCACTGTGATTATTATTTGACCCTGCTGGTCATCTATGAACGTTTGAACATCTTGGAGAAAGAACTGGCCTTAATGGCCATGAATTGTTATAATCTCCACCCGGCACAGCCAGAAGGCAGCCACCCTTCAGAGCCTGGTTCCTCTCTAGGTTTCTTCCTAGGTTTCTGCCTTTCTAGGGAGTTTTTCCTAGCCACCGTGCTTCTACATCTGTATTGCTTGCTGTTTAGGGTTTTAGGCTGGGTTTCTGTATAGCACTTCGTGACATCGGCTGATGTAAAAAGGGCTTTATAAATACATTTGATTGATTGATTGATTCAATATAAATGTATTGTAAAGTAAAATTACATCAATATATATGTAATGTATAGTAACATTACACAACATCACATCAATATATACAGTATGTAATGTATAGTAACATTACACAACATTACATCAATATATATGTAATGTATAGTAACATTACACAACATCACATCAATATATATGTAATGTATAGTAACATTACACAACATTACATTAATATATATGTAATGTATAGTAACATTACACAATATCACATCAATGTAATTGTAACGTATAGTGCAGTAGTGTTTCTTCATCCTGACCCAAGCAGAGAACAAAGAAACTCAGGTATGATGTAACATTAGAGAGAACCCACTTGGTGATCTGAATGAACCCACAGGAGGCAGCAGCATGGAGGGGAGTCCATCCCTCATTGTCCCCCCTGTTCACATCACTCCCACTCTCCACCAGGAACTGGACCATCTCTGCATTCTCATCTATACACGCCTGGAGAAGACAGGAGACACATGATCAAACACTGAATCAGACTGGACAGGAGACACATGATCAAACACTGAATCAGACTGGACAGGAGACACATGATCAAACACTGAATCAGACTGGACAGGAGACACATGATCAAACACTGAATCAGACTGGACAGGAGACACATGATCAAACACTGAATCAGACTGGACAGGAGACACATGATCAAACACTGAATCAGACTGGACAGGAGACACATGATCAAACACTGAATCAGACTGGACAGGAGACACATGATCAAACACTGAATCAGACTGGACAGGAGACACATGATCAAACACTGAATCAGACTGGACAGGAGACATTGTCAAACACTGAATAAGACTGGATAGGAGATACATGATCAAACACGGAATCAGACTGGACAGGAGACACATGATCAAACATTGAATCAGACTGGACAGGAGACACATGATCAAACACTGAATCAGACTGGACAGGAGACACATGGTCAAACACTGAATCAGACTGGAAAGGAGACACATGGTCAAACACTGAATCAGACTGGACAGGAGACACATGATCAAACACTGAATCCGACTGGAAAGGAGACACATGGTCAAACACTGAATCAGACTGGACAGGAGAAACATGATCAAACACTGAATCCGACTGGAAAGGAGACACATGGTCAAACACTGAATCAGACTGGACAGGAGACACATGATCAAACACTGAATCAGACTGGACAGGAGACACATGATCAAACACTGAATCAGACTGGACAGGAGACACATGATCAAACACTGAATCAGACTGGACAGGAGACACATGATCAAACACTGAATCAGACTGGACAGGAGACACATGATCAAACACTGAATCAGACTGGACAGGAGACACATGATCAAACACTGAATCAGACTGGACAGGAGACATTGTCAAACACTGAATAAGACTGGATAGGAGATACATGATCAAACACGGAATCAGACTGGACAGGAGACACATGATCAAACATTGAATCAGACTGGACAGGAGACACATGATCAAACACTGAATCAGACTGGACAGGAGACACATGGTCAAACACTGAATCAGACTGGAAAGGAGACACATGGTCAAACACTGAATCAGACTGGACAGGAGACACATGATCAAACACTGAATCCGACTGGAAAGGAGACACATGGTCAAACACTGAATCAGACTGGACAGGAGATACATGATCAAACACTGAATCCGACTGGAAAGGAGACACATGGTCAAACACTGAATCCGACTGGATAGAAGATACATGGTCAAATTCTGAATCTTGACACATTGATTAAAACTCTTTTTATCATGCTAGAGATTGGCCATAGAGAGTTGAGGTTCCAAAGTGGGTTAAAACACTAGGGTTGTCAGTTAAATTCCAAGATGGGCCATTGAATGGGCAAATGTTTGCATTTGTGTCTCTTTGGATAAAAGCATCTAATAAATAAGCATATTTTCTTCTGGACTATGTAGGGCAGTAGTCTGCCTCCTGTGGACTATGTAGGGCAGTAGTCTGCCTCCTGTGAACTATGTAGGGCAGTAGTCTGCCTCCTGTGAACTATGTAGGGCAGTAGTCTGTCTACTGTGAACCATGTAGGGCAGTAGTCTGCCTACTGTGGACTATGTAGGGCAGTAGTCTGCCTCCTGTGAACCATGTAGGGCAGTAGTCTGCCTCCTGTGAACCATGTAGGGCAGTAGTCTGCCTCCTGTGAACCATGTAGGGCAGTAGTCTGTCTACTGTGGACTATGTAGGGCAGTAGTCTGTCTACTGTGGACTATGTAGGGCAGTAGTCTGCCTACTGTGGACTAAGTAGGGCAGTAGTCTGTCTACTGTGGACTATGTAGGGCAGTAGTCTGCCTCCTGTGGACTATGTAGGGCAGTAGTCTGTCTACTGTGGACTATGTAGGGCAGTAGTCTGCCTCCTGTGGACTATGTAGGGCAGTAGTCTGTCTACTGTGGACTATGTAGGGCAGTAGTCTGCCTCCTGTGAACTATGTAGGGCAGTAGTCTGCCTCCTGTGGACTATGTAGGGCAGTAGTCTGCCTCCTGTGGACTATGTAGGGCAGTAGTCTGCTTCCTGTGGACTATGTAGGGCAGTACTCTGCCTCCTGTGGACTATGTAGGGCAGTAGTTTGCCTCCTGTGGACTATGTAGGGCAGTAGTCTGCCTCCTGTGGACCATGTAGGGCAGTAGTCTGCCTCCTGTGGACTGTAGGGCAGTAGTCTGCCTCCTGTGGACTGTAGGGCAGTAGTCTGCCTCCTGTGGACTGTAGGGCAGTAGTCTGCCTCCTGTGGACTGTAGGGCAGTAGTCTGCCTCCTGTGGACTATGTAGGGCAGTAGTCTGCCTCCTGTGAACTATGTAGGGCAGTAGTCTGCCTCCTGTGAACTATGTAGGGCAGTAGTATGCCTCCTGTGAACTATGTATGGCAGTAGTCTGTCTACTGTGAACCATGTAGGGCAGTAGTCTGCCTAGTGTGGACTATGTAGGGCAGTAGTCTGCCTCCTGTGAACCATGTAGGGCAGTAGTCTGCCTACTGTAGACTATGTAGGGCAGTAGTCTGCCTCTTGTGAACCATGTAGGGCAGTAGTCTGTCTACTGTGGACTATGTAGGGCAGTAGTCTGCCTACTGTGGACTAAGTAGGGCAGTAGTCTGTCTACTGTGGACTATGTAGGGCAGTAGTCTGCCTACTGTGGACTAAGTAGGGCAGTAGTCTGTCTACTGTGGACTATGTAGGGCAGTAGTCTGCCTACTGTGGACTAAGTAGGGCAGTAGTCTGTCTACTGTGGACTATGTAGGGCAGTAGTCTGCCTACTGTGGACTATGTAGGGCAGTAGTCTGCCTACTGTGGACTATGTAGGGCAGTAGTCTGCCTACTGTGGACTATGTAGGGCAGTAGTCTGCCTACTTGCATGTCAGAGGGCTATGCTACGGAGATGTGACAAGCCAGTCTTACCACAGTCTGGCCCTAGAGAGCTAGTTAACTACTGTCCGAGCGAGACGTGCACCACAACATCGGCATTAACTCCTGACATCCCACTAAACCTCAGAGAGACATCCCACTAAACCTCAGAGAGACATCCCACTAAACCTCAGAGAGACATCCCACTAAACCTCAGAGAGACATCCCACTAAACCTCAGAGAGACATCCCACTAAAGTTTAAACCACTGACTCCAGTTTCCGGAGATCCCTGGTCTGCTCTGTCCTCAGACTGGGTAGGCCAAATGTCCATAAGCCATCCATAAGAGGCTTTCTTTTTAAATCAACCAATTACAAAGCTATTTAGGTCCCCTCCCTCGTTCACAAAGTGAGATAATTGGTTGACTGGAATAATAATGTAAAGATCTACACCTGCTGCAGGACTCCACACCTCAGGACTGGGGTGGTTTTCTGCTAGCTGAACAAGACTAGAGCCTCGTAAAACCCAGTACTCGTTTGAACAAGACTAGAGCATCGTAAAACCCAGTACTTGTTTGAACAAGACTAGAGCATCGTAAAACCCAGTACTCGTTTGAACAAGACTAGAGCATCGTAAAACCCAGTACTCGTTTGAACAAGACTAGAGCATCGTAAAACCCAGTACTCGTTTGAACAAGACTAGAGCATCGTAAAACCCAGTACTCGTTTGAAGAAGACTAGAGCATCGTAAAACCCAGTACTCGTTTGAACAAGACTAGAGCCTTGTAAAACCCAGTACTAATTTGCTGCAGAGAGAGGGAGGGGAATGAGCTGTGGATCCACTACTTAACGTCCGGCTAGTACTCTACACCCATCCCAGCTAGCTGAATGAAGAGGACACGTCTCTTCCACTCCTCCTTGTTGTGAATGTGGCTGTTGCTGCAGAGAGTTTTCTACAAGTGGTTCAGTGGTTCCTTCATTGGTCATCAAGTGACTCATTCATTGTGGAAATGGCCTTTTGACAACAGCAGCAGCTTGAGCAGGAGTTAGGAGAATGTTTTCCATTTCTTCATCTGAAATCCCCAAAGTCCCCACCAATGGAGATTTGGCAAGGAGAAACAGACAGACAGAGAGACAGAGAAACAGAGAAACAGACAGACAGAGAGACAGAGAAACAGACAGAGACAGAGAGACAGATAAACAGACAGACAGACAGACACAGAGAGACAGACAGACAGACACAGAGAGACAGACAGATAGAGAGACAGACAGACAGAGACAGAGAGAGAGACAGACAGACAGAGACAGAGAGACAGACAGACAGAGACAGACAGACAGACAGACAGACAGACAGACAGACAGACAGACAGACAGACAGACAGACAGACAGACAGACAGAGACAGACAGAGAGACAGACAGAGAGACAGACAGACAGACAGAGACAGACAGAGAGACAGACAGACAGACAGACAGACAGACAGACAGACAGACAGACAGACAGACAGACAGACAGACAGACAGACAGACAGACAGACAGACAGACAGACAGACAGACAGACAGACAGACAGACAGACAGACAGACAGACAGACAGACAGACAGACAGACAGACAGACAGACAGACAGACAGACAGAGGAGGGGGGCGAGAGAAGACAGAGAGGCTTTGGATGGAAGGGGTGGAAAGTTTGGAGTGTGGGCCTATTTAATGCTAGTTGCCAGGCAACTAGTGAGCAACAGGGGAGAAAGGGATGGATGGCAGGGGAAGACCACACTGGGTGACAGCAGCACCCGACCAACATATAGTCTGCTTCCAAAATGGCACCCTACTCCCTATATAGGGCCCATAGGGCTCTGGTCAAAAGTAGTGTCCTATGTAGAGAATAGGGTTCAATTTGGGCTGCAACCATAGCCTAGAGAGCAGAACACTTCAACACACACATCCTCAAACAGACATGTTCTCATCATTAGAAGAACAGGCAAGAGGGAAGTGAATTAGGCCTAGTGATAGTCTGACCTCAGACAGGGAGGCAGCCTACTGGTTAGAGTGTTGGGCCAGTAACCAAAAGGTTTCTGGTTCGAATACCTGAGCCGACAAGGTGAAAAACTATCGATATGCCTTTCAGTAACCCTGTAAAACAACACATTACTACACCTATCATACTACTATATCTGACCCTGTAAAACAACACATTACTACACCTATCATACTACTATATCTGACCCTGTAAAACAACACATTACTACACCTATCATACTACTATATCTGACCCTGTAAAACAACACATTACTACACCTATCATACTACTATATCTGACCCTGTAAAACAACACATTACTACACCTATCATACTACTATATCTGACCCTGTAAAACAACACATTACTACACCTATCATACTACTATATCTGACCCTGTAAAACAACACATTACTACACCTATCATACTACTATATCTGACCCTGTAAAACAACACATTACTACACCTATCATACTACTATATCTGACCCTGTATAACAACACATTACACTGCACCCATTTGATGTATGTGACAATACAACATATTATCTTATTTAGTAAACACACGTTTTTGTGAAAGCCAGGTTAATCTACTATAATACACATAGCCTACTGCAGTTACAATACACATAGCCTAGCCTACTGCAGTTACAATACACATAGCCTACTATGTCTACTATTTTCTACATTGTAGAATAATAGTAAAGACATCAAAACTATGAAATAACACATATGGAATCATGTAGTAACCAAACAAGTGTATTGTTTATATTTGAGATTCTTCAAAGTAGCCACCCTTTGCCTTGATGACAGCTTTGCACACTCTTGGCATTCTGTCAACCAGCTTCACCTGGAATGCTTTTCCAACAGTCTTGAAGGAGTTCCCTCATATGCTGAGCACTTGTTGGCTACTCCAACTCATCCCAAACCATCTCAATTGGGTTGAGGTCGGGTGATTGTGGAGGCCAGGTCATCTGATGCAGCACTTCATCACTTTTCTTCTTGGTCAAATAGCCATTAAGCAGCCTGGAGGTGTGTTGGGTCAAACAAATAGTCCCACTAAGTACAAACCAGATGGGATGGCGTATCGCTGCAGAATGCTGTGGTAGCCATGCTGGTTAAGTGTGCCTTGAATTCCAAATAAATCACTGACAGTTTCACTAGCAAAGCACCATCACACCTCCTCCTCCAAGCTTCACGGTGGGAACCACACATGCAGAGATCATCCGTTCACCTACTCTGTGTCTCACAAAGACATGGTGGTTGGAACCAAAAATCTCAAATTTGGACTCATCAGACCAAAGGACAGATTTCCACCGGTCTAATGTCCATTGCTCGTGTTTCTTGGCCCAATCAAGTCTCTTTTTTTTTTTATTGGTGTCCTTTAGTAGTGGTTTCTTTGAAGCAATACGACCATGAAGGCCTGATTCACACAGTCTCCTCTGAACAGTTGATGTTGAGATGTCTGTTACTTGAACTCTGCAAAGCATTTATTTGGGCTACAATTTCTGAATCTGGTAACTGTAATGAACTTATCCTCTGCAGCAGAAGTAACTCTGGGTCTTCCTTTCCTGTGGCGGTCCCCATGAGAGACAGTTTCATCATAGCGCTTGAAATGTTCCAGATTGACTGACCTTCATGTCTTAAAGTAATGATGGACTTTCATTTCTCTTTGCTTATTTGAGCTGTTCTTGCCATAATATGGTCTTTTACCAAATAGGACTATCTTCTGTATACCACTCCTACCTTGTCACAACACAACGGATTGGCTCAAACACATCAAGGAAAGAAATTCCACAAATTAACTTATAACAAGGCACACCTTTTAATTGAAATGCATTCCAGGTGACTACCTCATGGTTGAGAGAATGCCATGAGTGTGCAAAGTCATCGAGGCAAAGGGTGGCTACTTTGAAGAATCTAAAATATATTTTTAACGCTTTTTTGGTTACTACATGATGCCATGTGTTATTTCATAGTTTTGATTTCTTCACTATTATTCTACAATGTATAAAATAGTAAAAAGAAAAGAAAAACCCTGGAATGAGTGGGTGTGTCCAAACTTTTGACTGGTGCTGTATATTCATTAGCCCAGCACAGAGGAGGTGTGACTACAACAGGCTAGTTTCTGGCTAATCAAACACGACTCTAATCCACTGTTATAAAGTTGGAGCCTCTATGTAAGGAGACAGCTATGTGTTTGTGTATGGCTGTATAAAGGGCTTTCATAAAAGTAGAGGTGCAGTCACAGTGTGACAGTGATGGAGTCCAGAGTAGTGCTAGGCCCGCTCTCTCTCCCTCTGTTATGACTCAAGCAGGCTCAGGGACATTACATGATAAAACATGGAGAGAGAGTGTGTGTGTGTGGAGGGGGTAAGTTGGTGTGTGTGTGTGTGTGTGTGTGTGTGTGTGTGTGTGTGGAGGGGTAAGTGGGTGTGTGGAGGGGGTGAGTGTGTGTGTGGAGGGGGTAAGTCTGTGTGTGTGGGTGTGGAAGGGGTAAGTGAGTGTGTGTGTGTGTGGAGGGGTAAGTGTGTGTGTGTGTGTGTGTGTGTGTGTGTGGAGAGGGTAAGTGAGTGTGTGTGTGTGTGTGTGTGTGTGGAGAGGGTAAGTGGGTGGGTGTGTGTGGAGGGGGTAAGTGGGTGTGTGTGGGTGTGGAGGGGGTAAGTGGGTGTGTGTGGGTGTGGAGGGGGTAAGTGGGTGTGTGTGGGTGTGGAGGGGGTAAGTGTGTGTGTGTGTGTGTGTGTGTGTGTGTGTGTGTGGAGTGGTAAGTGGGTGTGTGTGTGTGTGTGGAGGGGTAAGTGGGTGTGTGGAGGCGGTAAGTGGGTGGGTGTGGAGGGGGTAAGTGGGTGTGTGTGGGTGTGGAGGGGGTAAGTGGGTGTGTGTGGGTGTGGAGGGGGTAAGTGGGTGTGTGTGTGTGTGTGTGTGGAGGGGTAAGTGGGTGTGTGGAGGCGGTAAGTGGGTGTGTGTGTGTGGAGGGGGTAAGTGAGTGTGTGTGTGTGTGTGTGTGTGTGGAGGGGGTAAGTGAGTGTGTGTGTGTGTGTGGGTGTGGAGGGGGTAAGTGGTTGTGTGTGGGTGTGTGTGGGTGTGGAGGAGGTAAGTGGGTGTGTGTGGGTGTGGAGGGGGTAAGTGGGTGTGTGTGGGTGTGGAGGAGGTAAGTGGGTGTGTGTGGGTGTGGAGGGGGTAAGTGGGTGTGTGTGGGTGTGGAGGAGGTAAGTGGGTGTGTGTGGGTGTGGAGGGGGTAAGTGGGTGTGTGTGGGTGTGGAGGGGGTAAGTGGGTGTGTGTGGGTGTGGAGGGGGTAAGTGGGTGTGTGTGGGTGTTAGCAGTAGGGGCCTAAATGGCAAATAGTCATACTTTCTTGATTTCTTATTTTCATCCTACATCCTACTACTGGACAGAGGGGGTTGTCATACATCCTACTACTGGACAGAGGGGGTTGTCATACATCCTACTACTGGACAGAGGGGGTTGTCATACATCCTACTACTGGACAGAGGGGGTTTTCATACATCCTACTACTGGACAGAGGGGGTTGTCATACATCCTACTACTGGACAGAGGGGGTTGTCATACATCCTACTACTGGACAGAGGGGGTTTTCATACATCCTACTACTGGACAGAGGGGGTTGTCATACATCCTACTACTGGACAGAGGGGGTTGTCATACATCCTACTACTGGACAGAGGGGGTTTTCATACATCCTACTACTGGACAGAGGGGGTTTTCATGTGCCTTTTTAGGTAAACAATGACAAAACAATAGCAACACAGTAATTGTATATGTTGAACATTCAGATTCTGTTCACATTCAAATGATATTGAGGGATTGAAAATAATCATGTTAATCTGAAATAAAGGCCACATCATTAGGCCAATTACTAATTATTTAGTATGTGCGTTGCCATAACAACTGATAACATTAGATCGTTGATTGTTGCAATGACCACACATAAAACTCTAAGAGATCCAATCATAGGCTTCTTCTGAAAGTTTGAATAAGTTATTGTACACATCCTGGAGGTCACAAATCTTTGGATGACAATATGAAAATAGTTGATAAAAAGTAGGCTTATATTTTCGGATCTTGAAAACTGATTAGATTAGATTTTCTGCAAGCAACACCCTTTCCGTATTCTATCGAATTCATCCGAGATAAAACACGAACTTGAACGCAACAGTTCAAAGGACACAATCTACTTATAGAAAACATAACGTCATTATTACGATCACAATGGTCCAACATCATGACTAGAAAGTTCTGTGTGGTTTAATAAAACATTATCAAATCGACTTTATTAGATTGGGCGCAATAAAAGTTGTTTTGACAGTATTTTCAGCCTACTAGTCGATGATCGATGCGATGTTCACTAAAGGGTTACTTTGTTACAGTAGCTGATTTTACATTTTTGTTTCGCGGTAGGCTACAACACAGATTGATACTCGTAACAATGTAGCAACTTTATACAAGTTGATCAATCTGAATAATCTAGTTGAATACCTGATGAAGCGCAGTCAGTCCGTCTATATTGGCATGGTTGATGTCAGCGCCCTGTCGTAGGAGTACTGCTACCTCCTCTCTGTCCCCGGCCGAACAGGCTGCCATAAACACAGCTCCCTGCGCGAACCGAACCCGGGCCCTCCGCGTCCCGGTTCCCGTCGACCCGTCCCGCGTCCCCGGTCCCGTCTGATCGGTTTCCGATCCTAGCCATCGCTGTAACTGATCCTGCCGTCGCTGCTTTGCAGCTTCGGATCGGGAACGGTCAGTCGCCGCCATCTTCCTCGGTCTCTCCCGGGTAGATTCAGTTCATGTTGCAGGGAGAGCCAAAGTAGAGCTGCATTAGGGATGTCCTCTCCCAGAGACTGCGCCCCCTGGCGGTAACAACTCATACGACAGTCGAACTTTGGAAGGACAGGACAGGGCATTCTCCCAAGAGTGTGTCGGGCCGGCCAATGGTGATCTGAGTAGGCTACTGTAAAAAAGCAGACATGATGGTGACGCATTGTAGAACTCCCACGCAGGCAAGAACCCCTGGATATAAGCTGTCCAGTGTGTGATGCAAATACTGTAAAGCTCCCACATTAGTCTAGGGCCCTAGGCCCTGCTGCACAGAACATGTACCGCATTTTGTCAACAGCTGGCCCTTCATGATCTCTAATTGGAAGTGGTTATATTGAGTGGCCATGGAAAGTTATGACATACAGTATATGATTCTCTGCAATATTGTAGAGACCTTAACCCAACATCCTAGCGACCTCTTGGGGTTATGGTTAAGGTGTTTGCTTGAGAGTCATTGTTGCAATGACCACTCGGGGAGGTAGTGACGAAAAATAACAATACAGGACTCTTTCAAGGCCCTGTAATTGGAATGAGTACACTTTAAATTCGGTCGCAGCTACCTCCCGAATTCACTAGATTGGTGTTAGAAGTGGGATCCATTGGAGAGGCGTGTACACGTGAGGGACTTGGTATAGAGAAGCATGGGTACACGCTCTCCAGAAGAAAGGGGGTAATGTGGCGACATTAACTGAAAACCCAGCGACCTCATCGAAAAATTCGAACTTCTTGGTGTAATGGCTAAGTTGTTGGCTTGACATCGCTGGCCCCAGGTTCGAGTCCCGAATAAATACATATCGAAGTCCGGCTAAACAGGGCGTCATGCACCTGTTATTTTAGAGGGGGCATGAAGTACAGTTGAAGTCGGAAGTTTACATACACTTAGGTTGAAGTCATTAAAACTCATTATTCAAACACTCCACAGATTTCATGTTAACAAACTATAGTTTTGGCAAGTCGGTTAGGACATCTACTTTGTGCATGACAGAAGTAATTCTTCCAACAATTGTTTACAGACAGATTATTTCAATTTCAGTGGGTCAGAAGTTTACATACACTAAGTTGACTGTGCCTTTAAACAGCTTTGAAAATTCCAGAAAATGATGTCATGGCTTTAGAAGCTTCTTATAGGCTAATTGACATAATTTGAGTCAATTGGAGGTGAACCTGTGGATGTATTTCAAGACCTACCTTCAAACTAAGTGCCTCTTTGCTCGACATCATGGGAAAATCTAATCAAAAGAAATCAGCCAAGATCTCAGAAAATAAATTGTAGACCTCCTCAAGTCTGGTTCATATTTGGGAGCAATTTCCAAATGCCTGAAGGTACCATGTTCATCTGTACAAACAATAGTACACAGGTATAAACACCATGGAACCACGCAGCTGTCATACCGCTCAGGAAGGAGACTCGTTCTGTCTCCTAGAGATGAACGTACTTTGGTGTGAAAAGTGCAAATCAATCCCTGAACAAACGCAAATGACCTTGTGAAGATGCTGGAGGAAATATTGAAGCAACATCTCAAGACATCAGTCAGGAAGTTAAAGCTTGGTCGCAAATGGGTCTTCCAAATGGACAATGACCCCAAGCATACTTCCAAAGTTGTAGCAAAATGGCTTAAGGACAACAAAGTCACGGTATTGGAGTGGCCATCACAAAGCCCTGACCTCAATCCTATAGAAAATGTGTGGGCAGAACTGAAAAAGCGTGTGCGAGCAAGGAGGCCTACAAACCTGACTCAGTTACACCAGTTCTGTCAGGAGGAATGGGCCAAAATTCACCCAACGTATTGTGGGAAGTTTGTGGAAGGCTACCCGAAACGTTTGACCCAAGTTAAACAATTTAAAGGCAATGCTACCAAATACTAATTGAGTGTATGTAAACTTCTGACCCACTGAGAATGTGATGAAAGAAATAAAAGCTGAAATAAATCATTCTCTCTACTATTATTCTGACATTTCACATTCTTAAAATAAAGTGGTGATCCTAACTGACCTAAGACAGGGAATTTTTACTAGGATTAAATGTCAGGAATTGTGAAAAACTGAGTTGAAATGTATTTGGCTATGGTGTATGTAATCTTCCGACTTCAACTGTATGTGAGGCTGGAGGGGGTGGGGGTCCGGAGAGGGCCCCCCCCCACCTGGAAGTTAAAGTTAGAGTCATTTATAAAACCCCTGAAACAGCTTTTTCCTGCATAATCATTATGCATAATTATATTCTACACATTCCAGAGGGTGTCATTGTGAATGTTGTCTATGAAACATATCAATATACTGCACTAACATGTCCAGGATATTACCTCCACGTTACAAGACAGTACATGGGATCATAACACACACTATCAATACAGGCACATATCATGGCATCATAATAAATACACACATATGCCTATTATGATATTATCATAAAGTGCCAGATTACATTTAAACCAAGTATTTACCTGCATATCTAATCATGCCTCTTGAGCTCTCTGTATCCTCCTGACTGACTGGTGGTTATTTTTTTAAAGAAACCAAATATCGTTGTTGTCTGATGAAAATCTAGTATCTACACTTTTGCCTTAACTACATCTTTGCCTGGACAATGTTATTTTTTTTTACATTTATTTATAGCAGTAACTTCCCTCAATGTACTTTGAACATTTCATGACTCTAGGACCAAGAAAATCCATTCAAAATAGCTTCTGTTGCAGTCTAAGGCACTGCATCGCAGTGCTTGAGGCATCACTACAGCCCTGGGTTCGATCCCAGGCTGTGTCACTGCCGGCCGTGACCAGTAGACCCATGAGGTGGCGCACAATTGGCCCAGTGTTGTCCGGGTTAGGGGAGGGTTTGTCCGGCCGAGATTTCCTTGTCCCATCACGCTCTAGCTGCTCCTTGTGGCGCCTGCAAGCTGACTCCCGGGTTAAGCCAGCAGTGTGTCAAGAAGTAGTGCAGCTTGGCAGGGTCGTGTTTCAGAAGGTTCACAACTCTCGACCTTCGCCTCTCCCGAGTCCGTACGGGAGTTGCTGTGGACAAGACTGTGACTACCAATGGGGGGAGATAAAAGGGGTTAAAGTACCAAAAAATAAAATGTGCTTCTGTAGTTTCATAATTGTATGTTAGTTAATGGGAAAATCAAATGTGCTTCTGTAGTCAGGCCCTGACTGAGGCCAGGTCTCTGGCTCCCCCTAGTGGGAGTTGGATGGCCACAGTCAGGACCTGACAATAGTTCTGGGTGTTTCTTTTCTGTTGGTCTGATCCCCAGTTAGAGGCAGCTGTCTTGAGTTGTCTCTAATTGGGGATTCTATTTAAGTTCAGTTGTTTCACCTGTGTTTGTGGGCTTGTGTTTCCTTTGGTTTGGTTGCACGCCAGTTCAAGAGCACGGTCTCGCCTTTGTTCGGTTTTTGGATTATATTACTGGAATAAAGGAATGTATTCACACTCCAGCTCAGCGCCTCGGGTTCTGCCTCATGGCGATCGTGACATGTAGTTTCATAATTGTATGTTAGTTAATGGGAAAATATGGTCATTTTTGTTTCTGTTTTGGAGATGAGGTTAGTTATAGTTATAAGGTTGGCAGATTGTGAAGTTAGTTAAAGCCAACTTCAGAAAATTGCTAGGTGGATAGTATTATAGAGAAACAACAAAAACATGCTAGTTTTATTTATTCATCAAGGAATCAATAGGCTACATAGCTTGATCACATTCAATTATAATCCTGCCCATCAAGGCACTCTACACTCTCTCCTCCTCCACTGACGATACTGCACTCTAGACCAGGCTGTCATTCCATGGAGGGCCTAATGTCCACGTGTTTTTGTTTTTTCCTTTCAATTAAGCCCTAGACAACCAGGTGAGGGGAGTTATTTACTAATTGGTGACCATAATTAATTACTCAAGTACAAAGGAGGAGCAAAACCCTGCAGACACTCTGCCATCCGTGGAATGAGTTTGACAGTGCTCTAGAGTAGACTATCTAGCGTTCTGCCTAGCATATCTGTGCACCTTGGAAGGAACCACTTACTATGGAGAATAGGGGGTTACTCTGTGCCTGCTCCGGTCAGTTTGCCCCGTCCACAAAATACCAGACAGACAAATAATGATGATAAAATGTGGGCTTAAAAATGAAATGCAATTCATTTAACATCTGAAAAATAAGAAGAAACAGGACAAATCTGTTCCCCCTACGGGCATGACACCTCTGCAGCTGAATTAAGAGGACCAATCTGTTCTCCCTACGGGCATGACACCTCTGCAGCTGAATTAACAGGACAAATTTGTTCCCCCTACGGGCATGACACCTCTGCAGTTGAATTAACAGGACAAATTTGTTCCCCCTACGGGCATGACACCTCTGCAGCTGAATTAAGAGGACCAATCTGTTCCCCCTACGGGCATGACATCTCTGCAGCTGAATTAACAGGCCAAATCTGTTCCCCCTACCCTACGGGCATGACACCTCTGCAGCTGAATTAACAGGACAAATCTGTTCCCCTTACGTGCATGAGACCTCTGCAGCTGAATTAACAATTTATTGAAATACAAAACACTTATTTAAGGCACTTGGACATTCCAAGATTAGTCAACATTGTAAACATTTATAGTTATTTTAAAACACAGCTCATAACTTACTTTATTTAATCTGCAGTTAAAGCATATGCAAGTGAACCATGCATCAGAATCACCTTTATTAAGCACATCAACACATACCTAGAATGTGCCTTGGTGAGAAGGTGTTAACAGCAATATACTAACAGAATACAGACAAGTCCACATAGATATATCATTCATCTGGCACTTTCTGTGATTTCAGATGGCAAACAACAGTAACAAGCAGTGTTGGAGATGAATAATATTACAGCTGTTTGAGATACAGTATACTGCAATGTGTGAGATAAGAAAATGAACATATTCATACTTGGCTAATAACAGACATGTTTCTACGTGTTCACTCATGCAGTCAGGTGCCGTAATAAGTGGTCATGTGAAATGTTTCAGAGTCATGCTGACTGTTATCAAGACAGTAATGTACATTGCAATACTGTAACAGCAAGGTAATGTTACTCATAAATATTGGCAAAACAAAACAAGTTGACCTTTACAAAGACAAAGACAGACACAGAAACATTACAGTTTGTTCAGAATGAACAGTACATTGGTTGGCATCAGGTCCCTCAGTCACATGACCAGTCAAAGTCGTGCAAAGCTCTTTTTCTCCTTCCCTTCTTCAACAGTCCACCAGAACACTCTAAAAACAGTCCACCAGAACACTCTAAAAACAGTCCACCAGAACACTCTAAAAACAGTCCACCAGAACACTCTAAAAACAGTCCACCAGAACACTCTAAAAACAGTCCACCAGAACACTCTAAAAACAGTCCACCAGAACACTAAAAACAGTCCACCAGAACACTAAAAACAGTCCACCAGAACACTCTAAAAACAGTCCACCAGAACACTCTAAAAACAGTCCACCAGAACTCTAAAAAAGTCCACCAGAACTCTAAAAAAGTCCACCAGAACACTCTAAAAACAGTCCACCAGAACACTCTAAAAACAGTCCACCAGAACACTAAAAACAGTCCACCAGAACACTAAAAACAGTCCACCAGAACACTAAAAACAGTCCACCAGAACACTAAAAACAGTCCACCAGAACACACAAGTATTATACAGTTGGTTGTAAATAAGTGGTGATAAAATCAAACAAAATGGAAGATCCCATTCCCCCAGTGATGAGCACTACCCTTATAGCCCTGTCACACTGTATGATGTCTTAACATTATATTATATATGTAACATATTAGAATTTAAAATACTCTTTGTTTTTCCTTTATATTATTTAGACAGGAAATAAAAACTTGAAAACAGTAGAAGTCAGTACTATAATCATAGAACCTATAAACACGTCCCCTAACGTTATGATTCTGTTTCTATGGTTCTGTCTCGGAAGTCCAATTTGGTCATCAGAGTAGGGTGTCATCATGACTTGACTTATTGGGCTCTATGTTCGGCTGCCGCTATTGTGGTGCAGGTGCCAAACGTACGTTAGTTTGCAATTTCAGCATGTAAAAACTGTCACTCTGGCGTTTTCCACCCCGTGCGCCAGGTTCAGTAATTTACCTGTCTAACATCAGCTAGCTGGTCCTGATGTGGGAGGGGTGACAATATTTAAGGTGTGTCCTTAAAAACATGTGCAGCAGGAGATTACGACCAACCAAAAGCAGGTCTTAGCGGTGACGTTACAGTATAGTCATGGAACAAGAGATGAGATGTGCTTTTTGTGCAGGTAACCCTTGTATTAATAAACATTGAAACACTAATGTTTTTGTTCCATTTGGTTTCATTTGATTAAAATCCAAGCCCTCCGTAGGCTACCCTTACCCTAGGCCTATAAGCTGTACCCAGCTAAGGCTGCCTTTTTTATCCAGTTTATTTTATGATATCATGCTTCTGACTCCAAGCTATTTAGAAATATTAGCCATCTGCTATTTCTGGAGAAGTGAGAATGCGATCTGTAGGATGGTTCCATGATGTTTCTAAAACATTCTAGTTGGGAGCAGTAGAACGGTGAGTGGACATTCTCTTTATATTGGATCTTTGCCCAGCTCCTGTAAAATGTTTGGATGTGCGTAAAAGCCTCCATTGTCTGCGTTGCCTTAATATTATAAGCCCACAGGGAGCCATTATGGTGACTGTGACTGTATGTAGACATAGCCTATTTAAAACAAGTAGTTTGGTTTTTTAAGCCTTATCAATAGTGAATTTAATATTGCTTATTGACAGTGTACTGAATGTGGGTTTGGCTCAGTGTACTGAATGTGGGTTTGGCTCAGTGTACTGAATGTGGGTTTGGCTCAGTGTACACGCTCCAATTTACCCTCTAGACACGCCCCAATTTACCCTCTGGACACGCCCTAATGTACCCTCTGGACACGCCCTAATTTACCCTCTGGACACGCCCTAATTTACCCTCTGGACACGCCCTAATTTACAGTCCACCCTAGTCCTTTTCTTTAGGTATACATTATAATATCAGAGTGAGGCTGCAGTAGAGTTGCGGATTTCACTGAGCCTCCTCATCATCAGCCCCATCCCCTCTACCTCCTCTGGCTCTATGGAGGAGGCCATAGTGGGCAGGGCTGGTCCAGGTCCTCCTTCCCCAGCTCTTGTGCACCTTTCTGGGCCTGGGATCCCTCCTGTGGTCCCCCTGGTGTAGAAGGAGCCCTGGAGGTCCAGGTTGACACAGAAGGAGCCCGGCAGCAGCTGCCTCTGGTACTGGTCAAGACGACTGATAACATCCAGGACGGAGGAGCTGCCTCCACTAACCCAGCTAGGGAGCAGGCTGGCAGGGATGAGCTGGGCAGGCAGGGACTGGCAGTGACGCAGCTCCAACTGGTAGTAACAACTAAAGACAGAGACTCATTAGATCATGAGACATAAGGACTTTGTGGGAGAACCAGTAGAGAGAGACATTCATCTCAAACTATGCTGAAGTAAGAGTTTTTTCTGTTGTTTGATACAAACTGATCATAAAAATGTGTATAAACAGTAAGTGAGAATGTCTGTCTGTGTGTCTGCTTCTGTCTGTCTGTCTGTATGTGCATCTGTCTGTTTTTGTCTGTTTCTGTCTATCTCATTACTTACTTTGCAGAGACATGGTTGGAGACAGTCTTGGTGGCCCGGCTCACAGCACACTGCAGCATCTTAACGATCTGTTCCCTGATCCATCCCATATCCTCCTGAATATCAGGCAGCCATTCTAACAGTCTGGGAGAAGAGACTGGGCATTAGTCATATATAATATATAATAATACAGTCATTCTAACAGTCTGGGAGAAGAGACTGGGCATTAGTAATATATAATATATAATAATACAGTCACTCTAACAGTCTAGAAGAGACTGGGCATTAGTAATATATAATATATAATAATACAGTCACTAACAGTCTAGAAGAGACTGGGCATTAGTAATATATAATATATAATAATACAGTCATTCTAACAGTCTAGAAGAGACTGGGCATTAGTAATATATAATAATACAGTCATTCTAACAGTCTAGAAGAGACTGGGCATTAGTCATATATAATATATAATAATACAGCCATTCTTACAGTCTAGAAGAGACTGGGCATTAGTCATATATAATATATAATAATACAGTCACTCTAACAGTCTAGAAGAGACTGGGCATTAGTAATATATAATAATACAGTCATTCTAACAGTCTAGAAGAGACTGGGCATTAGTCATACATAATATATAATAATACAGTCATTCTAACAGTCTAGAAGAGACTGGGCATTAGTCATATATAATATATAATAATACAGTCATTCTAACAGTCTAGAAGAGACAGGGCATTAGTCATATATAATATATAATAATACAGCCATTCTTACAGTCTAGAAGAGACTGGGCATTAGTCATATATAATATATAATAATACAGTCACTCTAACAGTCTAGAAGAGACTGGGCATTAGTCATATATAATATATAATAATACAGTCACTCTAACAGTCTAGAAGAGACAGGGCATTAGTAATATATAATATATAATAATACAGTCACTAACAGTCTAGAAGAGACAGGGCATTAGTCATATATAATATATAATAATACAGTCATTCTAACAGTCTAGAAGAGACAGGGCATTAGTCATATATAATATATAATAATACAGTCACTCTAACAGTCTAGAAGAGACAGGGCATTAGTCATATATAATATATAATAATACAGTCACTCTAACAGTCTAGAAGAGACAGGGCATTAGTCATATATAATATATAATAATACAGTCATTCTAACAGTCTAGAAGAGACAGGGCATTAGTTATATATAATATATAATAATACAGTCACTCTAACAGTCTAGAAGAGACAGGGCATTAGTCATATATAATATATACTAATACAGTCATTCTAACAGTCTAGAAGAGACAGGGCATTAGTCATATATAATATATAATAATACAGTCATTCTAACAGTCTAGAAGAGACTGGGCATTAGTCATATATAATATATAATAATACAGCCATTCTAACAGTCTAGAAGAGACTGGGCATTAGTAATATATAATATATAATAATACAGTCACTCTAACAGTCTAGAAGAGACAGGGCATTAGTAATATATAATATATAATAATACAGTCACTAACAGTCTAGAAGAGACAGGGCATTAGTCATATATAATATATAATAATACAGTCATTCTAACAGTCTAGAAGAGACAGGGCATTAGTCATATATAATATATAATAATACAGTCACTCTAACAGTCTAGAAGAGACAGGGCATTAGTCATATATAATATATAATAATACAGTCACTCTAACAGTCTAGAAGAGACAGGGCATTAGTCATATATAATATATAATAATACAGTCATTCTAACAGTCTAGAAGAGACAGGGCATTAGTCATATATAATAATACAGTCACTCTAACAGTCTAGAAGAGACAGGGCATTAGTCATATATAATATATACTAATACAGTCATTCTAACAGTCTAGAAGAGACAGGGCATTAGTCATATATAATATATAATAATACAGTCATTCTAACAGTCTAGAAGAGACTGGGCATTAGTCATATATAATATATAATAATACAGCCATTCTAACAGTCTAGAAGAGACTGGGCATTAGTAATATATAATAATACAGTCACTCTAACAGTCTAGAAGAGACAGGGCATTAGTCATATATAATCTATAATATATAATAATACAGCCATTCTTACAGTCTAGAAGAGACTGGGCATTAGTCATATATAATCTATAATATATAATAATACAGCCATTCTTACAGTCTAGAAGAGACTGGGCATCAGTAATATATAATATATAATAATACAGTCACTCTAACAGTCTAGAAGAGACTGGGCATTAGTCATATATAATATATAATAATACAGCCATTCTTACAGTCTAGAAGAGACTGGGCATTAGTCATATATAATAATACAGTCATTCTAACAGTCTAGAAGAGACTGGGCATTAGTAATATATAATATATAATAATACAGTCACTCTAACAGTCTAGAAGAGACAGGGCATTAGTCATATATAATATATAATAATACAGCCATTCTTACAGTCTAGACGAGACTGGGCATTAGTCATATATAATATATAATAATACAGCCATTCTTACAGTCTAGAAGAGACTGGGCATTAGTCATATATAATATATAATAATACAGTCATTCTAACAGTCTAGAAGAGACAGGGCATTAGTCATATATAATCTATAATATATAATAATACAGTCATTCTAACAGTCTAGAAGAGACTGGGCATTAGTAATATATAATCTATAATATATAATACACAGTCATTCTTACAGTCTAGAAGAGACTGGGCATTAGTAATATATAATCTATAATATATAATAATACAGTCATTCTTACAGTCTAGAAGAGACAGGGCATTAGTCATATATAATATATAATAATACAGTCATTCTAACAGTCTAGAAGAGACAGGGCATTAGTCATATATAATATATAATAATACAGTCATTCTAACAGTGTTTCTTATATGACCAGTTCAGGTAGACTCTCCTTCTTTCTATTATTTGGTGCCAAATGAACCAGAGCCAGATATTCACTATGACAGACCACCAGACCACACCCTCTGTATCTTTCTGCATTGATGGTAAAGGTGAAAGTCCAGTAGTTTCTAAACTGAGATAGATAAAGTGATACAAGGATGAGCTATAGGTACAGAAATATAACAGGAGTGTAGCCAACCCAGCACCGGAGTTAGCAGTTCCCTGTGGCTACAGAGCCACTGACTATGTCCCTGACCTTATTTCAGTCCTCTTAAGTGTTTGTGGTGCTGCGTGCATAACACCATCAACACAGTTAGATCTCAGTGACGTTAGTACACTTACCTAACAGTCATAGACAGACTACAGAGGGTGTAGGGTCTAGTCTTACCTAACAGTCATAGACAGAAAACAGAGGGTGTAGGGTCTAGTCTTACCTAACAGTCATAGACAGACTACAGAGGGTGTAGGGTCTAGTCTTACCTAACAGTCATAGACAGAAAACAGAGGGTGTAGGGTCTAGTCTTACCTAACAGTCATAGACAGAAAACAGAGGGTGTAGGGTCTAGTCTTACCTAACAGTCATAGACAGAAAACAGAGGGTGTAGGGTCTAGTCTTACCTAACAGTCATAGACAGACTACAGAGGGTGTAGGGTCTAGTCTTACCTAACAGTCATAGACAGAAAACAGAGGGTGTAGGGTCTAGTCTTACCTAACAGTCATAGACAGAAAACAGAGGGTGTAGGGTCTAGTCTTACCTTAAAGTCATAGACAGACTACAGAGGGTGTAGGGTCTAGTCTTACCTAACAGTCATAGACAGACTACAGAGGGTGTAGGGTCTAGTCTTACCTAACAGTCATAGACAGAAAACAGAGGGTGTAGGGTCTAGTCTTACCTAACAGTCATGGACAGACTACAGAGGGTGTAGGGTCTAGTCTTACCTAACAGTCATAGACAGAAAACAGAGGGTGTAGGGTCTAGTCTTACCTAACAGTCATAGACAGACTACAGAGGGTGTAGGGTCTAGTCTTACCTAACAGTCATAGACAGAGCAGACTCCAGGGGGAGGGTGTAGGGAAGCATCATAGCCGTCGCCATCCTGACTGGCAGCAGGTTGCTTAGCGACTGGCCCAGACTGTATCTCTCCTTGCAGGCTTCCACCAGAGCTACAGGGAAAGACAGAGAGAAGAGAGAACACTTAGAACACTTTAGAACCAGAGCTACAGAGGGAGACAGAGAGAACAACTCACTCACTGAAAACATTACCAGCTACAGAGGGAGACAGAGAGAACAACTCACTCACTGAAAACATTACCAGCTACAGAGGGAGACAGAGATGAGAGAGAACAACTCACTAACAAACACTCAGTACAGTCATAGTAGGAAACAATACACCACAAGAGCTACAGAGGGAGGCAGAGATGTGATATAACACTCAGTTCATTCCCTAAATACATAGCACTACATAGCACATAGTATTACATAGCACTACATAGCACATAGTATTACATAGCACTACATAGCACATAGCACATAGTATTACATAGCACTACATAGCACATAGTATTACATAGCACTACATTACACATAGTATTACATAGCACTACATAGCACATAGTATTACATAGCACTACATAGCACATAGTATTACATAGCACTACATAGCACATAGTATTACATAGCACTACATAGCACATAGTATTACATAGCACTACATAGCACATAGTATTAACAATTATGCATCCATCCGTGAGTAACTCTGTTCCGTCAGCACTCATCCACTCAGGACCTACTTATTCATACAGGTCTGTATATACATACCCATGTACAGTTGTTATATTATATCACATGCAATATTGTAAGTAATTATTGGACCTAGGCATTCACTCAGGAATGCATATTAGTATCCTGCCAGTTGCACCTTTTCTCATTGCTTTTAGTATATCAAATGTGCAATACGTGCAGTTGTCTGTAATTAAACCCTGCGCACTAAGGACTGTATTTTAAGGGAATTACTATTATTACCCCAATGATATCATACACACATTTAGCTATTTAAGTATCTCTTCCTGTCATTTACCTGTACAGTTTGTGTAAACATGCAAGTATTCACTTATCTGTAAATATAACTGTATACCTAACTGTACAGCTAATTTAACCATGCAAAATTTTCACTTACCTGTTCATTTACCCAGTCTGTCTATTAAGTAAACTATTATTACCCTCGCTCATATCATACGCATTAGCTACTGAAGTATTTCTCTGCCATCAACCTGTATAGTATAGTTAACCATCCAACATCCACCAATGTATAGTGTACATATTCAGCCAACCACTCATACTATGCAATGTCCTTTTATAGCTTTTTTTTGCACTCCAGATATCCTGTATTTCTATACTTTTTCATACTGCCGCTCTATGTATCATGTACCGTGTATCTGTCTTTTGTGTACTTTCGTTGTGGCATTTTGCACCTGCCCTGTGTTTTTGTTGTAGCTGCTTGATAATGAAATTTCCCCCCCGGGGGATCAATAAAGTACCTATCTATCTATCTATCTATCTATCTATCTATCTATCTATCTATCTATCTATCTATCTATCTATCTATTACATAGCACTACATTACACATAGTATTACATAGCACTACATAGCACATAGTATTACATAGCACATAGTATGACATAGCACTACATAGCACATAGTATTACATAGCACTACATAGCACATAGTATTACATAGCACTACATAGCACTACATAGCACATAGTATGACATAGCACTACATAGCACATAGTATTACATAGCACATAGTATTACATAGCACTACATAGCATTACATAGCACACAGCACTACATAGCACATAACACTGCATAGTACTACATAGTACTACATAGCACTACATAGTACTACATATAACTACATAGCACATAGCACTGCATATCACTACATAACACATAGCACTACATAGAACACAGCACTGCATAGCAGTGGATCCCCTAGCCTAAAGCTACAACTTTAGTTGATCATGTATGTTATTCATGTAAGGCAAAAACAAATCACAAATATTTAGCTGTGTTTGTCATAATTTTTATCCTTGTTGTTTTACTCTCTTTATAGCTGTTCACTGTCCTTGTTGTTTTCCTCTCTTTATAGCTGTACACTGTCCTTGTTGTTTTCCTCTCTTTATAGCTGTACACTGTCCTTGTTGTTTTCCTCTCTTTATAGCTGTACACTGTCCTTGTTGTTATCCTCTCTTTATAGCTGTTCACTGTCCTTGTTGTTATCCTCTCTTTATAGCTGTTCACTGTCCTTGTTGTTATCCTCTCTTTATAGCTGTTCACTGTCCTTGTTGTTTTCCTCTCTTTATAGCTGTACACTGTCCTTGTTGTTATCCTCTCTTTATAGCTGTTCACTGTCCTTGTTGTTTTCCTCTCTTTATAGCTGTTCACTGTCCTTGTTGTTTTCCTCTCTTTATAGCTGTACACTGTCCTTGTTGTTATCCTCTCTTTATAGCTGTACACTGTCCTTGTTGTTTTCCTCTCTTTATAGCTGTTCACTGTCCTTGTTGTTTTCCTCTCTTTATAGCTGTACACTGTCCTTGTTGTTATCCTCTCTTTATAGCTGTACACTGTCCTTGTTGTTATCCTCTCTTTATAGCTGTTCACTGTCCTTGTTGTTTTCCTCTCTTTATAGCTGTTCACTGTCCTTGTTGTTATCCTCTCTTTATAGCTGTTCACTGTCCTTGTTGTTTTCCTCTCTTTATAGCTGTTCACTGTCCTTGTTGTTATCCTCTCTTTATAGCTGTTCACTGTCCTTGTTGTTTTCCTCTCTTTATAGCTGTTCACTGTCCTTGTTGTTTTCCTCTCTTTATAGCTGTACACTGTCCTTGTTGTTTTCCTCTCTTTATAGCTGTACACTGTCCTTGTTGTTATCCTCTCTTTATAGCTGTACACTGTCCTTGTTGTTATCCTCTCTTTATAGCTGTTCACTGTCCTTGTTGTTATCCTCTCTTTATAGCTGTTCACTGTCCTTGTTGTTTTCCTCTCTTTATAGCTGTTCACTGTCCTTGTTGTTATCCTCTCTTTATAGCTGTACACTGTCCTTGTTGTTTTCCTCTCTTTATAGCTGTTCACTGTCCTTGTTGTTATCCTCTCTTTATAGCTGTTCACTGTCCTTGTTGTTTTCCTCTCTTTATAGCTGTTCACTGTCCTTGTTGTTATCCTCTCTTTATAGCTGTTCACTGTCCTTGTTGTTTTCCTCTCTTTATAGCTGTTCACTGTCCTTGTTGTTTTCCTCTCTTTATAGCTGTACACTGTCCTTGTTGTTATCCTCTCTTTATAGCTGTACACTGTCCTTGTTGTTTTCCTCTCTTTATAGCTGTTCACTGTCCTTGTTGTTTATAAAGGCTCTTAAATACAAGGTATAATTAATATTGATTATTATTTTGGTGTAGTCTATCCTACCTTTGTGTAGTCTGGGTGGCAGGTGCTCAAAGATGTGATCCTCATTGTTGGATTTGGACTCGGAGGGGGCTACCACTGACCCTTTCTCACTGGGTCTGATCTCGTTCTCTACATGATGCTCTTCGTGTTCTTCCTCATCATCATCCTCCATGATGTCATCTTCCTCTTCCTCACCATCGGCTATTAGAGGTCTGTGGGGTCCTTGGTGATTCAACAGTCCTGAAACAAAACAAAACAGTCAAACAAACACACACATGACCAAGACAGCCAAACCATACACAGTCTATTTGGTTGGACATTTGTCTGTAATTTCTAATACCTTTCTGACAATTCATTTCCACTTAGCCTGATCTAGTATAGAGTCATATAATAATATAACTATTCTATACCAAGCCTGATCTAGTATAGAGTCATATAATAATATAACTATTCTATACCAAGCCTGATCTAGTATAGAGTCATATAATAATATAACTATTCTATACCAAGCCTGATCTAGTATAGAGTCATATAATAATAGAACTATTCTATACCAAGCCTGATCTAGTATAGAGTCATATAATAATAGAACTATTCTATACCAAGCCTGATCTAGTATAGAGTCATATAATAATAGAACTATTCTATACCAAGCCTGATCTAGTATAGAGTCATATAATAATAGAACTATTCTATACCAAGCCTGATCTAGTATAGAGTCATATAATAATAGAACTATTCTATACCAAGCCTGATCTAGTATAGAGTCATATAATAATAGAACTATTCTATACCAAGCCTGATCTAGTATAGAGTCATATAATAATATAACTATTCTATACCAAGCCTGATCTAGTATAGAGTCATATAATAATATAACTATTCTATACCAAGCCTGATCTAGTATAGAGTCATATAATAATATAACTATTCTATACCAAGCCTGATCTAGTATAGATCAGGCTTGGTATGCCATCTTACCGTTCTTCTTCAGAAAGTGAAGAGCATCTTTGTACCCCTGTTTACACATGGCCTTCATAACCTGAAACAAACACAGACAGACAGACACATTAGATATTTTCCCTCAGGCAGACAGACACATTCAGAGTCCATGTCTATCTGTCTGCCTGGTGGCTCAGATGGTAAGACTGTGTCAAACATGTCAAAGGTCATTGGTTCAACTAGATGGAGGTGTGTGTGGGTTGGGGGGGAACAGAGCTCTGGACACTCTGTAGAGGTTGGTGAGTGTAAACTGGATGGAGGTGTGTGTGGGTTGGGGGGGAACAGAGCTCTGGACACTCTGTAGAGGTTGGTGAGTGTAATCTGGATGGAGGTGTGTGTGTACCTGTGGGTCGGGGGGGAACAGAGCTCTGGACACTCTGTAGAGGTTGGTGAGTGTAAACTGGATGGAGGTGTGTGTGTACCTGTGGGTTGGGGGGGAACAGAGCTCTGGACACTCTGTAGAGGTTAGTGAGTGTAAACTGGATGGAGGTGTGTGTGTACCTGTGGGTCGGGGGGGAACAGAGCTCTGGACACTCTGTAGAGGTTGGTGAGTGTAAACTGGATGGAGGTGTGTGTGTACCTGTGGGTTGGGGGGGAACAGAGCTCTGGACACTCTGTAGAGGTTGGTGAGTGTAAACTGGATGGAGGTGTGTGTGTACCTGTGGGTCGGGGGGGAACAGAGCTCTGGACACTCTGTAGAGGTTAGTGAGTGTAAACTAGATGGAGGTGTGTGTGTACCTGTGGGTCGGGGGGGAACAGAGCTCTGGACACTCTGTAGAGGTTGGTGAGTGTAAACTGGATGGAGGTGTGTGTGTACCTGTGGGTCGGGGGGGAACAGAGCTCTGGACACTCTGTAGAGGTTAGTGAGTGTAAACTAGATGGAGGTGTGTGTGTACCTGTGGGTCGGGGGGGAACAGAGCTCTGGACACTCTGTAGAGGTTGGTGAGTGTAAACTGGATGGAGGTGTGTGTGTACCTGTGGGTTGGGGGGGAACAGAGCTCTGGACACTCTGTAGAGGTTGGTGAGTGTAAACTGGATGGAGGTGTGTGTGTACCTGTGGGTTGGGGGGGAACAGAGCTCTGGACACTCTGTAGAGGTTGGTGAGTGTAAACTGGATGGAGGTGTGTGTGTACCTGTGGGTTGGGGGGGAACAGAGCTCTGGACACTCTGTAGAGGTTGGTGAGTGTAAACTAGATGGAGGTGTGTGTGTACCTGTGGGTCGGGGGGGAACAGAGCTCTGGACACTCTGTAGAGGTTGGTGAGTGTAAACTGGATGGAGGTGTGTGTGTACCTGTGGGTTGGGGGGGAACAGAGCTCTGGACACTATGTAGAGGTTGGTGAGTGTAAACTAGATGGAGGTGTGTGTGGGTTGGGGGGGAACAGAGCTCTGGACACTCTGTAGAGGTTGGTGAGTGTAATCTGGATGGAGGTGTGTGTGTACCTGTGGGTTGGGGGGGAACAGAGCTCTGGACACTCTGTAGAGGTTGGTGAGTGTAAACTGGATGGAGGTGTGTGTGTACCTGTGGGTTGGGGGGGAACAGAGCTCTGGACACTCTGTAGAGGTTGGTGAGTGTAAACTAGATGGAGGTGTGTGTGTACCTGTGGGTCGGGGGGGAACAGAGCTCTGGACACTCTGTAGAGGTTGGTGAGTGTAAACTGGATGGAGGTGTGTGTGTACCTGTGGGTTGGGGGGGAACAGAGCTCTGGACACTCTGTAGAGGTTGGTGAGTGTAAACTGGATGGAGGTGTGTGTGTACCTGTGGGTTGGGGGGGAACAGAGCTCTGGACACTCTGTAGAGGTTGGTGAGTGTAATCTGGATGGAGGTGTGTGTGTACCTGTGGGTTGGGGGGGAACAGAGCTCTGGACACTCTGTAGAGGTTGGTGAGTGTAAACTGGATGGAGGTGTGTGTGTACCTGTGGGTTGGGGGGGAACAGAGCTCTGGACACTCTGTAGAGGTTGGTGAGTGTAAACTGGATGGAGGTGTTAGTGAAACGTAGTTCATGCATGTTGGTGGATCTATCTCTAGGACAGATGTCACTCTCTCCAGAGAATGGAGACACAGTGATGGTGTTCTTCAGCTCATACTGGGGCAGATTATCACTGATACCACCGTCCACATAACGCTGGGGGGAGAAGGTAGGGGTGGAGAGAGAGGGAGGGGGGAGGGAGAGAGAGAGTTAGACACAGAGCAACCATTTGGAGTCAGTTGAAATGTTGCTACATAGAGAGACAATATATTATAAGCTTTAAAATAACACAATATAAAGACTTACACAAGTTATCTTGGCATGCTTTAAGTAAATACCCTGAATGGTAAATGTGTGAAAACTGGCGGGGGGGCTTGGGATGTGTTTAATGTCAATTGATCGTTTTATAGTGACGTCAGGTCCAGTGTCCAGACATTCAGAGGACAGGAAAGGACAACCTTGAGAGAGATGGCTTGGCGTGTCTCAATAATAGATCCTAGAAAAGCCCTGTACCAAACTGAGAGATGGTCCAATCCTAGAAAAGCCCTGTACCAAACTGAGAGATGGTCCAATCCTAGAAAAGCCCTGTACCAAACTGAGAGATGGTCCAATCCTAGAAAAGCCAATTCTGAACTAATGTGAACTCTAATACATATGGGAACTTAACTTGTTATAAAAACATGTTATATGCTACTTTCTATGACAACATGTTTTGCACTGATTATAAAAGTATAAAGTTGTCGGCTGAATGACTAAAAGGTCATGTAAAATGTAGGTGACTTTCTCACTTATCATTGTTAGAAAGTTTGGGGCAAAACAAATGAAGTGTGTGTCCCACAATGATCAACCCAGGGAGAAGATAGAAGGTGGAAGAGAGGGATCCACCCAGGGAGAAGATAGAAGGTGGAAGAGAGGGATCCACCCAGGGAGAAGATAGAAGGTGGAAGAGAGGGATCCACCCAGGGAGAAGATAGAAGGTGGAAGAGAGGGATCCACCCAGGGAGAAGATAGAAGGTGGAAGAGAGGGATCCACCCAGGGAGAAGATAGAAGGTGGAAGAGAGGGATCCACCCAGGGAGAGAGGGAGGATAGAAGGTTGAAAGAGAGGGATCCACCCAGGGAGAGAGGGAGGATAGAAGGTTGAAAGAGAGGGATCCACCCAGGGAGAGAGGGAGGATAGAAGGTTGAAAGAGAGGGATCCACCCAGGGAGAGAGGGAGGATAGAAGGTTGAAAGAGAGGGATCCACCCAGGGAGAGAGGGAGGATAGAAGGTTGAAAGAGAGGGATCCACCCAGGGAGAGAGGGAGGATAGAAGGTGTAAGAGAGGGATCCACCCAGGGAGAGAGGGAGGATAGAAGGTTGAAAGAGAGGGATCCACCCAGGGAGAGAGGGAGGATAGAAGGTTGAAAGAGAGGGATCCACCCAGGGAGAGAGGGAGGATAGAAGGTGGAAGAGAGGGATCCACCCAGGGAGAGAGGGAGGATAGAAGGTGAAAGAGAGGGATCCACCCAGGGAGAGAGGGAGGATAGAAGGTTGAAAGAGAGGGATCCACCCAGGGAGAGAGGGAGGATAGAAGGTGTAAGAGAGGGATCCACCCAGGGAGAGAGGGAGGATAGAAGGTTGAAAGAGAGGGATCCACCCAGGGAGAGAGGGAGGATAGAAGGTGGAAGAGAGGGATCCACCCAGGGAGAGAGGGAGGATAGAAGGTGAAAGAGAGGGATCCACCCAGGGAGAGAGGGAGGATAGAAGGTGAAAGAGAGGGATCCACCCAGGGAGAGAGGGAGGATAGAAAAGGAGAACACTGAGTGTCCCTGAGCCAAGAACAACGACAACAACAGCAATACAAGGAAACCATAGTCAGGGAACAGGATAAAAGGTCAATAGGCTGGGCGGACCAATCAGAGTTGAGGAGAGGGGAGCACTAGACCAATAAGATTCGAGGTGAGGAGAGAGCCAACAATGACTTCTGAAAACAATCACATCTGTTCTGATATTGTTGCTACTGACAACAGCTGTGCTTTCTCAAAGCTTATTTTTGCACCATACATGTGGTTTGTTTGGCAACAGAAAAGTGTCTGCACAGATGTAGGATCTTAATTTGAGCAAAGTAAAATAATCCTGCAGGAAATGTGAGTTATTATGTGGATTATAATGAATGGACATTTCTTGTAGGGGTTGATACATTCTTCGTTAGGGAAAATCAAGTCTGACATTTCAAAGTGGAAATTACAAACTTTAAAAGCCTTTTTAAACCTTGAATACTCTACAAGTTAGCAAATTCTCAGCAGCAAAAGAGTTATGAAATTAAGACCCATCTGTTTGTTTAGAAATTGTGGTAAGTATATCCTCTTTGAATATAGGCTAACCACACATGCTGAATGATAAGAAGCTAGTTGTACTCACCACACCCTGCAGTGTAGGGGGGATTAGTCCACAGTACACTGGGATGTAGGCACTGCAGACACAGGCCTGGATCAGAACACACAACACATTATTATGAGTCCACAGTACACAGACACACCTGGATCAGAACACACAACACATTATTATGAGTCCACAGTACACAGACACACCTGGATCAGAACAGACAACACATTATTATGAGTCCACAGTACACAGACACACCTGGATCAGAACAGACAACACATTATTATGAGTCCACAGTACACAGACACACCTGGATCAGAACAGACAACACATTATTATGAGTCCACAGTATACACACACACCTGGATCAGAACAGACAACACATTATTATGAGTCCACAGTATACAGACACCTGGATCAGAACACGCAACACATTATTATGAGTCCACAGTATACAGACACACCTGGATCAGAACAGACAACACATTATTATGAGTCCACAGTATACACACACACCTGGATAAGAACAGACAACACATTATTATGAGTCCACAGTACACAGAAACACCTGGATCAGAACAGACAACACATTATTATGAGTCCACAGTACACAGACACACCTGGAAATGAACAGACAATACATTATTATGAGTCCACAGTACACAGACACACCTGGATCAGAACAGACAACACACATTATTATCGTTAGAGAACATCGCAACAACACAAATGAGTATGTGTGTGTTTGTTTGTTTGTTTGTTTGTTTGTTTGTTTGTTTGTTTGTGTGTGTGTGTGTGTGTGTGTTTGTGTGTGTATACAACCGAGTAATACACTCTCATTCTGACAAGAACTCAACAGGTCTGGATCTAAGTACTGTTTGTGCCTCGGACTCTCACTTTTTATGTCAGTTTATATTTCTGAGTCTTAGTACAGTTATCTATCAGACAGTCAGAATGAGTGTTTGTTCAGGTCAATGTCTGAGTTTATGGTATGTGCACACTGGTATGTAACTAATAGCTATGTGTCTCAGTTTTCATAGCCTAGCAGTTTCAGTTCATAGAATAGCCTACTTTGGCAGCAAGTCACTATTTGAGACACTCACCTGCCCTAGTCAATGAGTCAGCAGGAGTCAATGTCTGAGTTTATGGTTATGAGATGAGATCATTGATGTGTGCCTATGTATGTACAGATTGTGTCTCAGTATTCATTTGTTACAGGTTCTATATAATTATATACTCATTGGTATTTTGAAACATTGTGTTTTTGTGTGCAGTAATAACTAAGGACCAAGGCTATATCATGTGGGTGGGCCCCTCATTTATTTATCTATGTGAGATACTTTGTCACAGGGTTGGGGTCAATTCCGTTTACATTTCAATTCCAGTCAATTCAGGAAGTGCATTAAAATTCCAATTTTTCAGAATTGTAATTTGGTTTACTTTCTGAATTGACTGGAATTTAAATGGAATTGACCTCAACCCTGCTTTGTCAGCAAGTCAGTGTTTGAGGTAGGAGACCCTCACCTGCACCAGCTCCTCCTTGCTGTTAAAGTGGGACACCAAGACGTTCTCTCCGTCAGTCACCCTGGTCAGTGATATGCCCAGCCTCCCTGTGGCACGGTGGTGGGCATCGGGTGGCAGGGTTTTATACAGCATGTTACGCATGATCTTCACCAGGTTGAAGGATGGATGCATAGGCCCTAGGAAACGCTTCCGGGCATCCTTGGCCACATCAATGATGTTGGCACCTGCCTCACCTGATGGGGAAACAAGAAGGGACAGAATAATGTCAATGGCAGATATGGTCTATCCTTATAATGTGGTAACGTTATAACGGGCATTGCTATTGCTGTGGCAATTGGAAAAATACATCATGTGTACTCATTTCACAAGGTTAATGTCAAGGAAAACAGGATGGGTAAGAGTAGACAATCAACATCAAGGCAGTGCACAGGCACGGCAAGGGACACAGCAAAGCCAGACAAGAAACTGACACACACACACACACAGCGTCGAATTACTATGCAATAACTGGAGGAAAGTTCAGCACCTAAACACGCTCCGCTGACCAGCGCGGAGGCGGTGAGCGCCCCAGCCGATGCCCCGTAGATGTGCCGGGCATTATTCACTAGAAACGGACACTGTTCCTGTAGACAGCTCGCTACACCGATATGATAGATCCCTAAGAAACCGCAACCTGCAAAGGAAATGTTCCATGTCGAATCTAGAGGAAACATAACTACTGAGGGGAATAATTCCTCTCAAACTCAAGACAGAAAGCTCTGTAACAGTTCACAGCTGTCGAGTTGTTTATCTGCCTAACTAGCTAAAGTACTGGTAATACCACGGTCTTAGGCGTCCAGAATGTGTGAAAATGTACTATTGTTAGCGGTCGTTCCCTTGCCGTCCATTTGCTTGCAAAGCGATCTATATTCACATTGTTAACACCAACTGGCAAGTTCAACACTTGTCTGGCTGTCAACAAGTTGATTGTCTTCTACTTCTCGAGGACATCTTCACCATTTCATATTCTTTAAAAAGTGTTTCTTTGTTTCTTCCATTTGTAAGACAGTTGCTTGTTGAAAACAGTAACTTATTTGTTCAAAACAATAACTTTATCCAGACGGAAGTGTCCCCCATCTGTCCCGACCCTGACTGTCGCTTTCCTTCCTCTGCAGCATTTGTACACGCACGAGGGAGGCGGGTGCATTCCCGTGGGTTTGACGTTTAATCCCAATGTCCAATCAGAATCGTTATCCCTGAAACAGCCATCCTATCAGCGTTGGAGTTCTCTGTGACCTCCTCTTCACCCTCTGTCAGCTGTCACGCGAAATGTTTTGGTTTTCTGAGAAGGGCTCGCGGGGTGTCCACTTTGGTAACGCGTATCTGTCACATTTTGATATTTTGTTTATTTCAACAGTGAAATCCCATTGAGATCAAGGCCTATTTTACAAGGGAGCACATTTTGCTCTCTATTATCTTGCTCTTGGTTGTAATTGTTCAACAGATGACATATTAATTGTATTCTAACTTAGACAATATTAAATTACTCTCAAGTTATACTCACTTTATACACAGGAATCGAATAGCTCTGTAATAAACTGTCTGTAAATGGCAAAACAAAGTCAACAACGACCTCTAGGGAAAACAGATACATTCCTCATCAGAAGGAATGTGTTTACATAGTTTAAAGACACAATTGGCAATAATATTGTTGTTTTTAGCCATTGGCCCACATAAAAACTAGTCAGATTTTTTGATTGATGGGACTGTGTGTTTATCAAGCAAATAATCCAGTCATTTTGGGTTTGCTTTTGTTTACATTTGTTTAAATGATCTAGGATCTTCCAGGCAACAATTATTGTGATCACCAAGTTGCAGAATAACTTTACTGCAATGCATAACTTGTAGTGTATTTGAGGTTTAAAAAGTCTTCTCAAGTTTGTAATTTCCACTTTGAAATTTCAGACTTGATTTTTACTTACAAAAAATGTATCATCAACCCCTACAAAAATGTCCAGATAATAATCAACATAATAATTCAGACTTCCTGTTCCTGCAGGATTATTTTCCTGCTGTAGCAAACTGGCTCAAATGAAGATCCTACACCTGTATGGCTGCTATGAAATATACTGTACGTTTGCCAATACAATTTTCACTACAGTATATATACATCGTTTTTGCATATTTGGAGTGTTATTAATAGCATGGAAAGAACAGATCATATGCAAGATATGTATATTTTATGAAACAATAGTGCACTGAAAACCTGTAAAAACCTTGGCAACTTTGCCACATTGCCAAGTAACGTTTTTTGCAATTCTCTAATGGATTATTTTAGGACATTAGGTTTAAAAACTCTTCACGGAAACATTCCTGCCAAGAATAACAACATCACATTTCATGGATTTGTTCCTAGATTGTTTTTAGCACATCTTGCACTAAGAGGATATCCTATTGGGAAACTAGCATAATGTGACACACACACACATTATTTCCCAATGACTCATAAACAGTTAGAAATGTAGATAGAAATAGAGATGTGTGTCCATCATCCCAGAACCAAATCTAGCGTGAACGCTGACCCCTGGGGATCCATAATAAATACAAATACTGGATTTGGGCACACACATTTGTCTTTCATGAGAGACTACCACAATAAATATCTCTCTATTGTTGGTGTTTACCACTAACAGGGACTCTGTCAAAGGTTCACTCCAGTGATTATGCAAAGTCAGCAATAAGGACAGAAGTACTTGGTTTCTTCTATGGCCCTCAAATTCGAATTTGAACCTTAAAGACATTTCCACTACTTTTTAAAAATTCTTCCTCTCTAATCAGGGACTGATGGGTGGGTTCAATTAATTATTAGGTAGAACAAAAAGCAGCAGTACTCTGGACCTTCAGGGTAGGATTTGAATACCCCTGTTCTATGGTCTTCAGGGTAGGATTTGAATACCCCTGTTCTATGGTCTTCAGGGTAGGATTTGAATACCCCTGTTCTATGGTCTTCAGGGAAGGATTTGAATACCCCTGTTCTATGGTCTTCAGGGAAGGATTTGAATACCCCTGTTCTATGGTCTTCGGGGTAGGATTTGAATACCCCTGTTCTATGGTCTTCAGGGAAGGATTTGAATACCCCTGTTCTATGGTCTTCAGGGTAGGATTTGAATACCCCTGTTCTATGGTCTTCGGGGTAGTATTTGAATACCCCTGTTCTATGGTCTTCAGGATAGGATTTGAATACCCCTGTTCTATGGTCTTCGGGGTAGGATTTGAATACCCCTGTTCTATGGTCTTCGGGGTAGGATTTGAATACCCCTGTTCTATGGTCTTCTTCTAAAGACCTGACTGAAAGTAACCCAATACCATTTTAATAGGACTGATGTGAGCAGCACTCAAAGCTGACAACCACTTCTGCAATAATACCAATACATGGCAAACATATTGGCCTAGGTAGGCTTTACATTCAGGAAATGAACACACTGAAGAGAGATACGTTATGCCTTTGACAAAGAAGAAAATAGATAAAGTTGTGTTTATCAGGTAAAAGTAACAGACACATTATCAGGGACACGTAATTATTCCTGTGTTTACCAGAGATAACACTTCTATCTGTTGTTTCTGCTCTGAAGGTTATTGATTAAAGTATCTGGAAAGCCTGGCATTTTCCCAGTATTGGTCCCAGATCTGTTTGTGCTGTTTTTCCAACTCACACGAATATTTAAATCGTATTTTATATGTCAACAAATAAACAGATAGGAAGACAATATGCAAGTGAGAGTGATGCGGGATGAAGAGTTGAAAGTGAGCGTTTAAACGTGTTACTGTCGCTTTAAGACGACTGTCCCGCCGTGGCGGGGCCGCTGGCTGGGTCTGGCTCATTGGTCTGGCGGATGAATACAGGGTTTTTGAAAAAGGTGTAACCACGGCCACCGAGGAAGTAGTGAACCTTCACTAGATAATGGACTCATCTGGCGTAGAAGAGAGACAGAGGTTATCGTTGTGAACGGAAACATTACTGCACGGTACAGTACACGTGTTAAATATATAGCTAGCTTGTTCATAGTAATCAAAGTTGTTAGCTAATGTCAGCTAGTTGCTAACTAGGCTTGCTAGCAGTAGTTTCCTATGTTCGCATGATCAGACGTTGTAGCCATGAGAGTTAGCTATCTATTTACTAAGACAAGTCTAATCTTTCACCGTTACTGCCATACAATCATATTTAGACATTTTACCTAAACATAGCTATGTAACGTTATGTTGTTAGATATGTGTTTACTGTTACTGAAATAGAGCATGCTATGTTCTTGTACTAGCTAAGCAATCACTGTTCTGGGAATTCTGTCTATCCTAGGATGTTCAAGTCCCAACATGCCCTAGTATCTGTCTCTTCACTGTCCTAGGACGCTCAAGTCCCAACAGGCCCTAGTATCTGTCTCTTCACTGTCCTAGGACGCTCAAGTCCCAACATGCCCTAGTATCTGTCTCTTCACTGTCCTAGGACGCTCAAGTCCCAACAGGCCCTAGTATCTGTCTCTTCACTGTCCTAGGACGCTCAAGTCCCAACATGCCCTAGTATGTCTCTTCACTGTCCTAGGACGCTCAAGTCCCAACATGCCCTAGTATGTCTCTTCACTGTCCTAGGACGCTCAAGTCCCAACATGCCCTAGTGCAGCAGGCGCCCCTTGAAGATTGGCCCATCTAATAAATTAGAAAAAGAAAGACCAAATAAAGGTTTGGATTGAACACCTTCACAAAACAAGGTCCCCTGAGAGAAGAGGTGTGAGATGGAGAGACAGAAGAAGAGGGAATGTAGAGGAAGGGAACAAGAGACAGAGGAGGATGAGAATCAAGCCGGTGGTGGAGAGATGGGAGGATGGGGACATGGAACAATGGAGACGGGACATGATCCTCTTGATCAGATGAGAAATATGACTGTCAATAGAATAACACACCTTCCCTTTGATAAGATGGGCCACCATCTTGGAGAAGAACTGTCATGTAGGGAAAGACAGACTGAGGGACAGACTGCTAGTGTGTCGGCAGTTAGAAACAAAGAAGAAAGTGGAGTTGAAATGGGTAAGAAGATGATGATGGAGGAAATGAATAAAGGACTGATAACAGTCATCCCTCCTGCTCCCTCCATCCCTCCTGCTCCCTCCATCCCTTCTGCTCCCTCTATCTCTCCATCTCTATCCGTCAGCCTCATGGACACGTGGGCTCCCTCCATGTCCACCTTCTCTTCCCCCTCTCCCTCCCTCCTCCCTGTTCTCTCCTCCTCGTTCTCTCCTGTCCCGTCCCTCACCCCTCCCCTGCCCCCGTCCGTAGAGCTGTGTGCGGTGCTCACTGACACTAGACTGACTCTGGATGTGTACAAGGGTGGGGCTTCTGTGCTCCAGGTACTATGGGTGTCTGTCCCTGGGCAGCTGAAGGGCCTGCAGTACCTCCGACTGGGCTCGGAGGACATGGGGGCGCTAGAAGGAGCCCTCGAGGTCCTACCGCACCTCACACAGCTACGCTCACTGGCTATTAGAGGTACTGAGTACTAGTGTACTGTACAATGCTGAATGCTGATACATTCATTAATGCTGTATAACATGCTTGTAAACGAACATTTGATAGATTCAGATTGATTGTTTAGTAGACTCACTGTATAGCACATAGTATAAACAATGGAACGTTATCATACAATATGTGTCTTTACATGTTAATAATTATGTTGGTATTGTCTCCCCCTTTTCAATAATTTGTCCCTTGCTCTTGTCTATCCTCTCTCCACGTCTCTCCTCTCTCTCTACGTCTGTCCTCTCTCTCCACGTCTGTCCTCTCTCTCCACGTCTGTCCTCTCTCTCCACGTCGGTCCTCTCTCTCTCCCCGTCTGTCCTCTCTCTCTCCCCGTCTGTCCTCTCTCTCTCCCCGTCTGTCCTCTCTCTCTCCCCGTCTGTCCTCTCTCTCTCCCCGTCTGTCCTCTCTCTCCTCCTGTCTGTCCTCTCTCTCCTCCTGTCTGTCCTCTCTCTCCTCCTGTCTGTCCTCTCTCTCCTCCTGTCTGTCCTCTCTCTCCTCCTGTCTGTCCTCTCTCTCCTCCTGTCTGTCCTCTCTCTCCTCCTGTCTGTCCTCTCTCTCCTCCTGTCTGTCCTCTCTCTCCTCCTGTCTGTCCTCTCTCTCCTCCTGTCTGTCCTCTCTCTCCTCCTGTCTGTCCTCTCTCTCCTCCTGTCTGTCCTCTCTCTCCTCACGTCTGTCCTCTCTCTCCTCCTGTCTGTCCCCTCTCTCCTCCCGTCTGTCCCCTCTCTCCTCCCGTCTGTCCCCTCTCTTCTCCCGTCTGTCCCCTCTCTCCTCCCGTCTGTCCCCTCTCTCCTCCCGTCTGTCCCCTCTCTCCTCCCGTCTGTCCCCTCTCTCCTCCCGTCTGTCCTCTCTCTCCACGTCTGTCCTCTCTTTCCATGCCTGCTCATCTTCTGACTCCTCCTCAGGACACTGTTTCCATGACGCCCATGGTGACCCCCTCCCCGGCCTCCTCACCTCTCTCCCTCCCTCTGTCTCATCCCTTTTTCTCCTCGTCCACCTGGACCTCTCCTTCAACCATCTCTCCTCTTTCCCTCCCTGCCTCCTCACCCTCCCCCTCCTCTCCACACTCCTCCTGGGTCACAACCAGCTCACTGATCTCCCTCCCTCCTTCGGTCCTCTCCCTTCCCTCCGCTACCTCTCTTTCCTGGGGAACCGTCTGGCCTCTCTCCCCCCCAGCCTGGGCCAGCTGAAGACCCTCCAGACCCTGGATGTCTCCTATAACCTCCTGGAGACATTACCTGAGGAGATAGGTGCACTAGAGGAGCTGAATAAACTGGAGCTGTCACACAACAGGATAAAGAGGCTGCCTGAGACCATGGGTAAGGGGGGGAGGGGGAGTCTAGGGTCAAGATGGATTACGTTGAGTTAGGAGACTGGAGAGTTCTTGAAAATAACAACAATGTGATTTACATGACACAGCATGAACTATTGACATATTTATTGCATATAACTATGTTGTAAGCCTAACTATTACCGTGATACTATGGCAGTGTCGTTGGTGTCTGCAGGAAATTAATTTGACAATTAAAAAAAAGAAAAGCAACAGTTGAGGGTTAGGAACATTCCCTCCATCTTAGTCTGTCTGTATCACTCCTCGTTCCTCCTCTCCTCTCTTCTATCTTCTCTCTCCTCTTTCCTCCTCTCCTCTCTCCTCTCTCCTCTCTTCTATCTTCTCTCTCCTCTTTCCTCCTCTCCTCTCTTCTATCTTCTCTCTCCTCTTTCCTCCTCTCCTCTCTCCTATCTTCACTCTCCTCTCTCCTCTCCTCTTTCCTCCTCTCCTCTCTTCTATCTTCTCTCTCCTCTTTCCTCCTCTCCTCTCTCCTCTCTTCTATCTTCTCTCTCCTCTTTTCTCCTCTCCTCTCTCCTCTTTCCTCCTCTCCTCTCCTCTCTCCTCTCTCCTCTCAGGCTGTCTCCTGTCTCTCAGGGACCTGGTGATCCACAGTAATGACCTGCGTGTTCTCCCCGTCTGTCTCCGTCTGGACAAACTGAATAAGCTAAAGGTCGACGTGAGGAACAACCCCCTGGGAAGACCCCCACCCCCTCCACCACTACCACCCACACCTGGTGAGTACCACCCTAACCCAACCCCCTCCACCACTACCACCCACACCTGGTGAGTACCACCCTAACCCAACCCCCTCCACCACTACCACCCACACCTGGTGAGTACCACCCTAACCCTAGCCCCTCTACCACCCACACATGGTGAGTACCACCCTAACCCTACCCCCTCCACCACTACCACCCACACCTGGTGAGTACCACCCTAACCCTAGCCCCTCTACCACCCACACCTGGTGAGTACCACCCTAACCCTAGCCCCACTACCACCCACACCTGGTGAGTACCACCCTAACCCTACCCCCTCCACCACTACCACCCACACCTGGTGAGTACCACCCTAACCCTAGCCCCTCTACCACCCACACATGGTGAGTACCACCCTAACCCTACCCCCTCCACCACTACCACCCACACCTGGTGAGTACCACCCTAACCCTACCCCCTCTACCACCCACACATGGTGAGTACCACCCTAACCCTACCCCCTCTACCACTACCACCCACACATGGTGAGTACCACCCTAACCCTACCCCCTCTACCACCCACACATGGTGAGTACCACCCTAACCCTACCCCCTCTACCACCCACACATGGTGAGTACCACCCTAACCCTACCCCCTCCACCACTACCACCCACACATGGTGAGTACCACCCTAACCCTACCCCCTCTACCACTACCACCCACACATGGTGAGTACCACCCTAACCCTACCCCCTCTACCACCCACACATGGTGAGTACCACCCTAACCCTACCCCCTCCACCACTACCACCCACACCTGGTGAGTACCACCCTAACCCTACCCCCTCCACCACTACCACCCACACATGGTGAGTACCACCCTAACCCTACCCCTCTACCACTACCACCCACACCTGGTGAGTGGAGGCCTAAGTGACGGTCCTGTAGGCATTGACTATTTGCAGTATTATCATAGTTTTCTAAATCATTCCTTAGTTAATCATCCTTTGTCCCCCTCAGACCAGGTGGAAACACGCGTTCCAGAGCTGCACCTTGGACTGAATCAACACAGGTGCAACACAGTGCTATTCTCCTTCTACTTTGACTTGATGGATCTTTGATCGATACCTATTTGCACAGACGCCGATCTCCGATATCAACACAGTTGTTTCCTTGTATAGTTGTCAGTTAAAGCTAAGTGTTGTTCCTCTCCCCCAGGTTCTGTGTGTCGTCTGCTGGTTGTCATGTGTTCCTCCCAGGGGGGGCGGAGCTACTGTTTCCCTCGGGTTGCCTAGCGACAACCACCAGACTGCAGTGGGCAGAGCGTATACCAGACAGGAAATGGGTGTGGCTAGAAGAGCATGACTTCCTGCTGAGTCGACCACTGGAACTCCTCCCACACAGGATCTCCTTTTTAAAGGTAGCCTAGAAGCGGTAGTCGTATAATTATTTAATAAATGTAATTTATGGTGTGATACATATCAATGAAAAGAACAGTAGTTTACAAAGTAGACAGACACCAATATCTTCTTTTCAGGAGTAGATAGACACCAATATCATCTTTTCAGGAGTAGATAGACACCAATATCATCTTCTTTTCAGGAGTTTTAAATGTATTTTTTCTTGCAGCATACAGACATTTGGGACAAAGCCTTTTTCAGTGTGTATCTATGAGCTTCTCTCATTCTCCTCTCCTCTCCTCTCCTCTCCTCTCCTCTCCTCTCCTCTCCTCTCCTCTCCTCTCCTCTCCTCTCCTCTCCTCTCCTCTCCTCTCCTCTCCTCTCCTCTCCTCTCCTCTCCTCTCCTCTCCTCTCCTCCACTTGTCTCCTCTCCTCTCCTCTCCTCTCCTCTCCTCTCCTCTCCTCTCCTCTCCTCTCCTCTCCTCTCCTCTCCTCTCCTCTCCTCTCCTCTCCTCTCCTCTCCTCCACTTGTCTCCTCTCCTCTCCTCTCCTCTCCTCTCCTCTCCTCTCCTCTCCTCTCCTCTCCTCTCCTCTCCTCTCCTCCACTTGTCTCCTCTCCTCTCCTCTCCTCTCCTCTCCTCTCCTCTCCTCTCCTCCACTTGTCTCCTCTCCTCTCCTCTCCTCTCCTCTCCTCTCCTCTCCTCTCCTCTCCTCTCCTCTCCTCTCCTCTCCCCTCCTCTCCTCTCCTCTCCTCCACTTGTCTCCTCTCCTCTCCTCTCCTCTCCTCTCCTCTCCTCTCCTCTCCTCTCCTCTCCTCTCCTCTCCTCTCCCCTCCTCTCCTCTCCCCTCCTCTCCTCTCCTCTCCAGCCAGTGGAGGTGTGTGTGCCGTACCACGGGTCCAGGAGAGGGGAGGTGGTTGTGAGGAAGTTTGATGGACAGCAGTGGAGTACACTATCCACTGTGACCAGAAGGGGCAGTATAGGACACAGCAGCCACCCTAGAGGACGCCCTGCCAGGGTAGAGGCTACAGAACACTGCTTTATAATATGACATGCTAGAAATTATGGTCAAGTTCCGGCCCAATCCTGAATCGACTCCTAGACCCTACATCCTATTCACTTCTGGAGTTATGACATTTGGAGAGAGATCTGTATTTTATTGTTAGAAATATGGTTCCACCTTGCTGTCTGATGTGTGGGTTTATGTTTTGCGATATGGTTCCACCTTCCTGTCTGATGTGTGGATATTGCATATACCAAACCCTGTCCGATCTCCAGAAGCACATATGGCGTAGGATTGAGATGCTGATTTGAGCATCAGACAAATATCTCCCCTGTCTCTCTGTCTGTCTGTATAAGAATGTATTCTTAATTGCCTTGCTTAGTTAAAGTAAGGTTCAGTAAAAAAATAACAACTCTGTCCCCATAGCTGGCCTGCGTCTCAGTGAGCCAGTTCTCCTGGTTTGTGGCAGTGGGTCGTCCAGTCAGGGACAGTTGCTCTGTGACACCAGAGGGGGCGCTGTTGGTTTCACGTACAGACGCAGGCATCAAACTCACCTTCCCCCCTGACTCCACTGTCCAGACCCGCACCATCACTCTACAGGTACAGCCCAGTATTCAGAGGACCAGACAGTGGTTCTTCCAGAGAGCATTGTTTGTTAGAACTTGATAAAACAATACTAGCTAGTAGCCTTTGTATTTTGGACACGTTTACTACTTTCCTGGTAATTCTTTCAGCAGTGGGTATGTAGTTCCAATCACTCCTGTGTCTCACTCCTGTGTCTCACTCCTGTGTCTGCAGGTGTTACAGGTGTCTGTCACTGAGGTCCAGGCGTTTTGTGGAGACCCTCAGGCCAGAGTCAGTCCCCTCCTCTGTCTCTCTCAGGACCCCAGCATGCAATTCCTCCAGCCAATCAAGGTGCAGGTCCCTCTGCCAACTGGACTCACTGGTAGGCTACTGGGTCCTGTTTGAAAACTGTTCAACGCTTGTATTCCTTCCTTTATTAGTCTAGTCATGTTGTTGTTGATGTTCCAGGCCATACAGTAGACCTGTCCTGTCTCCATGGAGACCCCATCACTTCCTTTATTAGTCTAGTCATGTTGTTGTTGATGTTCCAGGCCATATAGTAGACCTGTCCTGTCTCCATGGAGACCCCATCACTTCCTTTATTAGTCTAGTCATGTTGTTGTTGATGTTCCAGGCCATATAGTAGACCTGTCCTGTCTCCATGGAGACCCCATCACTTCCTTTATTAGTCTAGTCATGTTGTTGTTGATGTTCCAGGCCATACAGTAGACCTGTCCTGTCTCCATGGAGACCCCATCACTTCCTTTATTAGTCTAGTCATGTTGTTGTTGATGTTCCAGGCCATATAGTAGACCTGTCCTGTCTCCATGGAGACCCCATCACTTCCTTTATTAGTCTAGTCATGTTGTTGTTGATGTTCCAGGCCATACAGTAGACCTGTCCTGTCTCCATGGAGACCCCATCACTTCCTTTATTAGTCTAGTCATGTTGTTGTTGATGTTCCAGGCCATATAGTAGACCTGTCCTGTCTCCATGGAGACCCCATCACTTCCTTTATTAGTCTAGTCATGTTGTTGTTGATGTTCCAGGCCATACAGTAGACCTGTCCTGTCTCCATGGAGACCCCATCACTTCCTTTATTAGTCTAGTCATGTTGTTGTTGATGTTCCAGGCCATACAGTAGACCTGTCCTGTCTCCATGGAGACCCCATCACTTCCTTTATTAGTCTAGTCATGTTGTTGTTGATGTTCGAGGCCATACAGTAGACCTGTCCTGTCTCCATGGAGACCCCATCACTTCCTTTATTAGTCTAGTCATGTTGTTGTTGATGTTCCAGGCCATACAGTAGACCTGTCCTGTCTCCATGGAGACCCCATCACTTCCTTTATTAGTCTAGTCATGTTGTTGTTGATGTTCCAGGCCATACAGTAGACCTGTCCTGTCTCCATGGAGACCCCATCACTTCCTTTATTAGTCTAGCCATGTTGTTGTTGATGTTCCAGGCCATATAGTAGACCTGTCCTGTCTCCATGGAGACCCCATCACTTCCTTTATTAGTCTAGTCATGTTGTTGTTGATGTTCCAGGCCATATAGTAGACCTGTCCTGTCTCCATGGAGACCCCATCACTTCCTTTATTAGTCTAGCCATGTTGTTGTTGATGTTCCAGGCCATATAGTAGACCTGTCCTGTCTCCATGGAGACCCCATCACTTCCTTTATTAGTCTAGTCATGTTGTTGTTGATGTTCCAGGCCATATAGTAGACCTGTCCTGTCTCCACCTGCTCCATGGCGACCCCAGCACCGACACCTGGACAGACGTAACCTCACAGGTGTCCCTCTACGTCACACACCTCTACGCTATCTTCTACATCACTCACTTCTCCTGGTGAGTTCCTATTAGTCCAGGAATGTCTAGTTAGGACGTAAGAGGGGTGTAGACAGCACTTTAACTCACATGAGACGAGGTGCAGCCAAAAATGTTCTTGAACAATCGCATGAACATTCTTCTAAGAGTATGGTCTCCTGTCATTGATCCTGAGGCTGACATTGTTAAGTTAATGTTGTTCCTCTACCCTATAGGTACTGGCTTTGGTACACTACCCAGCGCTGTGTTAGTGGTGTGGTCCGTAGGGTCTACCAGAGACTGAAGCAATTTCAGGTCCAGTTTCTGGTGCTACAGAGGAGAACGGACCCCAAACAGGTTCTGCTACAGTGCTTGCCTGCTGACAAGGTGGGTCTGATCAAGCCATCCATCCATTTATTGATCTTGAGTCTGAAATTGGGGATCTGTGTGGTAAGAGTTAGTGTGGGAGAGGAGAACCAACCCCAAACATGTTCTGCTACTGTGCATGCCATGCAAACAAGGTGGGTCTGTATATAAGACAAGGACAGTAAGTGTTACAGCAGCATTACTTATTGAGATGAGAGACCAAGAACAGTCAATGGCTGTATCAAATGCATAGTGCATCAGACTTTCCTCTTGACGTTTTAGAAGTTTTAGAAGTGCAGGAATGTTATCAGATCCACTGTGTGTTGATGACAATGTGTACAGTAAATGTCTGATGTGTACAGGTGGACAACAGAGTACAGTCTCTATCAGAGCAGTACGATGGCCCACAGCCCTCAGACCTCTGTGATCTGTTGGAGGGAGAGCAGTTCTTCGCTGGCTTCGAGAGGGGCCTAGATGTCAGCGCAGGTACATTGGAGATTACATCTTACAACTACATGGTCCTGGTGAAATACTACAACATCCTCTCTCTTCCAGACAGACCAGACTGTGCAGAAGGGAGGCTGTCGTTTGTCTTCTACTCTCGGTTGAAGAATCTCAAAGAGGTGTACGTGTGTCCTACACAGAAGCAGGAGGGGCCCGTCAGGGGACAGGTGAGAGACCAGTCAGGGGACAGGTGAGAGACCAGTCAGGGGACAGGTGAGAGACCAGTCAGGGGACAGGTGAGAGACCAGTCAGGGGACAGGTGAGAGACCAGTCAGGGGACAGGTGAGAGACCAGTCAGGGGACAGGTGAGAGACCAGTCAGGGGACAGGTGGGAGACCAGTCAGGGGACAGGTGAGAGACCCTGACTCTCACCTAAAACACATCTAAATGATTAGAAGTGTTTTATAGGTCGGGGATAAACGCCAACGTTCTGTACATTACCCTGGAAATAATGGACGACGCAGTTTATTAGTTCCAAGATAATGTACAGAATGGAGGTGTTTATCCTGCTTATACCACAGTTGCCAAAGAAAATAATACTAAAGCACCCATTTACCAGTATAAGTAACGCTGTTTACCAGTATAAGTAACGCTGTTTACCAGTATAAGTAACGCTGTTTACCAGTATAAGTAACACTGTTTACCAGTATAAGTAACGCTGTTTACCAGTATAAGTAACGCTGTTTACCAGTATAAGTAACGCTGTTTACCAGTATAAGTAACGCTGTTTACCAGTATAAGTAACGCTGTTTACCAGTATAAGTAACGCTGTTTACCAGTATAAGTAACCCTGTTTACCAGTATAAGTAACGCTGTTTACCAGTATAAGTAACGCTGTTTACCAGTATAAGTAACGCTGTTTACCAGTATAAGTAACACTGTTTACCAGTATAGGTAACGCTGTTTACCAGTATAAGTAACGCTGTTTACCAGTATAAGTAACACTGTTTACCAGTATAGGTAACGCTGTTTACCAGTATAAGTAACGCTGTTTACCAGTATAAGTAACGCTGTTTACCAGTATAAGTAACGCTGTTTACCAGTATAAGTAACACTGTTTACCAGTATAAGTAACACTGTTTACCAGTATAAGTAACGCTGTTTACCAGTATAAGTAACACTGTTTACCAGTATAAGTAACACTGTTTACCAGTATAGGTAACGCTGTTTACCAGTATAGGTAACGCTGTTTACCAGTATAGGTAACGCTGTTTACCAGTATAAGTAACACTGTTTACCAGTATAAGTAACACTGTTTACCAGTATAGGTAACGCTGTTTACCAGTATAAGTAACACTGTTTACCAGTATAAGTAACACTGTTTACCAGTATAAGTAACACTGTTTACCAGTATAGGTAACGCTGTTTACCAGTATAAGTAACTTTCCAGCTCTCTCCCTTTCCATAACCACTCAGCATGAAAGGGGACAGATGTAATGCTCTGATCCATTGGATATGTCATAAAAAGGCCTGATTCAGTGGCGACCCGTTATCCAGGACAGGTGGGGCAGAGCCGCTTTCTTGAGTGAGGCAGCTCTAACATGCAGGTGTTTCAGTTGGTAATGTTCTCTAGTTGCGCCGTGATTGGCTCAGTGATCTGTCACTCATGGGGACACTACGTCATCGCAAAATCTACGGGTAGAGATAAAAAATTCAAGCCCCTTGGGTGCTGCCATAGAGTTACATTAGAAGAGCCCATCCAAGAAGACTCAAGGTCATTGGCCACAGATAAAATGACGTCAAATCACGCTATATCTACCGTAGCTTTGATTGGACTGATCCTGTCAACATTTTACCTTCAAAATCTTAGCTAGCAAGCTAGACAAGCAGTCATCATCATGAATCAAGTCGACAATCTACTGGCAAATCCTTTTCAATCCTTGTCATATGAAGTGAAATTAAAGATAAAACGTGTCGGTGCTCATCGGTCATAGGACATAAACATTACACTACAAGTTGGAAATTGCAAATTCAACAATGAGTGGTTTGGAAGGAATCAGTGACTAACTGCAAGTGTTGCAAAGCAATCACTAGTCTGCTATTCAGTGGAGTGGGTGTGTGGTGCAAGTCTGGGGTTAAGGGTCTCCTTTTCCAAGCTTAAAATTATAAACACTGTTGCGATAGCTTTATGTAGGCCCTAACAGTATATTGAAATGTAATGCCCATTCTAGAATCAGAAACGAGTATTCAACAATGCTGTTGTATAAATGTTTTGAAATGCTTGAAATTAGATGATATACGCAGTAGGGATTTAAAATACCATAGTTAAACAGATTATTCAGTATTTAAATACTATTCTATCAGAAGTCATCTCTTATCTTTCTTCTCCAGGTGTCGTTCTACCGAGGGGAGGTTCCCAGTGACCTACCAGAGGAAGTAGCCAAGAAAAGGAAAGGACACGACAGCCAATGGCTGGCCACCTTACCAATCAGACTTCCAGTAAGTGAGAACAACAGCCAATGGCTGGCCACCTTACCAATCAGACTTCCAGTAAGTGAGAACAACAGCCAATGGCTAGCCACCTTACCAATCAGACTTCCTGTAAGAGAACAGAGCATGCTCAGTCAGAGCCACCCTTCTCTAGCCTGTTCTCGATCTGTTTGTGCTCTACAGATGTAGGATCTTCATTTGAGCCAGTTTACTACAGCAGGAAAATAATCCTGCAGCAACAGGAAATGCCCATTATTATGTGGATTATAATGAATTAAGAACAAGAAGGCCTGCACACTCTTTTAGCTCCCAATTCACAGTATTCTTTATTACTCCACTCCTGTGTTTTTAAGGATGTGCATATGACCACAAACTTTTCTATAGATTATAATTAATGGACATTTTTGTAGGGGTTGATATATTTTTCACAAAGGAAAATCAAGTCTGACATTTCAAAGTGGAAATGACAAATCTTCAGAAGCCTTTTTCTACCTCATAAGTTCTCCTGCAATAGGGTGAGCCAATGAATGTATAGCCAACTTCTATGTTTGGCCTGGCATGACAATGACCATATGAGTAGGCTATTCAGCACAAACAGATCTGGGATCACACAAACTGCTTGTGAAGTCTTTGTTTTCCAAAGCGTCAGTAGATGTCAGATGTTTGAGTATCCAGTACCACTACCCTGTTTGAGTACCCACTACCCAGTACCAATACCCTGTTTGAGTACCCACTACCCAGTACCACTACCCTGTTTGAGTACCCACTACCTAGTACCACTACCCTGTTTGAGTACCCAGTACCACTACCCTGTTTGAGTACCCACTACCTAGTACCACTACCCTGTTTGAGTACCCAGTACCACTACCCTGTTTGAGTACCCACTACCTAGTACCACTACCCTGTTTGAGTACCCACTACCTAGTACCACTACCCTGTTTGAGTACCCAGTACCACTACCCTGTTTGAGTACCCACTACCTAGTACCACTACCCTGTTTGAGTACCCAGTACCACTACCCTGTTTGAGTACCCACTACCTAGTACCACTACCCTGTTTGAGTACCCACTACCTAGTACCACTACCCTGTTTGAGTACCTAGTACCACTACCCTGTTTGAGTACCCAGTACCACTACCCTGTTTGAGTACCCAGTACCACTACCCTGTTTGAGTACCCACTACCTAGTACCACTACCCTGTTTGAGTACCCAGTACCACTACCCTGTTTGAGTACCCACTACCTAGTACCACTACCCTGTTTGAGTACCCACTACCTAGTACCACTACCCTGTTTGAGTACCTAGTACCACTACCCTGTTTGAGTACCCAGTACCACTACCCTGTTTGAGTACCCACTACCTAGTACCACTACCCTGTTTGAGTACCCAGTACCACTACCCTGTTTGAGTACCCACTACCCAGTACCAATACCCTGTTTGAGTACCCACTACCCTGTTTGAGTACACACTACCCAGTACCACTACCCTGTTTGAGTACCCAGTACCACTACCCTGTTTGAGTACCCACTACCTAGTACCACTACCCTGTTTGAGTACCCAGTACCACTACCCTGTTTGAGTACCCACTACCCAGTACCAATACCCTGTTTGAGTACCCACTACCCTGTTTGAGTACACACTACCCAGTACCACTACCCTGTTTGAGTACCCAGTACCACTACCCTGTTTGAGTACCCAGTACCCAGTACCACTACCCTGTTTGAGTACCCAGTACCTAGTACCACTACCCTGTTTGAGTACCCAGTACCACTACCCTGTTTGAGTACACACTACCCAGTACCACTACCCTGTTTGAGTACCCAGTACCCAGTACCACTATCCTTTGTAAATATTGATCTCCTTACCATTTTTCTCCTCCTTCTCTTCCTCTTCACTCTGACTGGGATTCAAACCAACACATCTGTTCTGAGCAATAGACTTTTAAAGGTAATTTCCTTGATGTTCACTTGAATGGAGCCATTTTGACTCTGCGGGTGTCTGAGCATAAATCATCTTTATCAACATAAATCATCAGAACATCGTTTGAATCCTGTTTCTCTACTTATTGTACAGTGTTTGGTTTACAGGGACAATCAATCAATATTTCTGTAAAATAGAGTTTTACAAATTGTGTTCCTCTAATGTTGAGGATGTTTAAACAGTCTATTGAAACTCCCAGACTCCATGAGTCTTTATCTCCTTAATATTAAAGATGATTTTACTGAGTTACAGTTCATATAAGGAAATACATTCATTAGGCCCTAATCTATGGATTTCACATGACTGGTTAGGGGTGCAGCCATGGGGAGGCCCAGCCAATCAGAATACGTTTTTCACAAACCTTTCTATAGATTATAATTAATGGACATTATTGTAGGGGTTGATGTATTTTTCGCAAAGGAAAATCAAGTCTGACATTTCAAAGTGGGAATTACAAATCTTCAGAAGCCTTTTTAAACCTCAAAAGTTCTCCTGCAATAGGGTGATCCAATTACCCACTGGGGAGCCAGGTCCAGCCAATCAGAATACCACAAAAGGGCTTTATTACAGACATAAATACTCCTCTGTTTTATCAGCTGTCCGGGTGGCTGGTCTCAGATGATCCCGTAGGTGAAGAAGCCGGATGTGGAGGTCCTGGGCTGGCGTGGTTACACGTGGTCTACGGTTGTAAGGCCGGTTGACTTACTGACAAATTCTCTAAAACAACGTTGGATGCGGATTATGGTAGAGAAATTAAAATTAAATTCTCTGGTGACAGTTATGGTGGACATTCCTGCAGTCAGCATGCCAGTTACACGCTCCCTCACAACTTGAGACATTTGTGGCATTGTGTTGTGTGACAAAACTGCACATTTCTGTGGCCTTTTATTGTCCCCTGCACAAGGTGCACCTGTGTATTGATCATGCTGTTTAATCAGCTTCTTGATATGCCACACCTGTCAGGTAGATGGATTACCTTGACAAAGGAGAAGTTCTCAATAACAGGGATGGAAACAAATTTGTGTACAAAATATGAGAGAAAGAAGTATGTGGAACATTTCTGGGACCTTTTATTTCAGCTCATGAAACATGGGACCAGCACTTTACATGTTGCGTTGATATTTTTGTTCAGTGTATATGCGTTCCCGACGACTTCAGTATATCACTTCCGTTTTCACTTCAATGTTCCTTCCGCCAGGAGTGCCCCTTGAGTCTGTTGCTATTCGCCGTTGCTATAGAACCCCTAGCTATTAGTATCAGGAGCCGTCCTGTCACTGCTCCGCTAAACATGGGCAAGGTTGATCATCACATCTTGCTCTATGCGGATGACATCATCTTGTTCGCCTCACGCCCCGAAGAGTCACTCCCACCGCTGTTGGAGCTCGTCGAATCATTTGGAGAACTCTCTGGGTACACCATAAACTGTGATAAAAGTGAATTCATGCCTCTTAAAGGTGACTTAAACCCAGCCTAAAATCAGAAGACTATAAATTGAACTACAGTATCTCGACAGGATGGAGAAGTTGAAGCGTAACCCTTAGATCTGGAGAGCCTGTATCAATGATAGGCTGTGTTATTAAAATGGTTACACTCCCCAGAGTCCTTTTCAGAATCTATTTTTAAACTAAAGCTTTTTTTCAAATCCTTGGATTCTATCATCTTGCCTTTTGTGTGGGGAGACAAAGTACACCGTATCTCTATAAAACACATAATCAAGCCTGCCAAATGTTCAGCTTTATTATTGGGCTGCAAATGCTAGAGCACTGGTTTATTGGCAGGATGCTCGCTGTTGAACAAGATATACACACCTCTCTTTTCATCAACTAAATCCCCTGCAGTTATTATTGGCAATATCTTGATGCAAAACAAATGCTACATTCGGTCTCTCCGATATGCCCTAAGTGCAAGTCTGCCGAGGGTACGCTGGGTCACCTCTTGTGGTCATGCCCCAAACTGCACACATTCTGGCAGGATATTTTATGTGTTACTCAGAAGTATTCAGATGTAACTTCATACCAGCCCCGGACACTGCTGTTTTTAGGCAGGTCACAGCACCTAACGACTTTAACCCACTGGGAACAGAAGACTGTACAATATGGCATGGTTATTGCAAAAATACATATTTGAAGCATTTGGAATAAGGAGACTGTACATGTTTTAAAACCTGGTTAGCTGAAGTCACCAGTTTGCTACATATAGAAAGGATTCACCATGATATCTCTGGCAGATCTAATACATTTGTTAAGATATGGCAGCCCTTTTTGGCGTATCTTAAACATGATGATCTGTAACACAACATCCACTCTGATCCACAGTAATTCATTTTAATGGAGCATAATCCTTATGTTCCTTATCTTTTCTGTTGGGGGGTATTCTCAATGTACCCCGCTGTGCAGCGGTCTAAGGCACTGCTTCTCAGTGCTAGAGGCGTCACTGCAGACCCTGGTTCGATCCCGGGCTGTAGCACAACCGGCCATGATCAGGAGTCCCATAATTGGCCCAGCGTCGTCTGGGTTAGGGGAGGCCGGGGTAGGCCATCATTGTAAATAAGAATTTGTTCATAACTGACATGCCTAGTTAAATAAAGGTTAAATAAAGGTTAAATATTGATTGGTGTCAGTATCTGTCTGTTTTGTAAAACTGAAAATTCATAAATAAAAAATTATTTCTGTAAATGTTGCAGATTCAGCTAGCCGGTTAATATTCCACTTTCCCACCCACTCAGGCTATGAACTGGGATAGGGTAATGGTATGAACTGGGATGGGGTAATGGTATGAAATGGGATGGGGTAATGGTATGAACTGGGATAGAGTAATGGTATGAACTGGGATGGGGTAATGGTATGAACTAGGATGGGGTAATGTATGAACTAGGATGGGGTAATGGTATGAACTGGGATGGGGTAATGGTATGAACTAGGATGAGGTAATGGTATGAACTGGGATGGGGTAATGGTATGAAATGGGATGGGGTAATGGTATGAACTGGGATGAGGTAATGGTATGAACTGGGATGGGGTAATGGTATGAACTGGGATGGGGTAATGGTATGAACTGGGATGGGGTAATGGTATGAACTGGGATGGGGTAATGGTATGAACTAGGATGAGGTAATGGTATGAACTGGGATGGGGTAATGGTATGAACTGGGATGGGGTAATGGTATGAACTGGGATGAGGTAATGGTATGAACTGGGATGGGGTAATGGTATGAACTGGGATGGGGTAATGGTATGAACTAGGATGGGGTAATGGTATGAACTGGGATGGGGTAATGGTATGAACTGGGATGGGGTAATGGTATGAACTACGATGGGGTAATGGTATGAACTGGGATGAGGTAATGGTATGAACTGGGATGGGGTAATGGTATGAAATGGGATGGGGTAATGGTATGAACTGGGATGGAGTAATAGAATGAACTGGGATGGGGTAATGGTATGAACTGGGATGGGGTAATGGTATGAACTGGGATGAGGTAATGGTATGAACTGGGTTGGGGTAATGGTATGAGCTGGGATGGGGTAATGGTATGAACTAGGATGGGGTAATGGTATGAACTGGGATGAGGTAATGGTATGAGCCTCTTGCTCTCCTTCCTGTCCTCACCACTCTCTGCCTTCCCCTCAGGGCCTAAACTCAGAGGGGGGTAGTAATGGTATGGACTGGGAGCAGCCCCAGTACCCTCCGCTGAACCTGGGAGACCCAGAGAGCGGCTACTTGACGGAGGCTAACCTGCTGGCCATCTCCCTGCAGATCGGACACGACTGGAGGTCCATCGGCATCAACCTGGGAATCAGCTACCAGGAGCTGGACCGCATACAGTACAAATACAGGTGGGCATGTTCATTAGGCAACAAATGTAAGAAAACTGACAAACAGGGAGGGATTACCTGTATTTATCCAATAAGAAACATTAATTTCACATTCAGTACAAATACAGGTGGGCATGATGGGCACTGTGATGGAGAACAAGGGTCCTGTTCTTTAGGCACCAAATGGAAGAATGCGGATTGGAACTGGGAGGGACTTCTTTCGGAGCTAAACTTTCTGTTGCAGATCGCTTTTGAAACCTTTTCCATTACGTACCCTAATGAACAGGAGCCAGGTCATGTTCACTTCAGAATGATTAACCACCCTGCATACAACCGTATGTCTTATTATATGTGTCAGTATTTCCAGTTAGGTTGCATGAAAATAGCTTTGCTTGTTATTTTTTCTGTCCATCATAAACTAGCACCAGCATAGGATTATGTTTATCAGGGGTACAGTATTATTTGATTCTGGATCAATCTTTTATTTAGATAGATAGATAGATAGATAGATAGATAGATAGATAGATAGATAGATAGATGGATAGATAGATACTTTATTGATCCCCGGGGTGGAAATTTCTTTGTCAATCAGCTACAACAAAACACAGGGCAGGTGCAAAATGCCACAACGAAAATACACAAAAGACAGATACACGGTACATGATACATAGAGCGGCAGTATGAAAAAGTATAGAAATACAAGATATCTGGAGTGAAAAAAAAAAATATAAAAAGATATTGCATAGTATGGGTGGTTGGCTGAATATGTACACTATACATTGGTGGATGTTGGATGGTTAACTATACTATACAGGTCGATGGCAGAGAAATACTTCAGTAGCTAAAAATGCATATGATATGAGCGAGGGTAATAATAGTTTACTTAATAGACAGACTGGGTAAATGAACAGGTAAGTGAAAATTTTGCATGGTTAAATTAGCTGTACAGGTAAGTATATAGTTATATTTACAGATAAGTGAATACTTGCATGGTAACATTAACTGTACAGGTAAATGACAGGAAGAGATACTTTAATAGCTAAATGTGTGTATGATATAATTTAGGGTAATAATAGTAATTCCCTTAAAATACAGTCCTTAGTGCGCAGGGTTTAATTACAGACAACTGCACGTATTGCACATTCGATATACTAAAAGCAATGAGAAAAGGTGCAACTGACAGGATACTAATATGCATTCCTGAGTGAATGACTGTGTAAGTTAGGTCCAAGAATTACTAGCAATATTGCATGTGATATGATATAACAACTGTACATGAGTATGTATATACAGACCTGCATGAATAAATAGGTCCTGAGTGAATGAGTGCTGACGGACCAGAGTTACTCACGGATGGATGCATAATTGTTAAACTAGGTCCTAGCACCCCAACAGTTCCAGATCTATGTTGCCGACGGCACGGCACCACGGTGAGGCATTATATAGTCTAATAGCCGCCGGCAGGAAGGACCTCCTGTAGCGCTCTCTGGCACACTGTGGTGGGATCAGTCTGTGACTGAAAGTGCTCCTCTGCGTCATAACCATAGCGTGCAGAGGGTGGGTGACGTTGTCCATGATGGCCAGCAGTTTGGCCAGGATCCGTCTCTCCGCCACCTCCTCTAGAGTGTCAAGGCTCATCCCCAGGACAGAGCTAGCCTTCCTGATCAGCTTATTTACCCGAGAAGCATCACCGGCTTTGATGTTTGCTCCCCAGCACACCACTGCAAAAAAGATGGCACTGGCCACCACAGACTGGTAGAAGGTATGCAGTAGTTTACTGCACACGTTGAAGGACCTGAGCCTCCTCAGAAAGTAGAGTAGGCTCTGGCCCTTTTTGTACAGGGCCCCGGTGTTACCAGCCCATTCCAGCCTGTTGTCCATATGGACTCCCAGGAACTTGTATGACCCGACCATTTCCACATCCATCCCCTGTATAGGGACTGCAGTCAGTTGGGCCTTGGTTCTCCTGAAGTCCACCACCATCTCCTTTGTTTTGCAGATGTTGAACTGATGGTGGTTCTGCTCACACCACAACACAAAGTCACTGATTGTGCTCCTGTACTCCTCCTCCTCCTGCCCACCCCTGATGCACCCTACAATAGCAGAGTCATCTGAGAACTTCTGTAGGTGGCATGTTTCAGAGTTATATCTGAAGTCTGAGGTCTAGAGGGTGAACAGGAAGGGGGACAGGACCGTTCCCTGGGGGGCCCCTGTGTTGCTCACTGCCCGTTCTGACACACAGCTCTGTAGTCGCACAAATTGTGGCCTACCGGTCAGGTAGTCCGTGACCCAGGAGACTAAGGGTGCTTCCACTTTCATCCTCCTCATCTTCTCACCCAGTAGCAGGGGCTGAATGGTGTTGAAGGCACTGGAGAAGTCAAAAAACATAACTCTCACAGTGCAACCTGCGTTGTCCAGGTGAGAGTAGGCCCCTTGCAGAAGGTAGATGATTGCATCATCCACCCCGATGTTGCGCTGGTATGCAAACTGCAGGGTGTCCAGTGATGTACACACCAGGGGTCTGAGGTGAGCGAGGATTTGAGTGATATTTGCATGGTGACATTAGATGAGATCTCAACCTGACCTGTTGTAAGGTGATGTACTACAGTGTCATTACCAGCACTATGCAGATTAAACTGGGATTATCATGAGGCTAGATTAATATAGGAAATGACTAAAGCTGAACCTAAGAATAACAAGCTAAACTCAGAACCTATTTATAACCCATTCAAAACCCATACTTAACCCATTCATAACACATTTATAAGCAGTGGTTATTACATCTTTACCATGGTCATTTCCCTTTTTATCAGATGGATTTTGGCCCATAAAGAGGGATGCAGATATACAAATGTAGCTCTTGTTTTCTGTGCCAGCCCAGTGTACTATTTATGGATGAGAGGGATGATGCCATGCACTCCATGTGTGGGCAGGTACATGTGTATTAGCATAGGATAAATAAAGCCCTTCAATTATCACTGGAGGGAAAAGAAGAGATGGATTGAGATTTTACTTGTTAGCAGCCTGGGAGAGAGAGAGAGAGAGAGAGAGAGAGAGAGAGAGAGAGAGAGAGAGAGAGAGAGAGAGAGAGAGAGAGAGAGAGAGAGAGAGAGAGAGAGAGAGAGAGAGAGAGAGAGAGAGAGAGAGAGAGAGAGAGAGAGAGAGAGAGAGAGAGAGAGAGAGAGAGAGAGAGAGAGAGAGAGAGAGAGAGAGAGAGAGAGAGAGAGAGAGAGAGAGAGAGAGAGAGAGAGAGAGAGAGAGAGAGAGAGAGAGAGAGAGAGAGAGAGAGAGAGAGAGAGAGAGAGAGAGAGAGAGAGAGAGAGAGAGAGAGAGAAGAGAGAGAGAGAGAGAGATCATGTTAACAAACTATAGTTTTGGCTAGTCTGTTATGACATCTACTTTGTGCATGACACAAGTCATTCTTCCAACAATTGTTTACAGACAGATTATTTCACTTTTATAATTCACTATATCACAATTCCAGTGGGTCAGACGTTTACATACACTAAGTTGACTGTGCCTTTAAACAGCTTGGAAAATTCCAGAAAATGATGTAATGGCTTTAGAAGCTTCTGATAGGTTAATTGACATCATTTGAGTCAATTGGAGATGTACCTGTGGATATATTTCAAGGCCTACATTCAAACTCAGTGCCTCTTTGCTCGACATCATGGGAAAATCTAAAGAAATCAGCCAAGATCTCAGAAAATAAATTGTAGACCTCCACAAGTCTGGTTCATCCTTGGGAGCAATTTCCAAACTCTTGAAGGTACCATATTCATCTGTACAAACAATAGTACGCAAGTATAAACACCATGGGACCACAAGCCGTCATACCGCTCAGGAAGGAGACGCGTTCTGTCTCCTAGAGATTAATGTACTTTGGTGCGAAAAGTGCAAATCAATCCCAGAACAACAGCAAAAGACCTTGTGAAGATGCTGGAGGAAACAGGTACAAAAGTATCTATATCCACAGTGAAACGAGTCCTATGTCGACATAACCTGAAAGGCTGGTCAGCAAGGACATCAGACTCAAGACATCAAGAATCTCAAGACATCAGTCAGGAAGTTAAAGCTTGGTCGCAAATGGGTCTTCCAAATGGACAATGACCCCAAGCATACTTCCAAAGTTGTGGCAAAATGGCTTAAGGACAACAAAGTCAAGGTATTGGAGTGGCCATCACAAAGCCCTGACCTCAATCCTATAGACATTTGTGGGCAGAACTGAAAAAGTGTGTGTGAGCAAGGAGGCCTACAAACCTGACTCAGTTACACCAGTTAAATGTATTTCGCTAAGGTGTATGTAAACTTCTGACTTCAACTGTTTAGACAGTGTGTGTGTGTGTGTGTATATATATATATATATATATATATATATATATATATATATATACACACTACCGTTCAAAAGTTTGGGGTCACTTAGAAATGTCCTTGTTTTTTTAAAGAAAAGCAAATGTTTTGTCCATTTAAATAAAATTAACATCAAATTGATAAAAAAAATACAGTGTAGACGTTGTTAATGTTGTAAATGACTATTGTAGCTGGAAACGACAGATTTTTTATGGAATATCTACATAGGCGTACAGAGGCCCATTATCAGCAACCATCACTCCTGTGTTCCAATGGCACGTTGTGTTAGCTAATCCAAGTTTATCATTTTAAAAGGCTAATTGATCATTAGAAAACCCTTTTGCAATTATGTTAGCACAGCTGAAAACTGTTGTGCTGATTAAAGAAGCAATAAAACTGGCCTTCTTTAGACTAGTTGAGTATTTTGCTTGTAAGCCGGAATCAGGAGGATAGAATTATGTTCAGATTTGCCAAATGGACGGCGAGGGAGAGCTTTGTATGTGTCTCTCCCACCTGTGGAATGCAGAGCTTCCAGTGAGGCACGGTGTTCATTGGCCATTTCAGGCGTGATTTTAATGTTCTTCAGTAGGGCGTTAGCGCAAATTCCCCATAGCTGTGTTGTACCTAATTTCCCTCTTCAGGGAACAGTAGTTATAGTCACAACTGTACGTTTTCACTTGCTGTCCTCTCTCTCTCTCTCTCACTCTCTCCTTCTTTCTCTCCTCTCTCTCTCTCTCTCCTTCTTTCTTTCTCTCTCCTTTCTCTCTCTCTGTTTCTCGCTCTTCTTTCTCTCTCTCTCTCTCCTCCTTTCTCTTTCCTTTCTCTCTTTCTTCCATCATTTCTCCTTCTTTCTCTCTTCTCTCTCTCCTTTCTCTCTCTTTCCTTTCTCTCTTTCTTTCTCTCTCCTCCTTTCTCTCCTTCTCTCCTTTCTCTATCTCTCCTTTCTCTCTCTCTCCTTTCTCTCTTTCTCTCCTTTCTCTATCTCTCCTTTCTCTCTCTCTCCTTTCTCTCTCTCACTCTCTCCTTCTTTCTCTCTCAATTCAATTCACTTTATTGGCATGACGCAACAATGTACATATTGCCAAAGTATCATACATCCTTTTTCTTTAAAAAAAAATAATTACATCAAAGAACAAAATAACAATATAGGAAATATCTCTCTCTCTCTCTCCTTCTTTCTCTATCTCGCTCTTTCTCTCTCTCTCGCTCTCTCTCTTTCCTCCAGGGACAACCTAGGAGCCCTGGTGTTGGAGATGCTGTTCCATTGGGCCCTTGGCCAGCAGCAGCAGGAGGGTGTTAGGTCGCGTCCCGCTGGAGGTTCAGGTCAGCATGGTATGGGTGCAGTGCCCAGGTTGGTAGATGCCATGGTGGAGAGCGGCAGGAGGGACCTGGCTGAGGAGATTAAAGACATTGTGAGTCTAGGAACCCGGAAGTATAACGAGTCACTGAAGAGGGTGGGCCTAGAGGTGGAGGAGGAAGAGACCACCTCACCTTCACACTGAGGAGAGTTTCCTACAGGAAGAGAGCACCTCACCTTCACACTGAGGAGAGTTTCCTACAGGAAGAGACCACCTCAACTGGGGCACCTCAACTCCTGCCCTAGCGGAGGAAGGAGGAAGTACAGAGGAAGAAGAGACCCTCAACAGACACAGATCCTCCCTTCACACGGAATCAACTGACAGAGGAGGTATAGAGGGTCATTGAGGAGACCACCTCCATGCCTATAGACTGAACCAACAGACTGGGGTAGGAGGAGGAGACCAACTCCATGCCTACAGACTGAACCAACAGACTGGTGGGGAGGAGGAGGAGACCACATCCATGCCTACAGACTGAACCAACAGACTGGGGGGGGGGAGGAGGAGACCAACTCCATGCCTACAGACTGAACCAACAGACTGGTGGGGAGGAGGAGGAGACCAACTCCATGCCTACAGACTGAACCAACAGACTGGTGGGGAGGAGGAGGAGACCACATCCATGCCTACAGACTGAACCAACAGACTGGGGGGGGGGAGGAGGAGACCAACTCCATGCCTACAGACTGAACCAACAGACTGGTGGGGAGGAGGAGGAGACCAACTCCATGCCTACAGACTGAACCAACAGACTGGGGGGGGGGAGGAGGAGACCACATCCATGCCTACAGACTAAACCAACAGACTGGGGGGGGGGAGGAGGAGACCACATCCATGCCTACAGACTGAACCAACAGACTGGGGGGGAGGAGGAGGAGACCACATCCATTTCTATGCAATGTGACCTATAATAATTACAATATTTGTGAAATAGTTTTCCTTCTACATTTTTTTATTTAAATGTGTTAAAAAGCAGCTTTTCTGTGTTGGAATGGTATGGCTGTACCCCAACAACATAATAGTGTGGCCATTACCCCAACAACATAATAGTGTGGCCATTACCCCAACAACATAATAGTGTGGCCATTACCCCAACAACAGAATGGTGTGGCCATTACCCCAACAACAGAATGGTGTGGCCATTACCCCAACAACAGAATGGTGTGGCCATTACCCCAACAACATAATAGTGTGGCCATTACCCCAACAACAGAATGGTGTAGGCGTTACCCCAACAACAGAATGGTGTAGGCGTTACCCCAACAACAGAATGGTGTAGGCGTTACCCCAACAACAGAATGGTGTAGGCGTTACCCCAACAACAGAATGGTGTAGGCGTTACCCCAACAACAGAATGGTGAAGAAATTCATGCGAGTAGACCGCTGATTGGATTTAGCAAGCATTTTGACTGGACAACCTCAGGCTGGACCAACCGGTACTGCAGTGGAAAAACACCAGCAACTGAGACATGGTCAGGCTGAGAACAAGACCGTCAGCTGTAGAGAGACATGGTCAGGCTGAGAACAAGACCGTCAGCTGTAGAGAGACATGGTCAGGATGAGAACAAGACCGTCAGCTGTAGAGAGACATGGTCAGGATGAGAACAAGACTGTCAGCTCTAGAGAGACATGGTCAGGCTGAGAACAAGACTGTCAGCTGTAGAGAGACATGGTCAGGCTGAGAACAAGACCGTCAGCTGTAGAGAGACATGGTCAGGCTGAGAACAAGACTGTCAGCTCTAGAGAGACATGGTCAGGCTGAGAACAAGACTGTCAGCTGTAGAGAGACATGGTCAGGCTGAGAACAAGACCGTCAGCTGTAGAGAGACATGGTCAGGCTGAGAACAAGACTGTCAGCTCTAGAGAGACATGGTCAGGCTGAGAACAAGACTGTCAGCTGTAGAGAGACATGGTCAGGATGAGCTGAGAACAAGACCGTCAGCTGTAGAGAGACATGGTCAGGCTGAGCTGAGAACAAGACTGTCAGCTCTAGAGAGACATGGTCAGGTTGAGAACAAGACTGTCAGCTCTAGAGAGACATGGTCAGGATGAGCTGAGAACAAGACTGTCAGCTCTAGAGAGACATGGTCAGGTTGAGAACAAGACTGTCAGCTGTAGAGAGACATGGTCAGGCTGAGAACAAGACTGTCAGCTCTAGAGAGACATGGTCAGGCTGAGAACAAGGCCGTCAGCTGTAGAGAGACATGGTCAGGCTGAGAACAAGACCGTCAGCTGTAGAGAGACATGATCAGGCTGAGCTGAGAACAAGACTGTCAGCTGTAGAGAGACATGGTCAGGCTAAGAACAAGACTGTCAGCTGTAGAGAGACATGGTCAGGCTGAGCTGAGAACAAGACCGTCAGCTCTAGAGAGACATGGTCAGGCTGAGAACAAGACTGTCAGCTGTAGAGAGACATGGTCAGGCTGAGAACAAGACTGTCAGCTGTAGAGAGACATGGTCAGGCTGAGCTGAGAACAAGACTGTCAGCTGTAGAGAGACATGGTCAGACTGAGCTGAGAACAAGACTGTCAGCTGTAGAGAGACATGGTCAGGCTGAGCTGAGAACAAGACTGTCAGCTGTAGAGAGACATGGTCAGGCTGAGCTGAGAACAAGACTGTCAGCTGTAGAGAGACATGGTCAGGCTGAGCTGAGAACAAGACCGTCAGCTGTAGAGAGACATGGTCAGGCTGAGCTGAGAACAAGACTGTCAGCTGTAGAGAGACATGGTCAGGCTGAGCTGAGAACAAGACCGTCAGCTCTAGAGAGACATGGTCAGGCTGAGAACAAGACTGTCAGCTGTAGAGAGACATGGTCAGGCTGAGAACAAGACTGTCAGCTGTAGAGAGACATGGTCAGGCTGAGCTGAGAACAAGACTGTCAGCTGTAGAGAGACATGGTCAGGCTGAGCTGAGAACAAGACCGTCAGCTCTAGAGAGACATGGTCAGGCTGAGAACAAGACTGTCAGCTGTAGAGAGACATGGTCAGGCTGAGAACAAGACTGTCAGCTGTAGAGAGACATGGTCAGGCTGAGCTGAGAACAAGACTGTCAGCTGTAGAGAGACATGGTCAGACTGAGCTGAGAACAAGACTGTCAGCTGTAGAGAGACATGGTCAGGCTGAGCTGAGAACAAGACCGTCAGCTCTAGAGAGACATGGTCAGGCTGAGAACAAGACTGTCAGCTGTAGAGAGACATGGTCAGGCTGAGAACAAGACTGTCAGCTGTAGAGAGACATGGTCAGGCTGAGCTGAGAACAAGACTGTCAGCTGTAGAGAGACATGGTCAGGCTGAGCTGAGAACAAGACCGTCAGCTGTAGAGAGACATGGTCAGGCTGAGCTGAGAACAAGACCCTGAACTATTTCAGTTGTGTGTTCCAGCCCTGCTTCGCTGCAGAGATGGTGGCCCACACTAGACACAGATGGCTGTCTTACACTTGACTAACTTGGACACCCGCCAAGTGTAGTATGGTCTGGATAGTGAGAACCATAACCCAACCAGCAGCCATTCAGCTGCTCTAGAACTGTAGCACATAGAAGGAGGAAAACGAAATGTGCTGAAGACAGGTTTGGGGTAAATTCCATTAGGAAAATGTGGAATTTGAATTTTGTTTAATTTCTGAATTGACTAGAATTTAAATGGAATTGACCCCAACCCTGGTTGTTGGATTGGTGTTCTATTCACATTCATGGTTGCTGTCTCCTGGCACCTCTATTGCACAATGTGTGCTTGACTTGCTGTTCTGTTATTTGTGGCATAATTCCTGTCAGATATACAATGTGCACATGTTGAAATCACCAGAGTAGGCCTTTGTAAACCTCTTGTCTCTAAGCTGAACTGTGAAGTGATTAATTTGTGATGTGCCTAAGAGACGTCTACCTGGATTATATTTATTTGTACTCAAATGTTATGTAAGTAAACCATGATGATGATTTCCTGTAAATGTCTATTACTTATAATATAATGGAATAGAGCAGAGAATGGTATCATCCATGGCGTCGGTCCCCATCATCATTAATCTTCCTATTTTTATACTCAAGGTCATTGGGTTTAGAAGAATCGTCACGATGATGCCTTGTGCCTCCTCCCTTTCACCAATCTACCACTAGGCTAGCATACAGGTAACTGCCAAAGGAAAGGAAACACTTCAGTAAATGAGGGATACAAAGCATATTGAAAGCAGGTGCTTCCACACAGGTATCAAATTGTATTTGTCACGTGCCGAATACAACAGGTGTAGACCTTACCGTGAAATGCTTACTGAAGAGCCCTTAACCAACAATACAACAGGTGTAGACCTTACCGTGAAATGCTTACTGAAGAGCCCTTAACCAACAATACAACAGGTGTAGACCTTACCGTGAAATGCTTACTGAAGAGCCCTTAACCAACAATACAACAGCTGTAGACCTTACAGTGAAATGCTTACTGAAGAGCCCTTAACCAACAATACAACAGGTGTAGACCTTACAGTGAAATGCTTACTGACAAGACCTTAACCAACAATACAACAGGTGTAGACCTTACAGTGAAATGCTTACTTACAAGCCCTTAACCAACAATACAACAGGTGTAGACCTTACAGTGAAATGCATACTAACAAGCCCTTAACCAACAATACAACAGGTGTAGACCTTACTGTGAAATGCTTACTTACAAGCCCTTAACCAACAATACAACAGGTGTAGACCTTACTGTGAAATGCTTACTTACAAGCCCTTAACCAACAATACAACAGGTGTAGACCTTACCGTGAAATGCTTACTTACAAGCCCTTAACCAACAATACAACAGGTGTAGACCTTACCGTGAAATGCTTACTGAAGAGCCCTTAACCAACAATACAACAGGTGTAGACCTTACAGTGAAATGCTTACTAACAAGCCCTTAACCAACAATACAACAGGTGTAGACCTTACAGTGAAATGCTTACTTACAAGCCCTTAACCAACAATACAACAGGTGTAGACCTTACAGTGAAATGCTTACTAACAAGCCCTTAACCAACAATACAACAGGTGTAGACCTTACAGTGAAATGCTTACTAACAAGCCCTTAACCAACAATACAACAGGTGTAGACCTTACAGTGAGATGCTTACTAACAAGCCCTTAACCAACAATACAACAGGTGTAGACCTTACAGTGAAATGCTTACTAACAAGCCCTTAACCAACAATACAACAGGTGTAGACCTTACTGTGAAATGCTTACTAACAAGCCCTTAACCAACAATACAACAGGTGTAGACCTTACAGTGAAATGCTTACTAACAAGCCCTTAACCAACAATACAACAGGTGTAGACCTTACTGTGAAATGCTTACTTACAAGCCCTTAACCAACAATACAACAGGTGTAGACCTTACAGTGAAATGCTTACTGACAAGCCCTTAACCAACAATGCAGTTCAAGAAAAAAGAGTTAAGAAAATATTTACTGAAAAATAAACAAAAATAACAATAACGAGGCTATATACTGGGGTACCGGTGCTGAGTCAATATGCAGGTTAGTCGAGGTAATTTGTACTAGGCGTAAAGTGACTATGCGTAGATAATAAACAGCCAGTAGCAGCAGTGGAAGAATGGTGTCGTATCCCTACAATAGATTTCCAGACACTTGCAGAATCTATGCCGCGGAAGATGTTTGGGGGTCACTGGAAATCTACCGTAAAGTATACGTGAAATTCCATGGACCGGCCACTAGAGGCCACAGATCCTTATTTCTCCTTTTTACAAGTCTCTTCCATCATCACCCCTTCTCTACTCCCTCTGTTGCTCGCTCCCTCTCCCACCCCTTCTCTCTACCTCCCTCCAAGAGACACAAATGCTAGTAACACACTGCAGGTTAACAAGCAGACTGTCAGCAAGCGAGGACACGAGAGGGAAACGGTTAATTTCAAGCCCAGATATTATCCATCTGAAATACCGAAAACTGTACAACACGGTATGTGAATAGTGCATAGTGGATAACGGAGAAAATAGCGAGTTGTGATATTAGCCTAACTTAACATAATTAAGAAATGTGAATGCAATGTTTAGCTTGCAGAATAGAGAATGGTTGCAATGCATGTGTAGTGAGTACCGGTACTTAACGTTTCATCTTAATTATAACAATCTGTTCTGAACAGCGGTGCGCCGCTATCAAGAGCCAGTCGTTTCCCTTTATGTGGCAGAATGTGATTCCCTGTTGAGATTTGACGTAAATACGGGTTGATTTAGGCCTTATGGAAGATGATTTGAAGTAACGGTAACAATACCAGTAGCCTATCAATTAAATAGCGGATGGTTATTTCGACTTTGCCGCCCTCATGCTGAAGTGTGGTTGTAGCCTATAGCCTACCGTAGGCTACAATGATGATGATGATGTAGTTTATTCATGGGTTGACCTAGCTAGGTGACATCCAATACTCCTAGTGGTGGCCGTGAGGACACGGATTGAATCTCTCTTTGGTATAAAGTAGCAGCAATTTGCTAGGAAATGTCGATTTGCTGTAAATGTTAGCTCCGACCGGGTCGAAGTGTGTTTTTATCCCCGAATTATCGGTTCAGCGGGTCAGTTAATGTTTTCCTTGCATTCCCAGTAGACCTCGCAGGCTGGAGGGGGGGGGGGGGGGGCGTAACGATTGTCGTGTGACAGCCTGCCTATGTCAGACACCGGCGTGTGTGTGTGTGTGTGTCTGTGTGTGTCTGTGTCTGTGTCTGTGTGTGTCTGTGTCTGTGTGTGTCTGTGTCTGTGTGTGTGTGTGTGAGCGAGCGAGAGAAACGGGAAGGAGCTCTGTGTGTAGAGGATATGGAACTCATATGACTGCTGTCGTGATCGCCTGCGTAATTGCCTGTGTGTATAGTGTGACCTATGGGTTATCATATTAATTATGCTACATTCTGACTATAAGCATGACTTATAGCATGTCAGACAGTGCAGGATTGCTGTGTTGCTAGTCCCAGTCTTGTCAACCGTTCTATTGCAGCTGTGAAATTAGTCCTGACATCCTGAGCGATCTATGCCTTAGTTTGAATGGAAACTGGTCTATCGTGTGTTTAGGCCTACTTAACCTACAGTCATAGAGAATTGTCCACATTTGTCCTTTTGTAACCTATGGGTGTTTTAGCTAAATTCATTTTGTGAATATATTCAAAATATAAGTTATAGGCAACCTAATGTATGTGTAGAACGTCCTCACGACAATCAATAGGCTGTTGTATCTGTATGCTACACTAAACTTCATAAGTGTTGCTATCTCACTCTCTCCGGCTGGACGTTAAATGGATGTGCCAGTGAGAGGAGACATTCAAGGCCACACAGTGTCTAGTAGCACAGACAAATACATAAAAAACCCACACAGCAGTTGATTCTCTCTGCCTATTTGTTAAAGTCACAGTAGGCGATCCATCTTTTCTAAATGCTGCTGTCTGTAAGACTGAAACAGATTGATGTTGATAGAAATAGAATGACTGCTGAAACATGCCTTCTCATATAGAGGGGTGTGGGCTTGATAGGCCTACAACTCTCAGTCCAGATGTTGTAGAGCGAGAGAGGAGATAGAAGGAGAGAGAGGGGTAGACAGAGGGGGAGAGTGTGTGTGAGAGAGAGCGAGAGAGAGAGAGAGAATCGGGGAGAAGGAGCTCTGTGTGTACAGGATATGGAACTCAATATGGAACTCAAATTACTGCTGTCGTGATCGTGCGGAGGGGGCGAGGCAGACCGTCAGAGAGAGGGAGGCAGACCGAGAGGGAGGCAGACCGAGAGGGAGGCAGACCGAGAGAGGGAGGCAGACCGAGAGAGGGAGGCAGACCGAGAGAGGGAGGCAGACCGAGAGAGGGAGGCAGACCGAGAGAGGGAGGCAGACAGAGAGAGAGAGCGAAGCAGACAGAGAGAGCGAAGCAGACAGAGAGCGAGGCAGACAGAGAGAGCGAGGCAGACAGAGAGAGAGAGACACACAAACAAAGAAGAAAAGAAAGGCAGACATAGAGAGACGGAAGGATGGACATACACAAACAGAGAAGGGAAAAGGTCGATTTAGAGAGAGAGATAAAGAGAGAGGGATTCAGCAGATGGGTATTAGGTTTATAATCCTTACTCTAGAGCAGGAAGAGGAAAGAGTAATGTGATTTATGATCCTTCCTGGTGCATAACTCTGTCTAGAAGTCTCTATGCCAATAAACAGAATCACACTCCAAACCGCGTTTTAGAAATCATGACAAGTGCATCTCGGCTGCAGTTGTGGTGCTCTTTCAAAAGACAGATGCGATTCAACAATAATGTAGAGATTGAGAGTAGTCCTGTGTGGCTCAGTTGGTAAGAGCGTGGAGCAGGCGACACCAAGGTGGTGGGTTCAATTCCTACAGGAATCACGTAAATACAAAATATTTATGCGCTCACTGTAAGAACTGTAAATCACTTGAGATTAAATCATCTACTAAGTGGCCTAGCCTATAAATTATTATATTAGATGCCAAATAATATCATGTTATGTAACAATAACTGTGATCTACTGATAATATAACAATAACTGGATTTTACTGATAACAATACATGTAGTCTACTAATAACAATAACTGGAGTCTACTGATAACAATAACTGTAGCCTTCTGATAACAATAACTGGAGTCTACTGATAACAATAACTGTAGCCTTCTGATAACAATAACTGGAGTCTACTGATAACAATAACTGTAGCCTTCTGATCAAATCAATCAAAAATGTATTTATAAAGCGCTTTTTACATCAGCCGATGTCACAAAGTGCTATACAGAAACCCAGCCTAAAACCCCAAACAGCAAGCAATGCAGATGTAGAAGCACGGTGGCTAGGAAAAACTCCCTAGAAAGGCAAAACCTAGGAAGAAACCTAGAGAGGAACCAGGCTCTGAGGGGTGGCCAGTCCTCTTCTGGCTGTGCCGGGTGGAGATTAGAAACCTAGAGAGGAACCAGACTCTGAGGGGTGGCCAGTCCTCTTCTGGCTGTGCCGGGTGGAGATTATAACAATTCATGGCCATTAAGGCCAGTTCTTTCTCCAAGATGTTCAAATGTTCATAGATGACCAGCAGGGTCAAATAATAATAAAAGTAGTTGTGGAGGTTGCAACAGGTAAATACATCAGGAGTGAATGTCACTTGGTTTTTCAGTGCAATAGAGAAAGAGCGAGATGAAAACAGCAGGTCTGGGACAGGGTGGCACGTCCAATGAACAGGTCAGGGTTCCATAACCGCAGGCAGAGGAGTTGAAACCGGTGCAGCAGCACCACCAGGTGGACTGGGGACAGCTAGGAGTCATCAGGGCAGGTGGTCCTGAAGCATGGTCCTAAGGCTCAGGTCCTCCGGGAGAGGAGGTAGAGTGGGAGAGAGAGTGAATTAGAGGGAGCATACTTAAATTCACACAAGACACCGGATAATAACATCAGATTTAACAAACTGACCCTAGCCCCCCGGCACATAGACTATTGCAGCATAGATACTGGAGGCTGAGACAGGGGGGGGTCAGAAGACACTGTGGCCCCCTCCGACAATACCCAGACAATACCCCCGGACAGGGCCAAACCAGGCAGGATATAACCCCACCCACTCTGCCAAGCACAGCCCCCACACCAATAGAGGGATATCAACAACCACCAACTTACTACCCTGAGACAAGGCCGAGTATAGTCCACGAAAGATCCCCTCCACTGCACAAGCCCGAGGGGGCGACAAACCGGACAGGAAGTGACGCACCCCTCCTAGGGATGGCATGGAAAGCACTAGTAAGCCAGTGACTCAGCCCCCATAATAGGGTCAGAGGCAGAGAATCCCAATGGAGAGACGGGAACCTGCCAGGCAGAGACAGCAAGGGTGGTTCGTCGCTCCAGAGCCTTGCCGTTCACCCTTGCACCCCTGGGCCAGACTACACTCAATCATAGGACCTACTGAAGATATGAGTCTTCAGTAAAGACTTAAAGGCTGAGACCAAGTCTGCGTCTCTCACATGGATAGGGCAGGACCAAATCTGAGAGATAAGTAGGAGCAAGCCCATGTAATGCTTTGTATGTTAGCAGTAAAACCTTGAAATCAGCCCTAGCCTTAACAGGAAGCCAGTGTAGAGGCTAGCACGGGAGTAATATGATCAAATCTTTTGGTTGTAGTCAGGATTCTAGCAGTCGTGTTTAGCACTAATTGAAGTTTATTTAGTGTTTTATCCGGGTAGCCGGAGAGTAGAGCATTGCAGTAATCTAATCTAGAAGTGACAAAAGCATGGATTAGCTTTTCCGCATCATTTCTGGACAAAACATTTCAGATTTTTGCAATGTTACGAAGATGGAAAAAAGCTATCCTTGAAATATGTTCATTAAAAGAGAGATCAGGGTCCATAGTAATGCCAAGGTCCTTCACAGTTTTTTGGGGGACAACTGTACAACCATCAAGATTAATTGTCAGATCCAAAAGCAGATCTCTTTGTTTCTTGGGACCTAGAACTAGCATCTCTGTTTTGTCAGAATTTAAAAGTAAAACATTTTCCTCCATCCACTTCCTTATGTCTGAAACGCAGGCTTCCAGAGCAGGCAATTTTGGGGCATCACCATGTTTCATCGAAATGTACAGCTGTGTGTCGTCCGCATAGCAATGGAAGTTAACATTATGTTTCCGAATGACATCACCAAGAGGTAAAATATATAGTGAAAACAATAGTGGCCCTAAAACGGAACCTTGAGGAACAACGAAACGTACAATTGATTTGTCAGAGGACAAACCATCCACGGAGACGAACTGATATCTCTCCGACAGATATGATCGAAACCAGGCAAGAACTTGTCCGTGTAGACCAATTAAGGTTTCCAATCTCTCCAAAAGAATATGGTGGTCGATGGTGTCAAAAGTAGCACTAAGGTCTAAGAGCACGAGGACAGATGCAGAGCCTTGGTCTGACACCATTAAAAGGTTGTTTACCACTTTCACAACTTCAGTCTCAGTGCTATGATAGGGTCTAAAACCAGACTAAAGTGTTTTGTATACATTATTTGTCTTCAGGAAGGCAGTGAGTTGCTGCGCAACAGCTTTTTCTAAGATTTTTGAGAGAAATGGGAGATTCGATATAGGCCAATAGTTTTTTTAATTTTCTGGGTCAAGGCTTGGCTTTTTCAAGAGCGGCTTTATTACTGCCACTTTTAGAGAGTTTGGTACACATCCGGTGGAGAGGGAGCCATTTATTATGTTCAGCATAGGAGGGCCGAGCACAGGAAGTAGCACTTTCAGTAGTTTAGTTGGAATAGGGTCCAGTATGCAGGTTGAAGGTTTAGAGGCCATGACAATTTTCATGAATGTATCAAGAGATATAGGATTAAAAAACTCGAGTCTCTCCATTGATCCGAGGTCCTGGCAGTTCTGTCAGACTCAGGACAGCTGAGCTTTGGGGAAATACGCAGATTATAAGAGGAGTCCGTAATTTGCTTTCTAATGATAATGATCTTTTCGTTGAAGAAGTTCATGAATTCATCACTGCTGAAGTGAAAGGCATCCTCTCTTGGGGAATGCCGCTTTTTAGTTAGCTTTGCAACAGTATCAAATAGAAATTTAGAATTATTCTTATTCTCCTCAATTAGGTTGGAAAAATAGGATGATGGAGCAGCAGTGAGGACTCTAAGATATTGCACTGTACTTTCTTTCCAAGCTAGTAGGAAGACTTCCAGTTTGGTGGAGCGCCATTTCCGTTCCAGTTTTCTGCAAGCTTGCTTCAGAGCTCGGGTATTTTCTGTGTACCAGGGAGCTAGTTTCTTTTGGCAAATGTTTTTTGTTTTTAGGGGATGGACTACATCTAGGGTATTAACCAAGGTTACATTTAGATCCTCATCCTTGGATAGGTGGAGGGAGTCTGGAAGGGCATCTAGGAATCTTTGGCTTGTCCGAGAATTTATAGCACGGCTTTTGATGATCCTTGGTTGGGGTCTGAGCAAATTATTTGTTGCAATTGCAAACAAAATAAACTGGTGGTCCGATAGTCCAGGATTATGAGGAAAAACATTTAGATCCACAATATTTATTCCACGGGACAGAACTAGATCCAGGGTATGACTGTGGCAATAAGTAGGTCCGGAGACATGTTGGACAAAACCCACTGAGTCGATGATGGCGCCGAAAGCCTTTTGTAGTGGATCTGTGGACTTTTCCATGTGAATGTTAAAGTCACCAAAAATTTGAATATTATCTGCCATGACGACAAGGTCTGATAGGAATTCAGAGAACTCAGTAAGGAACTCTGTATAAGGCCCAGTAGGCCTGTAAACAGTAGCTATAAAAAGTGATTGAGTAGTCTGCATAGATTTCATGACTAGAAGCTCAAAAGATGAAAACGCTGTCCTTTTTTGGGGGGTAAATTGAAATTTGCTATCGTAAATGTTAGCAACACCTCCGCCTTTGCGGGATGCGCGGGGGATATGGTCACTAGTGTAACCAGGAGTAGAGGCCTCATTTAACACAGTAAATTCATCAGGCTTAATCCATGTTTCAGTCAGGCCAATCACATCAAGATTATGATCAGTGATTAGTTCATTAACTATAACTACCTTGGAAGTGAGGGATCTAACATTAAGTAACCCTATTTTAAGAAGTGTCTACTGACACTTCTTAGTCTACTGATAACAACTGTAGTCTGCTGATAATGTACCAATAACTGTAGTCTACTGATAACATAACAATAACTGGTCTGTGTCTATTTTTCAACAACAGCTGTTGCGCTATCTCTAATATTAAGGAAGTCTCAAGGTTTTGCTCGCCTGAGGTAGAGTACCTCATGATAAGCTGTAGACCACACTATCTCGTTACCAAGAGAGTTTATCTATACTTTTGTTAGCTGTCTATTAACCACCATGCAGGAAAACGTAAATCCGTTTGACCTCATTTCTACCAGCATGTCACATGTGCAACCAGAGGAACAACAACTCTAGACCACTTTTACTCCACACACAGAGACTCATATAAAGCTCTCCCTCGCCCTCCATTTGGCAAATCTGACCATAATTCCATCCTCCTTATTCCTGCTTACAATACCTACGTTTCAAGCAGACCAGCACAGTCCCTATGCCGAAGGAAGCCAAGGTAACCTGCTTAGTCCGCTCCTGTATTCCCTGTTGACCCACGACTGCAGGGCCACGCATTACTCCAACACCATAATTAAGTTTGAAGACGACAACGGTGGTAGGCCTGATCACCGACAGTGATGAGACAGCCTACAGGAGGCAAGAGACCTGGCAGTGTGGTGCAAGGACAACAACCTCTCCCTCAATATGAGAAAGACAAAAGGAGCTGATCGTGGACTACAGGAAAAAGGGGGCCGAGTTTGTTAGTTGGCGTCACTAACAAACTAGAATGGTCCGAACACACCAAGACAGATGTGAAGACTGCATGGGTTCTCAGATCCTCAAAACGTTATACAGCTGCATCATCGAGGGCATCCTGAGTGGTTGCATCACTGCTTGGTATGGCAACTGCTCTGCAAGGCGCTACAGAGGTTAGTGAGTACGGCCCAGTACACCACTGGGGCCAAGCTTCCTGCCATCCAGGAGCTCTATACCAGGCGGTGTCAGAGGAAGGCCCTAAAAATGGCCAAAGACTCCATCCACCCTAGTCATAGACTATTCTCTCTGCTACCGCACAACAAGCGGTACCGGAGCGCCAGGTCTAGGTCCAAAAGGCTCCTTAACAGCTTCTACCCCCAAGCCATTACACTTTTGAACAGTTAATCAAATGGCTACCTGGTTTATTTGCATTGACCCCCTTATTTACACTGCTGCTACTTGCTGTTTATTATCTATGCATAGTTACTCCTACCTACATGTACATATTACCTCAATTTATGTTGACTAACCTATTACCCCGCACATTGACTCGGTACCCCCTGTACATGAGGTACAGTGCATTCGGAAAGTATTCAGACCCTTCCCTTTTTCCACATGTTGTTACGTTACAGACTTATTCTAAAATGGATTAAATATTTTTTTCCCCTCATCAATCTACACACAATACCCCATAATGACAATGCGAGAACTGTTTTTTAGACATGCTTGCAAATGTATTACAAATAAAAAACAGATACCTTATTTACATAAGTATTCAGACCCTTTGCTATGAGACTTGAAATTTAGCTCAGGTTCCATTGATCATCCTTGAGATGTGCCTACAACTTCATTGGAGTCCACCTGTGGTAAATTCAATTGATTGGACATGATTTGTAAATGCACACACCTGTCTATATAAGGTTCCACAGTTGACAGTGCATGTCAGAGCAAAAACAAAGCCATGAGGTCGAAGGAATTGTCCGTAGAGCTCCGAGACAGGATTGTGTCGAGGCACAGATCTGGGGAAGGGTACCAAAATATTTCTGCAGCATTGAAGGTCCCCAAGAACACAGTGGCCTCCATCATTCTTAAATGGAAGAAGTTTGGAACCACCAAGACTCTTCTTAGAGCTGGCAGCCCGGCCAAACTGAGCAATCGGCAGGGAAAGGCCTTGGTCAGGGAGGTGACCAAGAACCCGATGGTCACTCTGACAGACCTCCAGAGTTCCTTTATAGAGATGGGAGAACCTGCAGAACTCTACCAATCAGGCCTTTATGGTAGAGTGGCCAGACGGAAGCCACTCCTCAGTAAAAGGCACATGACAGCCCGCTTGGATTTTGCCAAAAGGCACCTAAAGGACTCTCAGACCATGAGAAACAAGATTCTCTGGTCTGATGAAACCAAGATTGAATTCTTTGGCCTGAACACCAAGCGTCACATCTGGAGGAAACCTGGCACCATCCCTACGGTGAAGCATGGTGATACTGTGAGGATATTTTTAAGCGGCAGGGACTGGGAGACTAGTCAGGATCGAGGGAAATATGAACGGAGCAAAGTACACAGAGATCCTTGATGAAAACCTGCTCCGGAGCGAGTATAAACACCATGGGACCACGCAGCCGTCATACCGCTCAGGAAGGAGACGCCTTCTGTCTCCTAGAGATGAACGTACTTTGGTGTGAAAAGTGTAAATCAATCCCAGAACAACAGCAAAGGACATTGTGAAGATGCTGGAGCCACAGTAAAACAAGTCCTATATCGACATAACCTGAAAGGCCGCTCAGCAAGGAAGAAGCCACTGCTCCAAAACCGCCATTAAAAAGCCAGACTACGGTTTGCAACTGCACATGGGGACAAAGATCATACTTTTTGGAGAAATGTCTTCTGGTCTGATGAAACAAAAATGACCATCGTTATTTTTGGAGGAAAAAGGGGGAGGCTTGCAAGCCGAAGAACACCATCCCAACCGTGAAGCACAGGGGGTCAGCATCATGTTGTAGGGGTGCTTTGTTGCAGGAGGGACTGGTGCACTTCACAAAATAGATGGCATCGTGAGGAAGGAAAATGATGTGGATATATTGAAGCAACATCTCAAGACATCAGTCAGGAAGTTAAAGCTTGGTCGCAAATGGACCCCAAGCATACTTCCAAAGTTGTGGCAAAATGGCTTAAGGACAACAAAGTCAAGGTATTGGAGTGGCCATCACAAAGCCCTGACCTCAATTGTATAGAAAATTGGAGGGAAGAACTGAAAAAGCGTGTGTGAGCAAGGAGGCCTGCAAACCTGACTCAGTTACACCAGTTCTGTCAGGAGGAATGGGCCAAAATTCACCCAACTTATTGTGGGAAGCTTGTGGAAGGCTACGTTTGACCCAAGTTAAACAATTTAAAGGCAATGCTACCAAATACTAAATGAGTGTATGTAAACTTCTGACCCACTGGGAATGTGATGAAAGAAATAAAAGCTGAAATAAATAATTCTCTCTACTATTATTCTGACATTTCACATTCTTAAAATAAAGTGGTGATCCTAACTGACCTAAAACAGGGAATTGTTACTAGGATTAAATGTCAGGAATTGACATTAAACATTAAACTGAGTTTAAATGTATTTGGCTAAGATGTACAGCAGGTGAAATAAGTATAGATCGGACCACGCCTCCTTTCTAGATCGTACCACGCCTCCTTTTTAGATCAGACCACGCCTCCTTTCTAGATCGGACCACGCCTCCTTTCTAGATCGGACCACGCCTCCTTTCTAGATCGGACCACGCCTCCTTTCTAGATCGGACCACGCCTCCTTTCTAGATCGGACCACGCCTCCTTTCTAGATCGGACCACGCCTCCTTTCTAGACCGGACCACGCCTCCTTTCTAGATCGGACCACGCCTCCTTTCTAGATCGGACCACGCCTCCTTTCTAGATTATACTCTTTCTAAGCGAGCAAAACCTGTATACATTATTGTTGTATACATTATTGTTGTATACATTATTGTTGTATACTAATATACACCTACATGTTGCTGGTACTGTCGTAGTTGTATGGTTCAGTTGATGTTGCTAATATGTAATGTTTGATTACATAGCTACACGTTAGAACACTTTTACTGTCACAGTTGTATCTCTAGATGGATTCTAGTGAGTCAGCGTTGAACTGACAACACGCATCTCTCTCTCTCTCTCTCTCTCTCTCACTCACACACACGTCAGATTGAAAAGTATTATCCCCGCGTGGGAGTGCATATCTATGGTAGGGCTTATAGATAGATAGAGAGAGAGTATAGCACACAGCACAGCCAGGACCCTGTGTTCCCATCCAAACATAACACACTGGAGCACAGCTGCATTCAGCGTCAGTATTAGCTTTTGACAGTATCCACACAGGATAGGTCTAGATGTGAACTGTTCCAGCTGTATTAGCTATAGGCTTTTTAGTTTCTATAGAGAATATAGATATATTCATGCTGCGAATTCTCTCTAGAAAGGAGGCGTGGGCTGATCTAGAGAGGAGGCGTGGTCAGATCTAGAAAGGAGGCGTGGTCAGATCTTACTGTTTGTTTCAAAGTAAGAGCGAAAAGAATGAAAGCCCTGTGTTGGAGAGTCATGACTGAAGGGACGGAAAGGTGAGGGAGGGAGGGAGGAGATGGAGAGGAGGGAGAGAATGAGGAGGGAGGAGGGAGAGAATGAGGAGGGAGGAGGGAGAGGAGGGAGGAGGGAGAGAATGAGGAGGGAGGAGGGAGAGAATGAGGAGGGAGGAGGGAGAGGAGGGAGGAGGGAGAGGAGGGAGGAGGGAGAGAATGAGGAGGGAGGAGGGAGAGGAGGGAGGAGGGAGAGAATGAGGAGGGAGGAGGGAGAGGAGGGAGGAGGGAGGAGGGAGAGGAGGGAGGAGGGAGAGGAGGGAGGAGGTAGAGGAGGAGGTAGAGAATGAGGAGGGAGGAGGGAGAGGAGGAGGTAGAGAAGGAGGAGGGAGGAGGGAGAGAAAGAGGAGGAAGGAGGGAGAGGAGGAGGTAGAGAAGGAGGAGGGAGGAGGGAGAGGAGGAGGTAGAGAAGGAGGAGGGAGGAGGGAGAGGAGGAGGTAGAGAAGGAGGAGGGAGGAGGGAGAGAAAGAGGAGGAAGGAGGGAGAGGAGGAGGTAGAGAATGAGGAGGGAGGAGGGAGAGGAGGAGGTAGAGAAGGAGGAGGGAGGAGGGAGAGAAAGAGGAGGGAGGAGGGAGAGGAGGGAGGAGATGGAGAGGAGGTAGAGAATGAGGAGGGAGGAGGGAGAGGAGGAGGTAGAGAATGAGGAGGGAGGAGGGAGAGGAGGAGGAGGGAGGAGGGAGAGGAGGAGGAGGTAGAGAATGAGGAGGAGGGAGGGAGAGGAGGGAGGAGGGAGAGAAAGAGGAGGAGGTAGAGAAGGAGGAGGGAGGAGGGAGAGGAGGAGGTAGAGAAGGAGGAGGGAGGAGGGAGAGGAGGGAGGAGGGAGGAGGGAGAGGAGGAGGTAGAGAAGGAGGAGGGAGGAGGGAGAGGAGGAGGTAGAGAAGGAGGAGGGAGGAGGGAGAGAAAGAGGAGGGAGGAGGGAGAGGAGGAGGAGGTAGAGAATGAGGAGGAGGGAGGGAGAGGAGGGAGGAGGGAGAGAAAGAGGAGGGAGGAGGGAGAGAAGGAGGAGGTAGAGAAGGAGGAGGAGGGAGGGAGAGGAGGAGGTAGAGAAGGAGGAGGGAGGAGGGAGAGAAAGAGGAGGAAGGAGAGAAGGAGGAGGGAGGAGGTAGTGAAGGAGGGTGGTAGTGAAGGAGGGGGAAGGAAGGGAGGAGGTAGAGGGAGAGAGAAGTGAACGAGGGAGAGGGAGTAGGCGGGTCACAGCTGGCAGAGAGAGACGTCGTGATTGGTTGAGGAAGGGGGTGGAGGGGAAATGGAAAGCAGATTGCACATCCAGGGTTCTTCTCTGTACTGCTGTATTCACTGCTCTCTGTAGCCCACATCTCTTCTCTGTACTGCTGTATTCACTGCTCTCTGTAGCCCACATCTCTTCTCTGTACTGCTGTATTCACTGCTCTCTGTAGCCCACATCTCTTCTCTGTACTGCTGTTTTCACTGCTCTCTGTAGCCCACATCTCTTCTCTGTACTGCTGTATTCACTGCTCTCTGTAGCCATGCAAGCAAGGCGACACCAGATGCAAGGCAACACGCATGCAAACAGATATTCTCTGTTATAGGGAAGCACAAATGTAATGCCAGTACAGTATTCTGATGGGTTTTGGCATCATGCCACCCATCAATAACTCCTGATTATTGTTAAAAATATTGATAATCAGGAAAGTATGCAAGATAATATACTGTAAAAGCTTGCCTAAATACTGTAATAACTAAGTACCTAAATACTGTAATAGCTTGCCTAAATACTGCAATAATGAAGTACCTAAATACTGTAATAACTAAGTACCTAAATACTGTAATAGCTTGCCTAAATACTGCAATAATGAAGTACCTAAATACTGTAAGAACCAAGTACCTAAATACTGATAGATAGATAGATAGATACTTTATTGATCCCCGGGGGGGAAATTTCTTTGTCAAGCAGCTACAACAAAACACAGGGCAGGTGCAAAATGCCAAAACGAAATACACAAAAGACAGATACACGATACATGATACATAGAGTGGCAGTATGAAAAAGTATTTTTTTTTTAAATACAGGAAGTCTGGAGTGCAAAAAGCTATAAAAAGGCATTGCATAGTATGAGTGAATGACTGAACGTGTACACTATACATTGTAATAGAGTGTTAGGGGAAACAATTATACAATTATTGCAAGTTGATATAAATAAAAAATATTTGCATGGTTAAATATACAGGTCGATGGCAGAAAAAGATACTTAAATAGCTAAATGTGCATATGATATAAATGAGGGTAATAATAGTTTACTTAATATAGAGTCTGGTTAAATATACAGGTAAATTAATATTTGAATGTTTGCATGGTTAAATAAATTAAATATTTTAGACGTGACACACCTGTAGTTCAGTAGAAATATGTTCCCCTCACTAAGCCCCACATTGTCAGTATTTTAGACGTGACACACCTGTAGTTCAGTAGAAATATGTTCCCCTCACTAAGCCCCACATTGTCAGTATTTTAGACGTGACACACCTGTAGTTCAGTAGAAATATGTTCCCCTCACTAAGCCCCACATTGTCAGTATTTTAGACGTGACACACCTGTAGTTCAGTAGACACAGAGAATAAGAGGGAGAGAGTTATCATTCAGTTAATACTGCTGTATTGATGGAACACAGTGGATCAAAAGTTAAACCGTTGACCTATTCCTCACCTAAAGCCTGCACGTATAATGCCTTATAACTTGCTAAAAGCTTGGTATGAGTTTGCATAACCCTTTAACAACCTTTTGGCATGAGGATTTTGTTAACTGATATGCATATAGCAGCTCATGGTAAGGGTACTTATTCCATGTTGGAAACATCTTAGGAAACAATGTTGTATGATTACCGTGCGCGCACGTGTGTGTGTGTGTGTGTGTGCACGTGCGTGTCTTTGTGTCTGTGTGTGTCTGTGTGTGCGTGCGTGTCTGAGTGTCTGTGTGTCTGTGCATGTGTGTGCCAGACTCATCAAGCCACCAGTTGTTGACACATCTCAGAGGACAACTCCTTTGTTATTCACTAACAACTCCTGTATCTTATTAACTAACAACTCCTTTATGTTATTAACTAACAACTCCTTTATGTTATTAACTAACAACTCCTTTATGTTATTAACTAACAACTCCTGTATCTTAATAACTAACAACTCCTTTATGTCATTAACTAACAACTCCTGTATCTTATTAACTAACAACTCCTTTATGTCATTAACTAACAACTCCTTTATGTTATTAACTAACAACTCCTGTATCTTATTAACTAACAACTCCTTTATGTTATTAACTAACAACTCCTTTATGTTATTAACTAACAACTCCTTTATGTTATTAACTAACAACTCCTTTATGTTATTATCTAACAACTCCTGTATCTTAATAACTAACAACTCCTTTATGTCATTAACTAACAACTCCTTTATGTTATTAACTAACAACTCCTGTATCTTAATAACTAACAACTCCTTTATGTCATTAACTAACAACTCCTTTATGTTATTATCTAACAACTCCTGTATCTTAATAACTAACAACTCCTTTATGTTATTAACTAACAACTTCTTTATGTCATTAACTAACAACTTCTTTATGTCATTAACTAACAACTCCTTTATGTTATTAACTAACAACTCCTTTATGTTATTAACTAACAACTCCTTTATGTTATTATCTAACAACTCCTTTATGTTATTAACTAACAACTTCTTTATGTCATTAACTAACAACTTCTTTATGTCATTAACTAACAACTCCTTTATGTTATTAACTAACAACTCCTTTATGTTATTAACTAACAACTCCTTTATGTTATTATCTAACAACTCCTTTATGTTATTAACTAACAACTTCTTTATGTCATTAACTAACAACTTCTTTATGTCATTAACTAACAACTCCTTTATGTTATTAACTAACAACTCCTTTATGTCATTAACTAACAACTCCTTTATGTTATTAACTAACAACTCCTTTATGTTATTAACTAACAACTCCTTTATGTTATTAACTAACAACTCCTTTATGTCATTAACTAACAACTCCTTTATGTTATTATCTAACAACTCCTTTATGTTATTAACTAACAACTTCTTTATGTCATTAACTAACAACTTCTTTATGTCATTAACTAACAATACCTTTATGTTATTAACTAACAACACCTTTATGTTATTAATTAACTACTATTTTATGTTATTAACTAACAACTATTTTATGTTATTAACTAACAATTCCTTTATGTCATTAACTAACAACTCCTTTGTGTTATTAACGAACAACTCCTTTATGTTATTAACTAACAGGCTCTCTCTTTCTCATTTTCTGTTTCAGATATCCTCTCAACCTCTACCTGCCAGACACCAGCTGACAGACAAGTAAACTGACTGACTGATAGAAACAAGTTTGAAAGACACAGAAACTAAGAAAGAGCTGACAAGCAACCTTACTCCATTATAGACTAGAGAAAGAAACACACAACTGATGTCCTGACTGGCCCAAACCATCAGACAGACGGGCGGTTGTACTTTGCAACACATCAACACTCTGAAGATCGTCCGGGGCCCATAGAATAAATGGCTGACAAGCAGATCAGGTTAGCATGGATTGGCTCTAAACATTTAACTGTGGCGGAGTGTCCCAAATGGCACCCTTTTTCCCTATATAGTGCACTACTATGCAGGCCCTGTTCAAAAGTAGTGCACCTTATAGGGAATAGGGTGCCATTTCAGACACAGCCTGTGTATTAGAAAACAGAACTGAAAATTGTTAAGCATTGCACTAAATTCATGTCTTCAAGTGTGCTTCTGTCTTCTCCCTTCCTCCTCTCTCACAGTTTTATTAAAGGTCCCTGTGTTCTAAAAAATCTACATGTTTCATGTATAATATTTGTACCATAGCTGATAAAATTAACATATCACCACATTTGGTGTCCGCTGTGGGATATTATCCCTTATGTCAGCATTTCCCCAACTCGGTCTCGCAAGTAAGAACAGTTTATTCATTCGAACCGGGGCAAAAGACAGGTCAAGGGCAGGCAGAGGTCAGTAATCCAGATAGGTGGGGCAGACGTACAGGACGACAGGCAGAGGTCAGTAATCCAGATAGGTGGGGCAGACGTACAGGACGACAGGCAGACTCTGAGTCTTCTGAATAAGAACTCTTAAAGATCTGAAGATCTTATATCAAATAGCAGTCAATTATTTAATCGTTACCTCATTATCAGTCTCATTCCAGAAAACATTTGAGTCAATTGGAGGTGTACCTGTGGATGTATTTCAAGGCCTACCTTCAAACTCAGTGCCTCTTTGCTCGACATCATGGGAAAATCAAAAGAAATCAGCCAAGACCTCAGAAAATGAATTGTAGACCCCCACAAGTCTGGTTCATCCTTGGGAGCAATTTTCAAACGCATAAAGGTGCCACATTCATCTGTACAAACAATATTATGAAAGTATAAACACCATGGGACCACGCAGCCGTCATACCGCTCAGGAAGGAGACGCGTTCTGTCTCCTACTTTGGTGTGAAAAGTGCAAATCAATCCCAGAACAACAGTGAAGGACCTTGTGAAGATGCTGGAGGAAACGGGTACAAAATGATCTATATCCACAATAAAACGAGTCCTATATTGACATAATCTGAAAGGCCGCTCAGCAAGGAAGAAGCCACTGCTCCAAAACCACCATAGAAAAGCCAGACTACGGTTTGCAACTGCACATGGGGACCTGGAGGACCTGGTGCACTTCACAAAATAGATGGCATCATGAGGAAGGAAAATTATGTGGATATATTGAAGCAACATCTCAAGACAACTGTCAGGAAGTTAAAGCTTGGATGCAAATGGGTCTTCCAAATGGACAATGACCCTAAGCATACTTCCAAAGTTGTGGCAAAATGGCTTAAGGACAACAAAGTCAAGGTATTGGAGTGGCCATCACAAAGCCCTGACCTCAATCCTATAGAAAATGTGTCGGCAGAACTGAAAAAGTGTGTGCGAGCAAGGAGGCCTACAAACCTGACTCAGTTACACCAGTTCTGTCAGGAGGAATGGGTCAAAATTCACCCAACTTATTGTGGGAAGCTTATGGAAGGCTACCGGAAACGTTTGACCCAAGTTAAACAATTTAAAGGCAATGCTACCAAATACTAATTGAGTGTATGTAAACTTCTGACCCACTGGGAATGTGATGAAAGAAAGAAAAGCTGAAATAAGTAATTCTCTCTACTATTATTCTGACATTTCACATTTTTTAAATAAAGTGGTGATCCTAACTGACCTAAAACAGGGAATGTTTACTAGAATTAAATGTCAGGAATTGTGAAAAACTGAGTTTAAATGTATTTGGCTAAGGTGTATGTAAACTTCAACTGTATATATACACACAATAGATTATACATTGATTACTCAGTCACATCATGAAAAGTCCCTAGTGGATTTACCCGATATGATGGCTGGTAACACAAAGGGAAG